>CM026263.1:13152687-13543107 GCA_014851425.1 Senna tora | reverse complement strand
GAGGGTTGTGGGTCTAGGGTTAGGGTTAGAGTTAAGGTCTATGGTTTAGGGTATAGGGTTTAGGGTCAAGTGTCTACGGTTTAGGGATTAGGGTTTAGTGTTTTGGGTTTCAGGTTTATGGTTTAGTGTTTAGGGTCTAGGGTTTAGGGTGTAGGATTTAGGGTTTGGGGTTTGGGGTCCAGGGTTTAGGGTTTAGGTTTTAAAGTCTAGGATCTAGTGTTTATGGTCTAGGGTTTAGAATTTAAGGTATGGGGTTTAGGGTTTAGGTTTTAGGGTGTAGGATTTAGAGTTTAGGGTTTAGGGTTTAGGGTTTAGCGTTTAGGGTTTAAGGTTTAGGGCTTAGGGTTTAGGGATAAGGGTTAAGGTTTAGGGTTTAGGATTTAGGTCTAGGGTCTAGGGTTTAGGGTTTAGGTTCTAGGGTTTATGGTTTTGGGTTTTTGTGTTTAGGGTTTACGGTTTAGGGTTTAGGGTCTAGGGGCTAGGGGCTAGGGATTAGGGTTTAGAGCTTATGGTTTAGATTTTAGGGGCTATGGTTTAGGGTGTAGGGTGTAGGGTTCAGGGTTCAGGGTTTAGGGTTTAGGCGCTAGGGTTTAGGGTCTAGGGTTTAGGCTTTAATGTCTGGGGTTTAGGGTTTTGGGATTAGGATTTAGGGTTTAGGGTTTTGTATTAGGGTTTAGGATTTAGGGATTAGGGATTACGGTTTAGGGTTTTAAGGTTTAGGGTCTAGGGTTTAGGGTTTAGGGTTTAGGAATTAGGGTTTAGGGTTTTAAGGTTTAGGGTCTAGGGTTTAGGGTCTAGGTTTTGGGTTTTGGGTTTTGGGTTTAGGGTATAGGGTTTAAGGTTTTATGGTTTAAGGTTAGGGTTATGATTTAGGCTTTTGGGTTTAGGGATTAAGGTTTAGGGATATGGGTTTAGGATTTAGGGTTTAGTGTTTAAGGTCTAGGGTTTAGGGTTTGGGTTTGGGGTTTAGTGTCTAGGGTTTAGGGTCTAAGGACTAGGGTTTAGGGACTTCGGGTTAGGGCTTTGGGTTGAGGGTTTTGGGTTTCAGGTCTAGGGTATAGGGATTAGGGTTTAAGGTCTAGGGTTTAGGGTCTATGGTCTACAGTTTAGGGTTTAGGGTTTAGTGTTTTGGGTTTCGGGATTAGGGTTTAGGGTTTATTGTTTAGGGTCTAGGGTTTAGGGTTTGGGGTTTGGGGTCTAGGGTTAAGGGTTTCGGTTTTAGAGTCTAGGGTCTGGGGTTTATGGTCTAGGGTTTAGAGTTTAGGGTATAGCATTTAAGGTTTATGGTTTAGAGTTTAGGGTTTAGGGTCTAGGGTTTAGGGTTTAGAGTTTAAGGTTTTGGATTCCGGGTTTAGGGATAAGGTTTTGGGTTTAGGGTTTAGGATTTATGATTTCTGGTCTAGGGTCTAGTGTTTAGGGTTTAGGGTTTAGGGTTTAGATTCTAGGGTTTAAGGTATAGGGCTTTTGGGTTAGGGTTTAGGATTTATGGTTTATGGTATAGGGTCTAGGGTTTATGGTTTAGGGCTTAGGGTTTAGGATTTAGGGGCTGGGGTTTAGGGTGTAGGGTTTATTGGTTATGGTTTCGGGTCTAGGGTATAAGCTTTAGGGTTTAGGGTCTTGGGTTTAGGCTCTAGGGTCTAGGGTCTAGGGTTTAGGCTTTAGGGTCTAGGGTTTAGGGATTAGGATTTACGGTCTAGGGTTTAGGGATTAAGGTTTAGGGTTTTAAGGTTTAGGGTCTAGGGTTTAGGGTTTAGGGTCTAGGGTTTGTGTTTTGGGTTTAGGGTTTAGGGTTTAGAGGTTAGAGTTTACGATTTTGGGTTTTGGGTTTTAGGTCTAGGGTTTGGGGTCTAGGCTCTAGACTCTAGGGTCTAGGGGTTAGGGTATAGGGTGTAGGCTCTAGGTTCTAGGGTATAGGGTTTTAGGGTTTAAGGTTAGGGTTAGGATTTGGGGTTTTAGGTTTGGGTGTACGGTTTAGGATTTAGGGTTTAGGGTTTAGGGTTTAGAGTTTAGGGTTTTGGGTTTAGGGTTTAGGGTTTAGGGTTTCCGGGTTTAGGGTTTAGGGTCTAGGGTTTAGGGTCTAGGGTTTAGGGTTTAGGGTTTATGGTTTAGAGTTTTGGGTTTTGGGTTTTGGGTTTAGTGATTTAGGGTTTAGGGTCTAGGGTTTAGGGTTTAGGGTTTAAGGTTTAGAGTTTAGGGTTTAGGGTTTAGGGTATAGAAGTTAGGGTTTAGGGTATAGGGTCTAGGGTTTAGTGTTTTGGGGTTTAGGTTTTGCGCTTTACGTTTAAGGTCTATGATCTATGGTTTACGGCTTAGGGTTTAGGGTTTTGGGTCTAGGGCTTAGGGTTTATGGTTTAGGGCTTAGGGCCTAGGGTTTAGGGTTTAGGGTTTAGGGTCTAGGGTCTAGGGTTTAGGGTGTAGGATTTAGGGTATAGGGATTGGGGTTTAGGATTTAGGGTTTAAGGTTTAGGGTTTAGGGTCTAGGGTTTAGCGTTTAGGGCCTAGAGTTTAGGATTTAGTATTTAGGGTTTAGGCTCTAGGGTTTAGGCTTTACACTTTAAGGTCTAGGGTTTAGGGTCTAAGGTTTAGAGTTCCGGATTTAGGGTTTAGGTTTAGGGTTTAGGGTTTAGAGTTTATGGTTTGGGGCTTAGGGTTTAGGGATTAAGGTTTGGGGTTTTAGGGTTTAGGGTTTAAGGTCTAGGGTTTAGGGTCTAGGGTTTAGGGTTTTGGGTTTTGGGTTTTGGGTTTAGAGTTT
Source organism: Senna tora (assembly GCA_014851425.1). Taxonomy (NCBI): domain Eukaryota; kingdom Viridiplantae; phylum Streptophyta; class Magnoliopsida; order Fabales; family Fabaceae; genus Senna; species Senna tora. The sequence goes on along the minus strand of CM026263.1, from coordinate 13,540,355 downwards.
AGGGTTATGGGTTTTGGGTTATGGGTTTTGGGTTTAGAGTTTAGAGTTTTTCGGTTTAGGGTCTATGGTTTAGGGTGTAGGCTCTGGGGTCTAGGGCCTAGGGTCTAGCCTCTAAGGTCTAGGGTATAGAGTTTAGAGTTTTATGGTTTAAGGTTAGGGTTAGTATTTAGGGTTTAGGGTTTTAGGGTTTAACGTTTAAGGATTAGGGTTTGGGGTTTGGAGTCTAGGGTTTAGGGTCTAGGGTTTAGGGTTTGGGGTTTAGGGTTTAAAGTCTTTGGTTTAGGATTTAGAGTTTAGGGACTAGGATTTAGGGCTTAGGTTTGAGGGTTTATGGTGTAGGGTTTGGGGTCTAGGGTGTAGGGTTTAGGGTGAAAGGTCTAGGGTTTAGGATCTATGGTATATGATCTAGGGTCTATGGTTTAGGGTTTAGGGTATAGGATTTTGGGTCTAGTGTTTAGGGTTTAGGGTATAGGAATTAGGGTTTAGTGTTTAGGGTCTAGGGTTTGGGGTTTAGGGTCTAGGGTTTAGGTTTTATGGTCTAGGGTCTGGGGTGTATGGTCTACGGTTTAGAGTTTAGGGTATAGGGTTTAGTGTTTACGGTGTAGTGATTAGGGTTTAGGGTTTAGGGTCTAGGGTTTAGGGTTTAGGGTTTAGAGCTTAGGGTTTAGGGCTTAGCGCCTAGGGTTTAGGGTTAGGGTTTAGGCTACAGGGTTTAGTGTTTAGGGTTTAGGCTCTAGGATTCAGGGTTTAGAGTTTAGGGTTTAAGGTTTGTGGTCTAGGGTTTAGGTTTTGCAAGTTAGGGTTTAGGGTCTAGGGTTTAAGGTCTCGGGATAAGGGGTTATGGTGTAGGGTATACAGTTTGGGATGTCGGGTTTACAGTTTAGGGTTTAGGGTTTAGGGTGTAGGATTCAAAATTTAGGGGTTTGGGTTTTGGGCTTAGGATTTAGAATTTAGGGTCTAGGGTTTAGGGTTAAGGGTTTCGGTTTTAGGGTTTAGGGTTTAGGGTTTAGGGTTTCAGGTTTAGGGTTTAGGGTTTAGGCACTAAGGTCTAGGGTCTAGGGTTTAGGGTCTAGGATTTAGAGTTTAGGATTTAGGGTTTAGGGTTTCGGGTTTAGAGTTTATGGTTTTTGGCTTAGTGTTTAGGGATTAGAGTTTAGGGTTTAGGGTTTAGGGTTTAGAGTTTAGGGTCTAGGGTTTAGCGTTTATGGTTTAGGTTTTAGGGTTCAAGGTTTAGGGTCTAGGGTTTGGGGTTTTGGGTTTAGGGTCTAGGGACTAGGGTTCAGGGTCTAGGGTTTAGGGCTTAGGCTTTAGGGTTTAGGGGTTAGGGTTTACGATTTAAGGTCTAGAGTTTAGGGTCTAGGGTCTAGGGTTTAGGGTTTAGGATTTAGGGTCTAGTGTTTAGGGTTTCGGGTTTAGAGTTTAGGGTTTAGGGTTTAGTGTTTAGGTTTTAGGGTGTAGGGTTTAGGGTTTAAGGTTAAGGGTATAGGGTTTTGGGTTTAGGGTTTATGGTTTAGGGTGTAAGGTTTGTGGTTTTGGGTTTTGGGTTTTGGGTTTATGGTTTAGGGTTTAGAGTTTAGGGTTTAGGGTTTTGTGTTTAAGGTTTAAGGATTAGGGTTTAGCGTTTCTGGGTTTAGGCTCTAGGGTTCAGGGTTTAGGCTCTAAGGTTTAGGGACTAGGGTTTAGGGTTTAGAGTTTAGGGTTTAGGGTTTAGGGTCTAGGCTCTAAGGTTTAGGGACTAGGGTTTAGGTTTTAGAGTTTAGGGTTTGGGGTTTGGGGTCTAGGATTGAGGGTTTAGGGTTTAGGGTTAACAGTTTTAGGTTTTGCGTTTATGGGTTTAGGGATTAAGGTTTAGCATTTCTGGGTTTAGGGTCTAGGGTTCAGGGTTAGGGTTTAGGGACTAGGGTTTAGGGTTTAGAGTTTACGGTTTCGAGTTTACGGTTTAGGGTTTAGGTTCTAGGGTTTAGGTTTTAGGGCTTAGGGTTTAGGGTCTAGGGTTTAGGGTTTAGGGTATAGGTTTTAGGGTTTAGGGTTTAGGATTTAAGGTTTAGAGTTTTGGGGAATGGGTCTAGGGTTTCGGGTTTTGGGTCATGGGTCTTAGGTCTATGGTGTAGGATTTGGGGTTTAGGGCTTAGGGCTTAAAGTTTAGGGTCTAGGCTCTAGGGTTTAGTGTTTAGGGCTTAGGGTTTAGGGTCTAGGGTTTAGGGATTAGGGTTTAGGATTTAGGTTTTAGGGTTTAGGGTGTGGAGTCTAGGGTATAGGGTTTGGGGTTTAGGGTTAAGGATCTAAGTTTTAGGGTTTAGGGTCTAGGGTTTAGTATTTAGGGTCTAGGTTTTAGGGTTTAGGGTTTAGGGTCTAGGCTTTAGGGTTTAAGGTTTAGGGTTTAGGGTATGGAGTCTAGGCTATAGGGTTTAGGGATTAGGGTTTACAGTTTATGCTATAGGGTTTAGGGTTTAGGGTTTAGGGTTTAGGGTTTCGAGTTTAGGATTTTGGGTTTTGGGTTTTGGGTTTATGATTTAGAGTTTAGGGTTTTGTGCTTGGGGTTTAGGGATTAGGGTTTAGGGTTTTAGGGTTTAAGGTCTAGGGTCTAGGGTTTAGCATTTAAGGTTTTGGGTTTAGTGTTTAGGATTTAGAGTTTAGAGTTTTGGGTTTAGGGTTTTAGGTTTAGGGTTTAGGGTTTTTGGGTTTAGGCTCTAGGGTTTAGGCGCTAGGGTCTAGGGTCTAGGGTTTAGGCACTAGGGTCTAGGGTTTAGGGTTTTGTGGTTTAAGGATAGGGTTAGGATTTTGGGTTTTGGGTTTAGGGTTTAAGGTTTAAGGATTAGGGTTTAGGGTTTAGGGTGTAGGCTCTACGGTTTACGGTTCAAGGTCTAGGGTTTAGGGTGTAGGGACTAGGGTTTAGGGTCTACGGTTTAGGGTTGAGGGTTTAGGTTTTCGAGTCAAGGGTTTAGGGTTTAGGGTTGAAGGTCTAGGGTTTAGGGTCTAGGGTCAACGGTTTAGGTGTTAGGGTTTGTGTTTTGGGTTTCGGGTTTAAGGTTTAGGGTTTAGTGTTTAGGGTCTAGGGTCTATGGTGTAGGATTTAGTGTTTCGGGTTTAGGGTCTAGGGTTCAGGGTTTAGGTTTTAGAGTTCAGGGTCTAGGTTTATGGTCTAGGGTTTAGAGTTTAGGGTATAGAGTTTAGGGTTTAGGGTTTAGGGTGTAAGGTTTAGAGTTTAGGGTTTTGGGTCTAGGGTTTAGGGTTTAGGGTTTAAGGTTTAGGATTTAGGGTTTAGGGATAATGTTTACGGATTAGCATTTATGGTTTAGGATTTAGGTCTTGGGTCTAGGATTTAGGGTTTAGGGGCTAGGGGCAAAGGTTTAGGGTTTAGGGTGTAGGGTGTAGGGTTTAGGGTTAGGGTTTAGGGTATAGGGTTTAGGGTTTAGGGTCTAGGGTTTAGGCTTTAATGTCTTGGGTTTAGGCTTTTAGGGTTTAGGATTTAGGGATTAGGGATTACAGTTTAGGGTTTTAAGGTTTATTGTCTAGGGTTTAGGGTTTAGGGTCAAAGGTTTGGGTTTTGGGTTTTGCATTTAGGGTTTAGGGTCTAGGGTATAGGGTTTTGGGTTTTATGGTTTAAGGTTAGGGTTAGGATTTAGGGTCTAAGGTTTGGGGTTTAGGATTTAGGATCTAGGTTTTAGGTGTTAGGATTTAGGATCTAGGGTTTAGCATATAGGGTTTGGGGTTTAGTGTTTAGGGTTTAGGGTGGGAGTCTAGGGTATAGTGTTTAGGGATTAGGGTTTTATGGTTTAGGGTTTAGGGTTTAAGGTCCAGGGTCTAAGGTTTAGGCTCTAGGGTCTAGGGTTTAGGGTTTAGTGTTTAGTGTTTAGGATTTAGGGTTTTGGGTTTTGGGTTTATGGTTTAGGGTTTAGGGTTTTGGGCTTAGGGTTTAGGGATTAGGGTTGAGGGTTTTAGGGTTTAAGGTCTAGGGTTTAGGGTTTAGGGTCTAGGGTTTAGTATTTTGGGTTTCGGGTTTTAGGTTTAGGATTTAGGGTTTAGAGTTTAGAGTTTAGGGTTTTCGGTTTTATGTTTTGGGTTTTTGGGTTTAGGCTCTAGAGTTTAGTTTTTTGGGTTTTTGGTTTAGGGACTTTGGTTTAAGATTTAGGGTTTAGGGATTAGGGTTTAGGGCTTATGTTTGAGGGTTTAGGGTTTAGGGTTTGGGGTCGAGGGTTTAGGGTTTACGGTGAAAGGTCTAGGGTTTAGGATCTATGGTATAGGGTCTACGGTCTAGGGTTTAGGGTTTAGGGTATAGGATTTATGGTCTAGTGTTTAAGGTTTCGCATTTAGGATTTAGGGTTTAGTGTTTAGGGTCAAGGGTTTAGGGTTTAGGGTTTAGGGTCTAGGGTTTAGGTTTTAGGGTCTAGGGTCTGGGTGTATGGTCTAGAGTTTAGAGTTTAGGGTATAGGGTTTAGTGTTTACGGTGTAGTGATTAGGGTTTAGGGTTTAGGGTCTAGGCTTTAGGGTTTTGGGCTTAGGGTTTAGGGTTTAACGCCTAGGGTTTAGGGTTAGGGTTTAGGGTACAGGGTTTAGTGTTTAGGGTTTAGGGTCTAGGATTCAGGGTTTAGAGTTTAGGGATTAGGGTTTAGGGTTTGGGGTCTAGGTTTAGGGTTTATGGTTTAGGGTTTAGGGTCTAGGGTTTAAGGTCTATGGTTTAGGGATATGGGTTTATGGTGTAGGGTTTAGGGTTTAGGATGTAGGGTTTACGATTTTGGGTTTAGGGTTTAGGGTGTAGGATTTAGAATTTAGGGTTTAGGGTTTTGGGCTTAGGATTTAGAATTTACGAACTAGGGTTTATTGTTTCGATTTTAGGCTCTAGGGTTTAGGGTTTAGGGTTTCAGGTCTAGGGTTTAGGGTTTAGGCACTAGGGTCTAGGGTCTAGGGTTTAGGGTCTAGGGTTTAGAGTTTAGGATTTAGGGTTTAGGGTTTCGAGTTCAGAGTTTATGGTTTTTGGCTTAGGGTTTAGGGATTAGAGTTTAGGGTTTAGGGTTTAGGGTTTAGAGTTTAGGGTCTAGGGTTTGGGGTTTGGGGTTTAGGGTCTAGGAATAGGGTTAAGGGTTTAGGGTCTAAAGTTTAAGGTTTAGGGTCTGGGGTTGAAGGTCTAGGGTTTAGGGTCTAGGGTCTACTATTTAAGGTTTAGGATTTAGGGTCAAGTGTTTAGGGTTTCGGGTTTAGGATTTAGGGTTTTCGGTTTAGGGTTTAGGTTTTAGGGTTTAAGGTTTATGGTCTAGGGTTTAGGGTTTAGGGTCTAGGGTTTAGGTTTTAGGGTTTAGTGTCTAGGGTTTAGTGTTTAGGGTGTAGAGGTTTGCAGTGTAGGGTTTAGGGTTTAGTGTCTAGGGTTTAGAGTTTAGCGTTTAAGGTTTAGAGTTTTGGGGTTTTGGGTTTGCAGTTTACGTTTTAAGGTCTAGGGTTTAGGGTTTAGGGTTTAGGGTTTAGGGTCTAGGGTTTAGGGTTTGGGGTTTAGGGTTTAGGGTTTAGGGTTTAGAGTTCAGGGTTTAGGGTTTACGGTCTAGGGTTTAGGGATTACGGTTTAGGGTTTAGGATTTAGGATTTAGTGTTTACGGTCTAGGTTTTAGGGTTTAGGGTCTAGGGTTTATTATTTAGGGTTTACGGTTTAGGGTCTAGGGTTTAGGGTTTAAACTCTAGGGTCTAGGGTTTAGGATTTAGGGTCTAGGGTTTAGAGTTTAGGATTTAGGGTTTTCAGTTTAGGGGTTATAGTTTATGGTTTTGGGCTTAGGTTTTGGGCATCAGGGTTTAGGCTTTTAGGGTTTAGGGTTTAAGGTCTAAGGTTTGGGGTCTAGGGTTCTGGGTTTTGGGTTTTGGGTTTAGGGTTTAGGGTCTAGGGTTTAGAGTTTTGGGTTTAGGGTTTAGAGTTTTGGGATTTTGGGTTTAGGGTCTATGGTTTAGGGTTTAGGCTCTAGGGTCTAGGGTTTAGGGTTTTGGGGCTAAGGTCTAGGGTATAGAGTTTAGTGTTTTATGGATTAAGTTTACGGTTAGGATTTTGGGTTTTGGGTTTAATGTTTAAGGATTAGGGTCTAAGGTTTAGGGTTTAGGGTCTAGGGTCTAGGGTTTAGGGTTTGGGGTTTAGGCTTTAAGGTCTAGGGTTTCAGATTTAGGGTATATGGACTAGGGTTTAGGGTTTAGGGCTTATGATTTAGGGTTTAGGGTATAGGGTTTAGCATTTAGGGTATAGGGTTTAGGGTCTAGAGTTTAGGATTTAGGATCTAGGCACTGCGGTTTAGGGTTTAGGATTTAGGGTCTAGGGTTTGGGATATAGGGTCTAGGGTTTAGGGTCTAGGGTTTAGGGATTAGGGTTTAGGGTGTAGGGTTTAGGGTTTAGGGTGTTGCATTTACGGTTTAGGGTTTAGGGTTTTGGGTCTAGGATTTAGGGTTTAGGTTTTAAGGTTTAGGAATTAGGGTTTAGGGTTTAGGGTCTAGGGTTTAGGGTCTAGGGTTTAGGGTTTAGGGTTTAGGTGTTAAGGTTTAGGATTTAGGGTTTAGGGTCTAGAGTGTAGGGTTTAGAGGTTAGGGTTTAGAGTCTAGGGTTTAGGATCTAGGGTTCAAGGTTTAAGGTCTAGGGTTTGGGGTTTGGGGTTTAGGGTCTAGGGTTCAGGGCTTAGGTTCTAGGGTTATGGTTTCGGGTTTAGGGTTTAGGGGTTAGGGTTTAGGATTTAAGGTCTAGGCTTTAGGGTCTAGGGTGTAGGGTTTAGGGTTTAGAATTTAGGGTGTTGTGTTTAGGGTTTCGAGTTTAGACTTTAGGGTTTAGGGTTTAGGGTTTAGGTTTTAGGGTGTAGGGTCTAGGGTTTAGGGTTTAGGGTTTAGGCTCTAAGGCTTAGGGTCTAGGGTTTAGGGTTTAGGGTTGAGGTTTAGGTTTTAAGGTTTAGGATTTAGTCTTTAGGGTTTAGCATTTAGGTCTAGGGTTTAGGGTTTAGGGTCTATGGTTTAGGGTCTTTGGTTTTGGAATTAGGGTTTAGGGACTACGGTTTAGGGCTTAGGTTTGAGGGTTTAGGGTTTAGGGTTTGGGGTCTAGGGTTTAGGGTTTAGGGTGAAAGGTCTAGGGTTTAGGATCTTTGGTATAGGGTCTAGGGTCTAGGGTTTAGGGTTTAGGGTATAGGATTTTGGGTCTAGTGTTTAGGATTTCGCATTTAGGAATTAGGGTTTAGTGTTTAGGGTCTAGAGTTTAGGGTTTGGGGTTTAGGGTCTGGGGTTTAGGTTTTAGGGTCTAGGGTCTGGGGTGTATGGTCTACGGTTTAGAGTTTAGGGTATAGGGTTGAGTGTTTACGGTGTGGTGATTAGGGTTTAGGGTTTAGGGTCTAGGGTTTAGGGTTTAGGGCTTAGGGTCTAGGGATTAGGGTTTAGCGCCTAGGGTTTAGGGTTAGGGTTTAGGGTACAAGGTTTAGTGTTTAGGGTTTAAGGTCTAGTATTCAAGGCTTAGAGTTTAGGGTTTAGGGTTTAAGGTTTGGGGTCTAGGGTCTAGGGTTTAGGGTCTAGGTTTTGAGGGTTTAGGGTTTAGGATTTAAGGTTTAGATTTTAGGGGAATGGGTCTAGCGTTTCGGGTTTCGGGTTTTGGGTCTTGGGTCTTAGGTCTATGGTGTGGGATTTAGGGTTTAGGGCTTAGGGCTTAGAGTTTAGGGTTTAGGGTCTAGGGTTTAGGGTTTAGGGCTTAGGGTTTAGGGTCTAGTGTTTAGGGATTAGGGTTTAGGGTTTAGGTTTTGGGGTTTAGGGTATAGGGTTTAGGGTTTAGGGTGTGGAGTCTAGGGTATAGGGTTTGGGGTTTAGGGTTAAGGGTCTAAGTTTTAGGGTTTAGGGTTTAGGGTCTAGGGTTTAGTATTTAGGGTCCAAGTTTTAGGGTTTAGGGTTTAGGGTCTAGGCTTTAGGGTTTAAGGTTTAGGGTTTAGGGTATGGAGTCTAGGCTATAGGGTTTAGGGATTAGGGTTTACAGTTTATGCTATAGGGTTTAGGGTTTAGGGTTTAGAGTTTAGGATTTTGGGTTTTGGGTTTTGGGTTTATGATTTAGAGTTTAGGGTTTTGTGCTTGGGGTTTAGGGTTTTAGGGTTTAAGGTCTAGGGTCTAGGGTTTAGCATTTATGGTTTTGGGTTTAGTGTTTAGGATTTGGAGTTTAGAGTTTTGGGTTTTGGGTTTTAGGTTTTGGGTTTTGGGTTTTTGGGTTAATGCTCTAGGGTTTAGACTCTAGGGTCTAGGGTTTAGGGTTTTGTCGTTTAAGGTTAGGGTTAGGATTTTGGGTTTTGGGTTTAGGGTTTAAGGTTTAAGGATTAGGGTTTAGGGTTTAGGGTGTAGGCTCTACGGTTTACGGTTCAAGGTCTAGGGTTTAGGGTTTGGGGTTGGGGTTCAGGGTCTAGGGTGTAGGGACTAGGGTTTAGGGTCTACGGTTTAGGGTTGAGGGTTTAGGGTTTCGAGTCTAGGGTTTAGGGTTTAGGGTTCAAGGTCTAGGGTTTAGGGTTTAGGGTTTAGGGTCTAGGGTCAACGGTTTAGGTGTTAGGGTTTGTGTTTTGGGTTTCGGGTTTAAGGTTTAGGGTTTAGGGTTTAAGGTTTGGGGTTTGGGGTCTAGGGTTTAGGGTTTAGGTTTTAGAGTCTAGGGTCTGGGATTTATGGTCTAGGGTTTAGAATTTAGGGTATAGGGTTTAGGGTTTAGGGTTTTGGGTGTAGGGTTTAGAGTTTAGGGTTTAGGGTTTAGGGTTTTGGGTGTAGGGTTTAGAGTTTAGGGTTTAGGGTTTAGGATTAAGGTTTACGGATTAGCATTTAGGGTTTAGGGTTTAGGTTCTAGGGTTTAACGTTTAGGGTTTTTGGGCTTAGGGTTTAGGGTGTAGGGTTTTGGGCTTACGGTTTAGGGGCTAGGGCCAAAGGTTTAGGGTTTAGGGTGTAGTGTTTATGGTTTAGGGTTAGTGTTTAGGGTATAGGGTTTAGGGTCTAGGGTTTAGGCTTTAATGTCTGGGGTTTAGGCTTTTGGGATTAGGATTTAGGGATTAGGGATTACGGTTTAGGGTTTTAAGGTTTAGGGTCTAGGGTTTAGGGTTTAGGGTCTAAGGTTTGTGTTTTGGGTTTTTCATTTAGGGTTTAGGGTTTAGGGTATAGGGTTTAGGGTTTTATGGTTAAAGGTTAGGGTTAGGATTTAGGGTCTAAGGTTTAGGGTTTAGGATTTAGGGTCTTGGTTTTAGGGTTTAGGATTTAGGGTCTAGGGTTTAGCATATAGGGTTTGGGGTTTAGTGTTTAGGGTTTAGGGTGGGAGTCTAGGGTATAGTGTTTAGGGATTAGGGTTTTATGGTTTAGGGTTTAGGGTTTAAGGTCCAGGGTCTAAGGTTTAGGCTCTAGGGTCTAGGGTTTAGGGTTTAGTGTTTAGTGTTTGGTGTTTAGTATTTAGGGTTTTGGGTTTTGGGTTTATGGTTTTGGGTTTAGGGTTTTGGGCTTGGGGTTTAGGGATTAGGGTTAAGGGTTTTAGGGTTTAAGGTCTAGGGTTTAGGATTTAGGGTTTAGGGTCTAGGGTTTAGTATTTTGGGGTTTGGGTTTTAGGTTTAGGATTTAGGGTTTAGAGTTTAGTGTTTTGGGTTTGGGGTTTTAGGTTTTGGGTTTTTGGGTTTAGGCTCTAGAGTTTAGGGTTTTGGGTTTTAGGTTTAGGGTCTTTGGTTTAGGATTTAGGGTTTAGGGACTAGGGTTTAGGGCTTAGGTTTGAGGGTTTAGGGTTTAGGGTTTGGGTAAAGGGTTTAGGGTTTACGGTGAAAGGTCTAGGGTTTAGGATCTATGGTATAGGGTCTAGGGTCTAGGATTTAGGGTTTAGGGTATAGGATTTAAGGTCTGGTGTTTAAGGTTTCGCATTTAGGATTTAGGGTTCAGTGTTTAGGGTCTAGGGTTTACGGTTTAGGGTTTAGGGTCTAGGGTTTAGGTTTTAGGGTCTAGGGTCTGGGTGTATGGTCTAGGGTTTAGTGATTGGGGTTTAGGGTTTAGGGTCTAGGCTTTAGGGTTTAGGACTTAGGGTTTAGGGTTTAGGGTTTAGGGTTTAGCGCCTGGGGTTTAGGGTTAGGGTTTAGGGTACAAGGTTTAGTGTTTAGGGTTTAGGGTCTAGGATTCAGGGTTTAGAGTTTAGGGATTAGGGTTTAGGGTTTGGGGTCTAGGTTTAGGGTTTGCAGTTTAGGGTTTAGGGTCTAGGGTTTAGGGTCTAGGGTTTAAGGTCTAGGGTTTAGGGATATGAGATTATGGTGTAGGGTTTAGGGTTTAGGCTGTAGGGTTTACGATTTGGGGTTTAGGGTTTAGGGTGTAGGATTTAGAATTTAGGGTTTAGGGTTTTGGGCTTAGGATTTAGAATTTAGGGTCTAGGGTTTATTGTTTCGGTTTTACGGTCTACGGTTTAGGGTTTAGGGTTTAGGGTTTAGGGTTTCTGGTCCTGGGTCTAGGGTTTAGGCGCTAGGGTCTAGGGTCTAGGGTTTAGGGTCTAGGGTTTAGAGTTTAGGATTTAGGGTTTCGGGTTTAGAGTTTATGGTTTTTGGCTTAGGGTTTAGGGATTAGAGTTTAGGGTTTAGGGTTTAGGGTTTAGAGGTTAGGGTCTAGGGTTTAGCATTTATGGTTTAGGTTTTAGGGTTCAAGGTTTAGGGTCTAGGGTTTGAGGTTTTGGGTTTAGGGTCTAGGAATAGGATTTAGGGTTTCAGGTTTAGGGGTTAGGGGTTAGGGTTTACGATTTAAGGTCTAGGGTTTAGGGTCTAGGGTTTAGGGTTTAGGGTTTAGGATTTAGGGTCCAGTGTTTAGGGTTTAGGGTTTAGAGTTTAGGGTTTAGGGTTTAGTGTTTAGGGTTTAGGGTTTAGGGTCTAGGGTTTAGGGTTTAGGGTCTAGGGTCTAGGGTTTAGGTTTTAGGGTTCAGTTTCTAAGGTTTAGTGTTTAGGGTTTAGGGTTTAGTGTCTAGGGTTTAGGGTTTAGCGTTTAAGGTTTAGAGTTTTGGGATTTAGGGTTTGCAGTTTACGTTTTAAGGGCTAGGGTTTAGGGTTTAGAGTCTTGGGCTTAGGGTTTGGGGTTTAGGGTTTAGGGCTTAGGGTTTAGAGTTCAGGGTTTAGGGTCTAGGGTTTAGGGATTAGGGATTAGGATTTAGGATTTAGGGTTTACGGTGTAGGGTTTAGGGTTTAGAGTCTAGGGTTTATAATTTAGGGTTTACAGTTTAGGGTCTAGGGTTTAGGGTTTAGACTCTACGGTCTAGAGTCTAGGGTTTAGGATTTAGGGTCTAGGGATTAGAGTTTAGGATTTAGGGTTTTCGGTTTAGGGGTTAGAGTTTATGGTTTTGGGCTTAGGTTTTAGGCATCAGGGTTTAGGCTTTTAGGGTTTAGGGTTTAAGGTCTAAGGTTTGGGGTCTAGGGTTCTGGGTTTTGGTTTTGGGTTTTGGGTTTAGGGTTTAGGGTCTATGGTTTAGGGTTTAGGGTTTTGGGGCTTAGGTCTAGGGTATAGAGTTTAGTGTTTAATGGATTAAGTTTAGGGTTAGGATTTTGGGTTTTGGGTTTAAGGTTTAAGGATTGGGGTCTAAGGTTTAGGGTTTAGGGTCTTGGGTCTAAGGTTTAGGGTTTGGGGTTTGGGCTTTAAGGTCTAGGGTTTCATATTTAGGGTATATGGACTAGGGTTTAGGGTTTAGGGCTTAGGATTTAGGGTTTAGGGTATAGGGTTTAGCATTTAGGGTATAGGGTTTAGGGTCTAGAGTTTAGGATTTAGGATCTAGCCACTGCGGTTTAGGGTATAGGATTTAGGGTCTAGGGTTTAGGATTTAGGGTCTAGGGTTTAGGGTCTAGGGTTTACGGATTAGGGTTTAGGGTGTTGCATTTACGGTTTAGGGTTTTGGGTTTTGGGTCTAGGGTTTAGGGTTTAGGGTTTAGGTTTTAAGGTTTAAGATTTAGGGTTTAGGGTTTAGGTTTTAAGGTTTAGGATTTAGAGATTACGATTTAGGGTCTAGGGTCTAGGGTTTAGCGTTTAGGGTTTAGGTTTTAGGGTTCAAGGTTTAAGGTCTAGGGTTTGGGGTTTGGTGTTTAGCATCTAGGGTTCAGGGCTTAGGATTGAGGGTTTAGGGTTTAGGGTTTAGGGTTTAGGGTTTATGGTTTAGGGTTTAAGGTCTAGGGTTTAGGCTCTAGGGTTTAGGGTCTTGGGTCTAGGGTTTATGGTTTAGGATTTAGTGTCTAGGGTTTAGGGTTTTGGGTTTAGGGTTTAGGGTTTAGGGTTTAGGGTTTAGGTTTTAGGGTTTAGGGTTTAGGGTTTGGGCTCTAAGGCTTCGGGTCTAGGGTTTAGGGTTTAGGGTTGAGGTTTAGGTTTTAAGGTTTAGGATTTAGTCTTTAGGGTTTAGCATTTAGGGTTTAGGGTTTAGCGTTTCGGGTTTAGGTTTTAGGATTCAAGGTTTAGGGTCTAGGGTTTAGGGTTTAAGGTCTCGGGTTTAGGGTCTAGGGACTAGGGTTTGGGGTCTAAGGTTTTTGGCTTAGGGTTTAGGGTTTAGGGTCTAGGGTTTAGGGGTAAGGGTTTAGGATTTAAGGTTTAGCTTTTAGGGTCTAGGGTTTAGGGTCTATGGTCTAGGGTTTAGGATTTAGGGTCTAGTGTTTAGGGTTTGGGGTTTAGAGTTTAGGGTTTAGGGTTTAGTGTTTAGGTTTTAGGGTGCAGTGTTTAGGGTTTAAGGTCTAGGGTCTAGGGTCTAGGGTTTTAGTTTTAAGGTTTAGGGTTTAGGGTCTATGGTTTAGATTTTAGGGTTTAGTGTTTGGGGTTTAGGGTTTAGGGTTTAGAGTTTTGCGGTCTAGGGTTTGGGGTTTAGGGTTTAGTGTCTAGGGTTTAGGGTTTAGGGTTTAAGGTTTAGAGTTTTGGGGTTTGGGGTTTGCAGTTTACGTTTTAAGGTCTAGCGTTTAGAATTTAGGGCTTAGGGTATAGTGGTTAGGGTCTAGGGCTTAGGGTTTAGGGCTGAGGGTTTAGAGTTAAGGGTTCAGGGTCTAGGGTTTAGGGTCTTGGGTTTAGGGATTATGGTTTAGGATTTAGGGTTTAGGGTTTAGGGTTTAGGGTCTAGGGTTTATGCTTTAGGGTCTAGTGTTTAGGATTTAAGGTTTATGGTCTAAGGTTTAGGGTTTTTAGCTCTAGGGTCTAGGGTCTAAGGTCTAAGGTCTAAGGTTTCAGGTCTAAGGTTTTGGGTTTTGGGTTTAGGGTTTAGAGTATAGGGTTTAGGGTCTAAGGTATAGGGTTTAAGGTCTAAGGTTTAGGGTCTAGGGTTTTGGCTTTTGGCTTTTGGGTTTAAGGTTTAAGGTTTTGGTTTTAAGGTCTAGGGTTTAGAAGGTAGGGTATAGGGTATAGGGTCAGGGTTTTAGGATTAGGGTTTTGGGTTTTAGGTCTATGGTTTAGGGTTTAGAGTTTAGGGTCTAGGGTTTAGGGTCTAAGGTTTAGGGTTTTGGGTTTGGCGTTTAGGATCTAGCGTTTAGGATTTAGGGTCTAGGGACTAGGGTTTAGGGCTTAGATTTGAGGGTTTAGGGTTTCAGGTCTAGGGTTTAGGGATTAGGGTGAAAGGTCTAGGGTTTAGGATCTAGGGTTTAGGATTTTAGGTCTAGTGTTTAGGGTTCCGCATTTAGGGATTAGGGTTTAGTGTTTAGGGTCTAATGTTTAGGGTTTCGAGTTTAGGGTTTAGTGTTTAGGTTTTAGGGTGCATGGTTTAGTGTTCAAGGTCTATGGTTTAGGGTCTAAGGTCTAGGGTTTAGGGTTTAGTGTCTAGGGTCTTGGGTTTAGGTTTTAGGGTTTAGTGCCTAGGATTTAGGGATTAGGGTTTAGGGTGTAGGGTTTAGGGTTTGGGGTGTTACATTTACGGTTTAGGGTTTAGGGTTTAGGGTTTAGGGTTTAGGTTTTAAGGTTTAAGATTTAGGGTTTATGGTTAAGGGTCTAGGGTTTAGGGTTTATGGTTTAGGTTTTAAGGTTTAGGATTTAGGGATTAGGGTTTAGGGTTTAGGGTCTAGGGTTTAGGGTCTAGGGTTTAGCGTTTAGGGTTTAGTTTTTAAGGTTCAAGCTTTAAGGTCTAGGGTTTGGGGTTTAGGGTCTAGGGTTCAGGGCTTAGGTTCTAGGGTTAGGGTTTCGGGTCTAGGGTTTAGGGGTTAGGGTTTAGGATTTAAGGTCTTTGGTTTAGGGTCTAGGGTTTAGGATTTAGGATTTAGGGTCTCCAGTTTAGGGTTTCAAGTTTAGAGTTTAGGTTTTAAGGTTTAGTGTTTAGGTTTTAGGGTTTAGGGTTTAGAGTTTAGGGTTTAGGGTTTAGGCTCTAAGGCTTAGGGTCTAGGGTTTAGGGTTTAGGGTTGAGGTTTAGGTTTTAAGGTTTTGGATTTAGTCTTTAGGGTTTAGCGTTTAGGGTCTAGGCTTTAGCGTTTCGGGTTTAGGTTTTAGGGTTCAAGGTTTAGGGTCTAGGGTTTGGGGTTTAAGGTCTCGGGTTTAGGGTCTAGGGACTAGGGTTTAGGGTCTAAGGTTTTTGGCTTAGGGTTTAGGGTTTAGGGTCTAGGGTTTAGGGGTTAGGGTTTAGGATTTAAGGTCTTGCTTTTAGGGTCTAGGGTTTAGGGTATAAGGTCTAGGGTTTAGGGTTTAGGATTTAGGGTCTAGTGTTTAGGGTTTTAGGTTTAGAGTTTAGGGTTTAGGGTTTAGTGTTTAGGTTTTAGGGTGTGGGGTTTAGGGTTTAAGGTGTAGGGTTTTAGTTTTAAGGTTTAGGGTTTGGGGTCTATGGTTTAGATTTTAGGGTTTAGTGTCTGGGGTTTAGGGTTTAGTGTTTAGAGTTGTGCGGTCTATGGTTTGGGGTTTAGGGTTTAGTGTCTAGGGTTTAGGGTTTAGGGTTTAAGGTTTAGAGTTTTGCGGTTTGGGGTTTGCAGTTTACGTTTTAAGGTCTAGCGTTTAGGATTTAGGGGTTAGGGTATAGGGATTAGGGTTTAGGGCTTAGGGTTTAGAGTTTAGGGTTAAGGGTTCAGGGTCTAGGGTTTAGGGATTAGGGTTTAGGATTTACGGTTTAGGGTCTAGGGTTTAGGGTTTATGGTCTAAGGTTTAGGATTTAGGATTTAAGGTTTAGGGTCTAGGGTTTAGGGTTTAGGCGCTAGGGTCTAGGGTCTAAGGTCTAAGGTCTCGGGTCTAGGGTTTTGGGTTTTGGGTTTAGGGTTTAGAGTATATGGTTTTGGGCTTAGGATTTTTGGATTAGAGTTTAGGGTTTTAGGGTTTAGGATCTAGGGTATAGGGTTTAAGGTCTAAGGTTTATGGTCTATGGTTTTGGCTTTTGGCTTTTGGGTTTATGGTTTAAGGTTTTGGTTTTAAGGTCTAGGGTTTAGAAGCTAGGGTATAAGGTATAGGGTCAGGGTTTTAGGGTTTGAGGTTTAAGGATTAGCGTTTTGGGTTTTGGTTCTATGGTTTAAGGTTTAGGGTTTTGGGTTTTGGGTTTGGGGTTTAGGGTCTAGGGTTTATGATTTACGGTCTAGGGACAAGGGTTTAAGGCTTAGGATTGAGGGTTTTGGGTTTCGAGTCTATGTTTTAGGCTTTAGGGTGAATGGTCTAGGGTATAGGATCTAGGGTTTAGGGTTTAGGATTTTAGGTCTAGGGTTTAGGGTTTAGGATTTAGGGTCTAGTGTTTAGTGTTTAGGGTCTAGGGTTTGGGGTTGGGGTTTGGGTTCTAGGGTTTAGGGTTTAGGGTTTAGGGTCTGGGGTTTGTGGTCTAGGGTTTAGAGTTTAGGTTATAGGGTTTAGGGTTTAGGGTGTAGGGTTTAGTGTTTAGGGTTTAAGGTCTAGGGTTTCGGGCTTAGGGTTTAGAGTTTAAGGTTTAGGATTTTGGGTTTAGGATTAAGGTTTAGGGTTTAGGGTTTAAAGTTTAGGGTTTAGGGTCTAGGGTTTAGGGTTTAGGTTTGAAGGTTTAGGATTTAGTGTTTAGGGTCTAGGGTTTAGCATTTAGGGTTTAGGTTTTAGAGTTCAAGGTTTAGGGTCTAGGGTTTAGGGTTTAGGGACTAGGGTTTAGGGTCTAAGGTTTAGGGCTTAGGGTTTATGGTTTACGGTTTACAATTTCGAGCTTAGGGTTTAGGGGTTAGGGTTTAGGATTTAAGGTCTATAGTCTAGGGTCTAGGGTTTGGGGTTTAGGATTTAGGGTCTAATGTTTATGGTTTCGGGTTTAGGGTTTAGTGCTTAGGTTTTAAGGTGTAAGGTTTAGGGTTCAAGGTATAGGGTTTAGGGTCTAGGGTCTAGGGTTTAGGGTTTAGTGTCTAGGGTCTTGGGTTTATGGTTTAGGGTTTAGTGCCTAGGGTTTAGGGTTTAGTGTTTTAGGGTCTATGGTTTAGGGTATAGGGTCTAGGGTTTAGGGTTTAGGGTTTAAGGTTTGGGGCTTGGGGGATTAGGGTTTGCAGTTTACATTTTAAGGTATAAGGTCTAGAGTTTAGGGCTTAAGGTTTAGGGTTTAGGGTCTAGGGCTTAGGGTTTAGGGTTTAGGGTTCAGGGCTTAGGGTTTAGGGTTTAGGGTTTATGGTTTAGGGTTTAGGGTTTAGTGTTTAGGGATTAGGGTTTAGGGTTTAGGGTCTAGGGTTTAGGGTTTAGGGTTTAGGGTTTAGGGTCTAGGGTTTAGGGTTTAAGGACTATGGTTTAGGATTTAGGGTTTGAGGTTTAGGGTCTAAGGTTTAGGGTTGAGGCTCTAGGGTCTAAGGTTTAGGGTTTAGAGTCTAGGGTTTAGAGTTTAGGATTTAGGGTTTAGGGTTTAGAGTTTGTGGTTGTTGGCTTAGGGTTTATGGATTAGGGTTTAGGGTTTTAGGGTTTAGGGTTTTAGGTCTAAGGTTTAGGGTCTAGGGGTTTGGGTTTTGGGTTTTAGTTTTAGGGTTTAGGGTTTATAGTTTATGGTTCTGTCTTTTGGGTTTAGGGTTTAGAGTTTTTGGGTTTAGGATCTATTGCTTAGGTTTTAATCCCTAGGATCTTTCGTCTAGGGTTTAGACACTAGGTTATATGGTGTAGGGTTTAGGGTTTTATGGTTTAAGGTTAGGGTTAGGATTTCGCGTGTTGGGTTTTAGGGTATATGGTTTAATGTTTACGGTTTAGGTTTTAGGGTTTAGGGTTTAGGGTTTAGGGGTTTAGGGTTTGGGCTTTAGGGTCTAGGGTTTAGGGTTTTGGGTTTTGGGTTTTTGGTTTAGGGTTTAGGGTTTATGGTTTAGGGTTTAGAGTTAGGGTTCTGTGTTTTGTGTTTTGATTTTAGGGTTTTTGGGTTTAGGGTCTAGGGTTTAGGGTTTAGGGTCTAGGGTCTAGGGTCTAGGGTCTAAGGTTTAGGTGCTAAGTTCTAGGGGATAGAGTTTAACGTTTTATGGTTTAATTGTAGGGTTATGATTTAGGGTTTTGGGTTTTAGGGTTTAAGGTTTAAGGATTGGGGTTTATGGTTTAGGGTCTATGGTTTAGGGTTTAGTGTCTAGGGACTAGGGTTTTGGGCTTAGGTTTGAGGGTTTAGGGTTTAGGGTTTTGTGTCTAGGGTTTAGGGTGAAAGGTCTAGGGTTTAAAATCTAGGGTTTAGGGTCTAGCCTCTAGGGTTTAGGATTTAGGGTATAGTGTTTAGGGTTTCGCGTTTAGGGTTTAGGGTTTAGGGTCTAGGGTTTAGGGTTTGGTGTTTGAGGTCTAGGGTTTTTGGTTTAGGTTTTCGGGTGTAGGGTCTCGGGTATATGGTCTAGGATTTAGGGTCTCGTGTTTAGGGTTTCGGGTTTAGAGTTTAGGGTTTGGGGTTTAGTGTTTAGGTTTTAGGGTGTAGGGTTTAGGGTTTATGGTCTAGGGTTTAGGGTCTACGGTCTATGGTCTAGTGTTTAGGGTTGAGGGTTTAGGGTCTAGGGTCTAGGGTTTAGAGTTTTGCGGTCTAGGGTCTAGGGTTTATTATCTAGGGTTTAGGGTTTACGGTTTAAGGTTTAGAGTTTTGGGGTTTAGGGTTTGTAGTTTACGTTTTAAGGTCTAGGGTCTAGGGTTTAGAGCTTAGGGTTTAGGGTCTAGGGCTTAGGGTTTAGGGTTTAGGGTTTAAGGCTTAGGGTTTAGAGTTTAGGGTATAGGGTTTACGGTCTAGGGTTTAGGATTTAGGGATTAGGGATTAGGGATTAGGGTTTAGGGTTTAGCGTCTATGGTTTAGGGTTTAGGGTCTAGGGTTTAGGCTCTAGGATTTAGGCTCTAGGGTCTATTGTCTGGGGTTTAGGGTTTAGGGTCTAAGGTTTAGAGTTTAGAATTTAAGGTTTAGGGATTAGGGTTTAGGGTTTAGGGTTTAGGGTTTTGGGTTTAGAGTTTAGGGTTTAAAGTTTAGGGTTCTATGATCTAGGGCCTAAGTTTTAATGATTAGGGTTTAGGGTTCAGCGTTTAGAGTTTTGAGTTTAGTGTTTTGCGGTTAGAGTTTAGAGTTTAGGGTTTTAGGTTTAGTGTTTAGGGTTTTTGCGTTTTGGGTCAAGGGTTTAGTCTCTAGGGTCTAGGGACTATGGTTTAGGCGCTAGGGTATAGGGTATAGGGTTTAGGGTTTTATGGTTTAAGGTTAGGCTTTAGGGTTTAGGGTTTAGGTTCTAGGGTTTAGGGTTTAGGGTTTACGATTTAGGGTTTAGGGCTTTCGGGTTTAGGGTTTAAGGTTTAGGATATAGGGTTTAGGGTTTAGAGTCTAGGGTCTTGGGTTTAGTGTTTAGGTTTTATGGTTTTAGGGTTTAGGGTCTAGGGTCTAGGGTCAAGGGTTTAGGAATTAGGACTTATGGCTTAGTGTTTAGGTTTCAGGGTTTAGGATCTTGGGTCTAGGGTTTGGGGTTTAGGGTCTAGTGTTTAGCGTTTAGGGTTTAAAATTTAGGTCTTAGGGTTTAGGGTTTAGGTTTTAGGGTCTAGGGTCTAGGGTGTAGGGTTTAGGGTTTAGGGCTTAGGGTTTAGGGTTTAGGGTTTAGGGTTTAGGGTATTGGCTTTTGGGTCTTGGGTTTAGCGTTTAGCGTTTACGGTCTAGGGTTTAGGCTTTAGGCTTTAGGGTCTAGGTTTTAGGGTTTAAGGTCTAGGGTTTAAGGTCTAGAGTTTAGGGTGTAGGGTTTAGGGTCTAGGGTCTAGGGTCTAGTGTTTAAGGTTTTCGGTTTAGAGCTTAGAGTTTAGGGTTTACGGTCTTGGGTCTAGGGTTTAGGGTTTAGGATTTACGGTTAGGGTTTCAAGTCTAGGGTCTAGTGTTTAGGGTTTAGGGTTTAGGGTCTAGGGTTTGGGGTCTGGGGTTGAGGGTTTAAGGTTTTGGGTTTAGGGACTAGTGTTTAGGGTCTACAGTCTTGGGTCTAGGGTTATGGTTTATGGTTTAGGGTTTAAGGTTTAGGGCTTAGGGTTTAGGGTTTAATGTCCAGGGTATAGGGTTTAGGGTTTTTGGATTTAGGGTTTAGGGTTTAGGGTCTTGGGTCTAGGCTTTAGTGTTTAGGGCTTAGGGTCTAGGGTTTAGGATTTAGGGGTTAGGGTTTAGTGTCTAGGGTCTAGGGTTTAGGTTTTAGAGTTTAGGGTTTAGGGATCAAATTGAAGGAGTATGATAGGACTAAATTGAATAGTGATTATAGGAGGGATGGGGCCAACATAGATTTTTCAGCTGGGCCAAAAATGCAATATTTGCTAGGCCTAAATTGTAATTGTTCCAGCGAGAAGTCGAATGTGACGCAAGGAAGATCAAAATCAAATGTTAAATTGGAGAGTGGGGAATTTAATTGGGATCCAGATTAGACTATTCAAGCTTCAGAGTTTAATCAATTACGAAATAAAATTACTTTATAAAGAATAATATTATCTTTAGATAAATAATATTTCCTATTTGAATTCAAGTAGAAAAATATAGGCCAAATTACTCTTTTGGTCCTCAACGTTTGCACGAAGTTTAATATTGGTTCTCAACGTTTCAGATAGTTATTTTAGGTTCTCAACGTTTTTCTTTTTGTCAAAATTGGTCCTCCAGCGCAACTCCGTCTGGTTTTTTTTTGTTAGACGCTGACGTAGAAAACTTATGTGACACACCCTCTTTCCTACCTGTCGTATTTGGATGACATGACACCCTCTCTCACTCTAACTCAGCAAAACGACGCCATTTTGCAACACTTTTCTCTCACTCCAACATGGCCAACAATATATTATTCTATCTAGATATATCTATACCTATATCTATATATCTATATATCTATATAATCTATATCTATATAAATATATAAAAGAAGAGGCATAGAACGTCTTCTTGCCAAATCATCTTTTATAATCTTTGCATTCCTGTCACATGTATCCTAATTGGCGCCACATATGATCCACATAGGCTCCGCATAGAAATAAATTATTAATTAAATAATCAACCACTTAAATTAAAAGTATAAAATCAAATCCCATAATTAGTACAAGTAAACTTTTGAATCCTTATCATAACATCTTAAATTTTTAATTCAAAATCTTATTTTTAAATAATATTTTTTAAAAAGTTATAAAAAATATGATGTCACATGTCTAAAAAAATCGAAATTTTTATTTCTTTAAGTAAGTCTTAATTATTATTATTATTATTATTATATATATATATATATATATATATATATATATATATATATATATATATATCAGTTTTTGCTTTTTAATTAACCAACAAAATAATGAAATTACATAAATTTTTAATTGAAATCTATGATGAGCTCAAATTCTAACTTCGGATAAAACATTGACAATGTTAATTTTCTTAGTTAAGTTATAATTTATTAAAAAAATAAATTTTAAATATTTGCATTTCAATATTATTAGTTTAATATTTGTAAATTATTTTTTATATTTGCCAAACGCATATACATTACTTATTCTATTTTATAAATAATAATTTTTTCTTATGTTTGAAGTAAAATAATGTAGTTTTAATAATAAAAAAAGAACATAATTTTTACATATTTAAAAATATTAATTGACCCTCATTAAGTTATCTATCTATCTATTACTATTACTATATGTAACTGTCGTTTTTGGCTCAGTCAATTGTAATTTTAAATTAGGACCGCAAAGGGTCTTAACCTTGGGGGACTTGTCCTTAGGTGATGAACCTAGGTGCCTACGTACCCTTCGGGAGAGATCAAAGTCCACGTAATTCGTCATGGCAGACGTCTATTGGAGCTGTTAAGCGAGGTCGTTACCTGTATTGGGCTGTGTGCGGCTAAGACGTGTCTATGGTACTCCGGGTGGGCGAGCCGCTCTTAGGAGGTTGCCTTAGTGGGAGAAAGCTACGGTCTCTGAGGGCTGCTGGAAGCCCTGTAAATGGTATGCTCCTAGACAGAGGTGAGTTGGCTGGAGGCTGACCCTACGACTGAGTTCGTAGAGTGCGGAACGACCGCATTGGATATTTGAGAGTGTGAGAGATGTAACTGGAGAGGTGTAGTAATAATTCAAGATGCGTATAGTTCTGCCAGGTCTGATCCGTAGTCCCCCGAGTGGGGGCCTATTTATTCTTGTGTGGGGAGATCGTGCTCGACCCACGACCTCGTGGGACGTGGGTCGTCCCACGAGGCTTGTGGAGATCCCAAATCTGGTTGAGGGGAAACTCCGTGAGCAGGCGTGGGCGAGGGCCATGTAACTGATAGGTGAATGGTGCCACGTGTCTTCAACGGGGTCTGAGGCTGTGCTTTTAGACATCAGTGCCACGTGTCCCAAGGTGGAATATTCCGTAGTTACACTATGTAATAAGAGAATATGCAAGAAGCCTCACACCGACACATAAGCTGTTTGAGTGTTCTCCACTCTTGACATGGTCTCTAAGTGGATTCTACTAAGATCCACTAAGATTCACCTAGGCAAATGTAGGGAAAAGCTCGGATCCACATGACCCGACCTGACCCAGGGACCGAAAAGAAAAACCGAAAATAAATCTAGGCATAATATAAAACAATGCGGAAGCTACTAACCTGGATGTCATCGCTAAAACCTTGGATCTTGCCAGTGCCTCTGGTCCATCAAGGCTGACCTCCAATCAATGAACTCCGAAAAGGACCGCACCAAACAGAGGACTCTACTTACTAGAGGTGGAGCCACATGTCCACGACTGATGCGCGGAAGGAGACTCTTGAGAAAGAGAAAATTATACTGAGTGGGGTTTTCAAAACGGGACCCCCCTTTGCAACACATGGAATGAGCCACTGGAAAGGTGTGGAGTCACTCCTATTTATAGGAGGATGAGAGAGCTCCCATCATTGACGCAAGCAATGTGGGACTTGAAATATGAACAAAATATCATGGTTCCATCATGATCACCTAGCCCACTTTGGGCCACGAGTGCGGGCTCGTGTGACCTCCGATGAGTGTCATCTTGGTGTCGTGGGACTTGGAATATTTAGTCCCGAAGACCCCAATATATCCAACATACTCCCACTCGCACATGGTGGGACTTCTCTATTTTTCTTTCTCTCGTCGTCTTCTTTCATACTCCGTGTCAGTCGTGACCGCTTGGCACGATATGTGGGAGCCTTATATTAGAAGCCTGTTAGGGCCCAGCTATAAGTGATGCTACAACCCAAGTGTCTGATGATGTGACCACATGTCTCACCGAAAAATAGTGCCATGGGTTCCCTAGACGTGTTCATATACATGGCTAGTCCAATCCCTCTATGTATATAATAAGACTAGGACTTCAGCCACACTCAGTTGCGATAGGTATCCACATCCATGAGAACCTTAAAGGGATCACATTATGGGTCGACCTCAGGATACTATCACACATGCTTATGTCAACACAATCTTCCTTTCGATCTCTTATTAGTTCAATCAAAGATAGCTGCTTTACTGACAATCTTCCATCGAACCGTATTTTTCCATAGCCTTTTGGAAAGATATCAAAGTACCATGCACTACATTATCTCTTCATGACAGAGTCAAAGTGCATAAGGGTACCCATTAAAAGGATTGATGCATCCTTTCAGGGACTCACACAGCATTGAAGCAGGGATTCATTCATATGCTTCCCTTGCGGTTCTTAAGGAACATGCGGTATGAAACGCACGTTGTGGTGTTCTCGAGCGTATGTCGATTTTGATCCTCAATCACTTACACCAGACAGACCTTAGTCCAGACTCACCTAGAATCTGACCTGAGTTTGCTACCACACTTCGCTCGCTTCACATAGTGCCAAGTGGAGCACTCACGTCTGACTACAGGCATTATGAATAGTGGGAATTCATAATTAGATCATAAGACCTCATCATCTTAGCGGATCTCATCCTAATACACTTACTAGGGCGACTTATTAATTCTCAGTGGTGTTTTCCTGTTCAACACTCGGCACTTTTCAGCTGCCTCTGGATATTCACACTATATCCCATTTTGGTGTTCAAGGAAAAAGCACCCAAGTCTCATCTTGGCCAACACCACTTGCGTGTCCAAGGCGGTTGCTCGTGTGAGAGAGCCAACCTCCCAAGCCTGTACAACATACTTTATATATTGTGTAATAAGTACTTCTATTTGTTGTTCCACACAAAATAAAGGTAAGTCTAGGCATCACAGTTTACTTATGATCAAGAAATAGACCTCTAACAAAGCTTGTCCTCATGACATAAACTATGTTAAATCACCCTGGTTCTAAGCAATCATGTGTATCTAAAACGCTAGTTTTACGGCTTGTATCTCTATACAACCAACCCACCACTGCGGGTCCATGAGGGTATAGAGCCAATGCTCTATCACAGGTCATATTGTGAGGACCCTCACTCCGGTCACTTGATGCTTAGACTGACACAACAGGGTAGTTAACTACTATGTAACGATGTCTCATACAAAGTTTTGTTGTGTTCTCTTGTGGTACTTAGGCTTTCTTTGGTGTAAACCTTAGTTGTTTGAATTTATGAGATCAATGTCACTAGGTTAACAGCTCTGTCTGTGATCTATAAGTGACTTTAGATCTTCCAATCCAAACTACCCTGTACTGCTGATAATCATGCAATGAACTCCACGTCCCTAGTGGGTAGAGAAATGCATAATCCTCACTTGCTTCTTTGCAAGATGGTTCCAGTGCTTAGCAAAGCACACCAAGACGTGAATGTCCTCTCATCCAAGTCTCTTACCCAATCGATATCAATGTGTGCCCCGCCGTTTGTGAATCACTAATATGATGAAAACAACCGATTGTCAGCATCGCCCAACAAGTACCTCAGAACACTCTAAACAGTGTGTCTGACCTAGGTTTGATTAATAACGGCTCACAAAGCCGACTACAAAAAGCAAGTTAGAGTGAGTACACTCCTCGTTGTACATCAAGCTACCAACTACATGTATGAAAATTCTATCCAATGACTCCATCTTTGACTTAGTCTAAAGGCGTCTAGCAAGACTCAAACTCTTGCCTCTTGCTACTAGCACATCAGTCGGATTCAAGTCCCCTCAAATGGAATCCGCCAAGAATCTCTTCTTCAAAGGCTTCCTGTGACAGAGTGAGTTGATTCTTGGAGCATTCTCCATGAATCTTGACTCTCACTGCCTAACCCAATTCGTTTATCTTAAAGATGAAAGGATAGCAAACCTTAAATGGCTAAAGCAGCCTCTGTGTTATTTCTAGCTAGCCATATGCCTTCTACACATAGCGTGAGTGTAATGAAATACTCTCAGCTTCCTTGAATGGGACTAAGTGGTCAATTACCACGAGTCTAGATGAATATGTGACATCTTGACAAATCCCTGAAGACGGCATACTCTGCGCTCCCAACCTTTTGCCATGAGACCTATTTGCTTTTCCACATAGATTCCTTCACCTAGTTTGCCAAACAAGAAAGCAATCTTGACACAATAAACGGGAAGGTTTCATCACAGTCGATACCTTCTTATTGTGTGTACCTCTTCATTGCTTAATGTGCCTAGTAGTGGTTGATTGACCCATCTGCCTCCCCTAACTTTTGAGAGCACACTTGTTCTCAAAATACCTTGTGACGTGGGGCAGATACACCAAGTTTTATAGTTGGCATGTCCTTATAGACTTCATCTTTTCTTCTTCCATCATTTTAGTCCACCTTTTACTAGTAGGGCTGGAGAGAGCCTTTTGAACTATCTAAGACTCTACTTGATCATGTAGTACTCCTCTTGGATTGTGCTTCGTGGAATATATGCTCCTCGTAAGCATTACTCCTATTGGAGTCAGCAATTGGAGATGCGTCTATACGCTCCTCTGAACGTGTTGTAGGTCCGCCACTTTTCAATAAAGATGCACATCCAAAAATCCGTCTCCTTTGTTCTAGAAAAGTTTGTCTTATGGACCAGTACATCGTTAGACTCAAATTATGTTACTGAAATGTCTTCATTCTCGCTCATGAAGACGTATCCTTTTGAGTGACCAAGCTATCTTACCAAGACACTCTACTTGCCTCTAGGGTCAAGCTTTCCATACTCATAGGAAGGATTAAGTATGCTATAAACCCCCATGGTCTCAGCATACTCTAATAAGGTCTTTTACCTAACTCGAACTTATAGGGAGTCACTCACATACTTTGAAAGGGCATATGGTTAAGTACGAAAGTGACTGTTGGCAAAACATCTCCCCTATGGGAACGTTCACCTGAGTCATTATCAACTTAACCAACTGCAGGAGCAACTCATTTTCCTATGGAGTGTGTGGAATAGTTAGTTAACTAACTATCCTAATTTCGTCACGTAACTATGAGAAAATACTGGGCCACTTGCCTTGCCCCCATGCTAATCAGACCACTGATGTCCGAGTGGACTAATTTGATGAAAGCGGGTTTTTCTGATTTCATGACTGAATGGTTTTCAGGTTGATTTGTCTGTAAGGTAACATTTACAAACTATAATTGGGAATTTGTCCTCACAAATTCTCCTTTGCTCATACGTAATTGCGTCCCACACGCACTTGCCAAATAAGTGTATCAACCACAGAGGAAGACACATCAACACAACTAGTTGAATTACGGGAATGTAATTCAAAGTGTATTGTGTCATGAGCCCCACCCGAAGGCACGTGACCGGCACAGACAGAGGGCCTAACCCTGAGTCTGTTAGCCTTAACCCCTATTTCATTTAACTGTTATTTCCATTCGCGTAGACACATTATCAATATATATGGCTCATATCTCCTGTGTGGCCTATCTTACACCTGCAATCCACAGACAAGTGCTGCTTTAGTTTATATGTATACTCAAACACACATAACTCCCCCAAAATAATCCTGTCTTTAAGTATGTGGAGCTGACAAGTCTAGAGTCTAATAACCACAAGGTGTAATCAATTCATTACAATATCCAAATTAAAATCAAAGTCACCAACGAAAACAGAATGTGAGGGCTAGCAAAACGTCGCCTTCACTAGAGGGTGAGTCAACGACTCAGTTAGTGACTCTCCCATCCTAGGCGTAGTAGCGGGTACCACTACGACCGGGAAGGGGTGAAACCACATTCACATACGCATACACTTCAATTCATCTTTGATAATTATATAATTGTTCTCAAACATTAGAACATGTACAAACTCTACTTTGACCGTACCACAACATACATTAATCATGCATACTGACATGCGTGTATCGAGAAATACCGAACATAGATTAATATCCAAGTATGGTTCACCCACCAAACTTACGTACCTTTGCTTACCTTGTTGTCGTCGTGACGTGTCGGTCCTCCCTATCTATCCCGATGCACTATAAGACTTAACCCATCGTCGTGGTCGGTTGGATTTGAAATATAGTAATTTAAAAACAAGGTTACCTCAATGCCACGTCAAGACAACAATCGATGTCATGACCTTTTTAAGAAAATAATTTTGTCTTGACGTCACGTGAGGATACCAGCCATCGTCATGGCATGCTCAAAGAAAAGGAAATCTAGTCATAGTGCATACCAGGGACATTGAGGGTTTACACTAGTGTTGAGTATTTATACACTCGGTATCTTACATCGATACGCATAGGCACACAACCCATTCTGGGACCGTTTCCACGGATTGTTATGTTCGGTGGCGCATCCTGGCACCAACCCGTCGAGGTGTCCATCTACATCGGCACTTTTCGGACCATCGTCTCGGGAAGCCCGCTTGGTTCAATCCGAACCAACTCAACGGATTACCCAACTAGTAATGGTGGCATACTCCAGACCGACTCAACAGACTATCCCCAAATGTATATATACATGAAGGCAATTTCGAACCTTACCCAACGAAAAGCCCTTACCCTTGGTACCATACATGTTATTTCCATAATTCTCGGGTCAAGCACATATGTGTGCGGAATTCTTCATCGTCACCCATATATACTTGATCCACCATATTTCCACTTTAACAATCACAAACAATTTATTGTACAAAATTCCAGCAAATGCCAACATAATGACAGAGTATTACTAGCAAGCATAAAATTAAATATTTACAAACATTCACGTATAAACAAGCCCACAAACCAAGGTTATCTTACAAGCCTTGGGGCTAGGATGAAAGGGCCCCTCACCTTGGCCGCTTTACTTTCTGACCCTTGAGCACTCTTGTCTCCAAGGAAGTACTTGAGTCCTAACAAATAGAACCACACCAATTAAACTACTTATCTATACATGTGTGTAGCTAATTTTTCATCACCTCCATATTAACCAATTTTTCACTTCTACACATATCAATGCCTAAATTCCACTACCTAAGCTATGGTCATCATTTGGGAGTTGGTTTTAGTTCAAAAATAAATTTTACTTTAAGAAATCGTATTCAAAAGTTTGCACACCATCTAGCTCCATCAATGGAGAGTTTTTGCCAAATTTAGAAATTTTACTCATTTCTACAAAATTCATAAATCACAATCCGAATCATTGGGCATTCTTCCAAATCATTTAAAATAAATAAAAAATATCATTTAGAGTTCATACATATCAACAATTTCAAAGAAATAAAAAATTCCAAAAATTTTCACATAAATTCGTCTAACATGAACCCTAGGTTGAAATCCTCCAAAGAAATCCTTATTGGGGTGTTTTCTATGTTCTAATATAGTCCTAGGGTGATATACTATCAATGGGTAACTCATTTCTACCAAGAAAATTAAGATTGAAGTGGGGGAGACATGATTTTTGGAGGCTTACCTTGCCAAATCCGAGAATGAAGAATTGGGAGTGCTACCCAAGCTCTTTGATGCTCCAAGAGGGTAGATGAAGCTTGTGGGAGCCTTAGATTGTTGGGAAGAAGCAATAGATTTGATGTAAGTGAGTGGTTCCTTCAATTTGTTCTTGATGTCCTAGAGTGAATGAGGAATGGAGAAGAAGATAAGATGAAAAGAATGAGAGGCGTGCTGGTGTCTTGGTGCTTATAATTTGGGTTTTGAGCCTTTAAGGGTAGTTTGGGCAATTGACAACTTTTGGGGTATGGTGAAATACAGTTTTGATTGGATTTTCTTAACTATATTTATCTGTAGGTAAGAATAGAAAAATTTTGAAATTTTTGGCTAATCATAACCCTATTGAAAATATCTGTCTTTGTGTGTATTGCAGATGAAAATTTCCTACCCAGTATAATTTTTATTTTCGAAAAATTCTCAAATTTAAACTATAAGCTTTGGATAATTCATATGACCACTTTTAAACAAAATTATAATTTTTCTACCTAATTTTCATATTTATTTTAATTTCTTAAATTCTCAAATCTAAAATTATTAAAACCTTAATTATATCCCAAACATTTTATTTCACTCTAAAAAAATTATTTTTCTTTAGCCAAAATGCTTAACTTCAATTTCACAATTTTATCAATTTCATATTATCCCACTAATTCCTATTTAATTCTTTTTATCTATATGTATACTCAAAATTATTATTTATCTCTATTGTTCATTTATTTATTTATTTATTTTGTCCTTTCATTCCAACTCCAAATGATGACCATGCTAAGTCTTACTATACACAATTGACCTAATTCTAAAAATACCCTTCGGGTATTACAATCTTCCCTCCTTAAGAAATTTGGTCCCCGAATTTCAATGAAGTTACTAACCTTAGTCTTGGAACAAGAAGGGGTAAGTCTTGCGCATCTCGGCTTCTACTTCCCACGTAGCTTCCTTCGCCAAATAATTCCTCCATAACACCTTCACCAATGGGATTTCCTTTGACTTCAACTTCCTCGATTGTCTCTCAAGGATTTCCACTGGTACTTCTTGGTAGGTTAGCCCTTTTACCAATTGTATCTCTTGTGGCTGTACCTCATGAGAGGAGTCCGGCAAGTACTTCCGCAGCATGGACACATGGAACACTGGATGTACACCTTCCAACTCCGGCGGCAAGGCTAGGCGGTAAGAGACATTTCCCACTCGTTCCAGTATCTCGAATGGTCCCACGTATCTCGGACTCATCTTCCCTTTCTGGCCAAATCGCATCACTCCCTTCATTGGGGAAACCTTCAGAAACACTTGGTCCCCCACGGCAAATTCAAGTTCTCTTCTACTGTGGTTCGCATAAGACTTCTGTCTACTATGGGCTGTCATCAACCATCCTCTAATCAACTTCACCTTCTCTAAAGTTTCTTGCAATAGTTCAGGACCAATCACCTTCGATTCACCGACCTCAAACCAACCGATCGGAGACCTGCACCTCCGACCATAGAGAGCTTCAAAAGGTGCCATTTGAATGCTGGCGTGGTAACTATTGTTGTAGGCAAACTCGGCCAATGGTAAGTACTGCTCCCAATTCCCACCGAAGTCCATCACACTTGCTCTCAACATGTCCTCTAATATCTGAATGGTCCTTTCTGATTGCTCGTTTGTCTGGGGATGAAAAGTCGTGCTGAGATCCACCCTCATCCCCAATTCTTCCTGCAATGCCCTCCAAAATCGAGAAGTAAGCTGCGGCCCTCTATCAGAGATTATTGACACTGGAACACCGTGCAATCTCACAATCTCTGCCAAATATAATCGGGCATACTGTGCCACTCCGTAAGTTGTCTTCACTGGCAAGAAATGTGCGGACTTGGTCATGCGATCCACAATCACCCACACTGAATCAAACCCCTTCTGTGACCGAGGCAACCCTGTTACAAAATCCATAGTGATCCTTTCCCATTTCCATTCAGGTATTTTAATCTGTTGAAGCATTCCAGCAGGTTTCTGATTTTCAGCTTTCACTTGTTGACATACAAGACACCTGGACACATAGTTTGCCACATCTTTCTTCATCCCGTTCCACCAATATAACTGTATCAAGTCATGATACATCTTGTTAGCCCCGTGGTGGATAGAGTACACCGGCTTATGTGCCTCGCCTAATATCCTCTCCTTGAGATTTTCGACCAAAGGTACACAAAGCCGTCCCTCCAACCTGAGCACCCCCTATCATCACTGGAGAATCGGGTATCACTCACCTTCCTTTTTCTCACTGCGTCGATCACTATCTTGATGTCAGGATCTTGCTCAAGTTTTGCCTGGACTTCATCAATCAGGTTGGACTCTACCTGAATATGAGCTAGAAACACATTAGAACCACCGATCTCAAATCGAGTCCCCCTTTCTTTCAGCCCGTATATCGCCCGAACTAACGGTCTCCTCACTTCTTCAATGTGAGCTAGACTACCCATAGACTTTCGGCTCAAAGCGTCAGCCACTACATTGGCCTTCCCCAGATGGTATAGTATCGTACAATCATAGTCCTTCAACAATTCCATCCAACGACGTTGCCACAATTTCAGATCCTTCTGCTCAAAGATGTACTGAAGGCTCTTGTGGTCTGTGTACACTTCACATGTTTCTCCGTAGAGATAGTACCTCCATATCTTCAGGGCAAACACTACCACCGCCATTTTGAGATCATGGGTTGGATAATTCTTCTCATGATTCCTCAATTGCCTTGATGCATAGGCAATCACCCTACCATGCTACATCAATACACATCCTAACCCAATTCGCGAAGCGTCACAGTATACCACGTACCCTCCAATGCCTTCAAGAAGGGTTAGCACTGGAGATGTGGTCAGGCTATCCTCTAGCTTCTGAAAACTCTGTTCACATTTGTCCGTCCACTCAAACTTCACCCCTTTCTGTGTCAACCGTGTCATAGGTGCAGCGATTTTTGAGAAATCCTGCACAAACCACCTGTAATACCCTGCTAAGCCCAAGAAAGTCCGTATTTCTGACACTGACGTAGGTTGGGACCAACTCTTCACTGCTTCCACCTTACTTGGGTCTACGTGGATTTCCTTTGATGATACCACGTGCCCAAGAAAAGCTACCCTGTCCAACCAGAATTTGCACTTCGAGAATATGGCATATAATTTCTCTTGCCTTAACCTATGCAAGCACATTCTCAAGTGTTCTGCATGTTCCTTGGAGTTCTTGGAGTACACCAGGATGTCATCTATAAACACTATGACAAACTGGTCCAAATAAGGCTTAAACACCCTATTCATCAGATCCATAAATGTTGCGGGGGCATTTGTCAACCCAAAAGGCATCACCAAAAATTCGTAGTGTTCGTATCTGGTACGAAGTGCAGTCTTCGGTACATCCTATTGCCTAATCTTCAACTGATGATACCCTAACCGTAGATCAATCTTTGAGAATTGCTTGGCCCCTTGTAATTGATCAAATAGATCATCTATTCTGGGTAAAGGATATTAGTTACGGATGGTAGCCTTGTTTAACTTCCGATAATCAATAGATAACCGCAAGGTACCATCCTTCTTCTTGACAAAAAAGACCGGTGCACCCCATGGTGAGACACTGGGTCGTATAAACCCCTCGTCTAGCAATTCCTGCAACTGAGTTTGTAATTCCTACAACTCCCGCGGAGCCTTTCGGTAAGGTGGTATAGATATTCGTTGAGTACCCGGTAGTAGGTCGATCTCGATTCAATCTCCCTATCGGGTGGCAAACTAGGCAACTCTTCAGGAAACACAACTGGGAATTCCCGAAGGACGGGCACTTGGTTCATGGAAAGTACTTCCTTCTCTACATCCCTGGCTGACGCTAAGTAGCCTATACATCCCTTACTAAGAAGTTTGAGAGCACTCAATGCGGATATCAACCTCGGGTGGCACTTTGCCCGATCGCCATGAACCACAAAAGGGTCCTCGCCAGGCATGTTGAATTTCACACATTTGGCCTTGCAGTCCACTACTGCATGACACGAGGCTAACCAATCCGTCCCTAAGATTACATCTAAGTCTACCATGTACAGCAGTCTTAAATCCACCACCGTTTCATGGCCTTCAACCACTATTGGACAAGACTCACATATGTATTCTACCCGTACAGATTCACCCAAAGGTGTAGGGACCAACATTGCCTCTTTCATCTTTGTTGGGCTCTTAGTGATCTTAATAGCAAATGCAGGTGATATGTATGAATGAGTTGAACCAGAATCAAATAGCACTTGTGCATTTTGAGTACAGACGGTGAGGGTACCTATCACCACAGCATTAGAAGCCTGCGCATCCTGTTGAGATAAGGCAAAAACTCTGGCCTGTCCTCCTCCTGTGGTTCACAGACCTCTTCCTCCGGCTCCACGACCCCCTGCCTCCGCCAGTTGTGGGCAGTGGTACTATTCAAAATGGTGGGGCTGGGATTGGTATTGACTGCGGTATCTGGTTGCTCCTCACACTAGTTCCACTCTGCTTCTAAGGACAATCCATAGCAAGGTCTCCCACTTGGCCACAGTTGAAACAAGCTCCCTTCAGGGTCCGAAAAGTACCGAAATGATTCTTTCCACATTGACCGCATTGGGGCCTCTGACTCCCCGTATGCACACTGCTATGAGCCCTCTGACCACCTAGATAGTTACTCCTTGCCCCCGAATCAGTGGTAGTCATCGAAGGCTGCCCGATAAGTCTGTTGGGTCCCATGAGAGCTGGGACTGTGGTGGAACCACCTGTCATCTTTTGCTTCTTCTTCCATCCTCCTTGATTCTCGTTTCCTGCTTGATTTCTTCCCTTGGGATTGGCTGGCGTCCCAATTCTCCTCCTGTTCTCAATGACCCTAGCACAATTATCCGCCTGTGCAGGAGTCTCAAATTGCTTCCTCTGTGGTAGTAGAGCTATAAACAGTGGATCCACTAGTCGCTGTATGAACCTCGTGATCTTAGCTTGTTCATCTGGAACTAACTCTGGGGCAAACTGAGCTAGCTCCGTAAACAACAACTGGAACTTTGTAACCGTCATACTAGAAGTCATCCATAGATCTTCAAACTGTTGCCACTTTGTATCCCGCGTTCCTTCTGGCGAAAACCAGTCTAAGAATGATCTCTCAAAGTCCTCTCACTGCATCGGGGCTACTCGTGTGGCGTGGCCGGCCTGTACTAACTCCACCCAAATTCTTGAAGCACCCCTCAGCTGGAAGGAAGCAAGCTCGGCTAATTCTTCTCCAGGGCATCTCAGCACTCACCCTAAACGGACCATATCACGGAGGAAATGTTGAGGATCCTCCTTCTCATCAGTGCCACAGTAGGTTGGTGGCTTAAGCTTTAAGAACTTAGCCACCGGTAATTCTCTGCGAGTTCCCCTTTGCCCTCGGGATACATCTCTTGGTAACCATACTCTCCCCGGTTCTTCCACCACTTCAATTTCCTGATCTAGTGGAATCTCTTCTTCATTAGCGGCTAACCGCTGTACTTCTTGCTGTATCTGTTGCCTCATCTCTGCCCTCAGCTCTTGAAACCCAACAGTTAACATCTCTGCCTAATCTGTCTTCCCTGATTGGCCCTCCCTCGGCCACGAGCACGACCTCGGGCTCGGCCCCATGGAGCACCTCTCTCGATCTGCGTCGAAGCTCCATCAGAAGTCTCAGGGTTTCTTCCACCCCGTGTAGCCGCTCTAGTTCTTGGTGGCATTCCTTTACTGCACAAGGATTTAACATTCCATGAGACCCCTATCACATATCATAATTGGGAAAAGAATTTTAGAAATTAGAACTGACACAATTTCCTGGATACTCCCACAAGTGCCCGCTTAACTCCGGCGTTATGCCCGAGATCATAACGACGGTTTAAGCTGACGCCCAGTCATACAATAGCTCCACAAACTTAAAGAAAATAACCAGGCTTTGATACCAACTTTGTCACGACTCCCACCCGAAGGCACGTGACCGGCACAAGCAGAGGGCCTAACCCTGAGTCTGTTAGCCTAACACCTATTTCATTTAACTATCATTCCCATTCGCGTACACACATTATCAATACATATGGCTCACATCTCCTGTGTGGCCTATCTTACACCTGCAATCCACAGCCAAGTGCTGCTTCAGTTTATATGTATACTCAAACACTCAGAATATATATCTATCATATACATTGCTACAGACTCCGGTGTGTGACATATCCTATTCACATGCAAATTCGTATACATAATAATAATAAGTCCTCCAAAATAATCCTGTCTTTAAGTATGTGGAGCTGACAAGTCTAGAGTCTAATAACCACAAGGTGTAATCAATTCATTACAATATCCAAAATAAAATCAAACCCACCCACGAAGACAGAATGTGAGTGCTAGCAAAACGTCGCCTTCACTGAGTCGACATGGAAGTCTGACCAGTACATGTATCTGAAAAAGTAAACCATTAGAGGGTAAGTCAACGACTCAGTGAGTGACTCTCCCATCCTAGGCATAGTAGCGGGTACCACTACGACTGGGAAGGGGAGAAACCACATTCACATACGCATATACTTCAATTCATCTTTGATAATTATATAATTGTTCTCAAACAATAGAACATGTACAAACTCTACTTTAATTGTACCACAACATACATTAATCAAGCATACTGACATGCGTCTATCAACAAATTCTGAACATAGATTAACATCCAAGTGCGGTTCACCCGCCAAACTTACATACCTTAGCTTACCTTGTTGCCATCATGACGTGTCGGTTCTTCCTATCTATCCCGATGCACTATAAGATTTAACCCATCGTCATGGTCGGTTGGATTTGAGATATAGTAATTTAAAAACAAGGTTTCCGCAACACCACGTCAAGACAACAATCATTGTCATGACCTTTTTAAGAAAATAATTTGGTCTTGACGTCACGTGAGGATACAAGTCATCGTCATGGCATGTTCGAAGAAAAGGAAATCTAGTCATAGTGCATACCAAGGACATTGAGGGTTTACACTAGTGTTGAGTACCTATACGCTCGGTATCTTACATCAATATGCATAGGCACACGACCCATTCCGGGACCGTCTCCACAGAATGTTGTGTTCGGTGGCATACCCCGACACCAACCCGTCGAGGTGTCCATCTACATCGGCACTTTTCGGACCATCGTCTCGGGAAGCCCGCTTGGTTCAATCCAGACCAACTGAACGGATTAATCAACTAGTAATGGTGGCATACTCCAGACCGGCTGAACAGAGTATCAACAAATGTATATATACATGAAGGCAATTTTGAACCTTACCCGACGAAATGCCAACATGAAGGCACTATCCGAACCTGACCCGACGAAAAGCCCTTACCCTTGGTACCATACATGTTATTGCCATAATCCTCGGGTCAAGCACATATGTGTGCGGAATTCTTCAACGTCATCCATATGTACTTGATCCACCATATTTCCACTTTAACAATCTTAAATAATTTATTGTACAAAATTCCAGCAATCACCAACATAATGACAGAGTATTACTAGCAAGCATAAAATTAAATATTTACAAACATTCACATATAAACAAGCCCACAAACCAAGGTTATCATACAACCCTTGGGGCTAGGATGAAAGGGTCCCTCACCTTGGCCGCTTGACTTAGTGACCCTTGAGCACTCTTGTCTCCAAGGAAGTACTTGAATCCTAACAAATAGAACCACACCAATTAAACGACTTATCTACACATGTGTGTAGCTAATTTTCCATAAACTCCATATTAACCAATTTTTCATTTCTACACATATGAATGCCTAAATTCCACTACCTAAGCTATGGTGATCATTTGGGAGTTGGTTTTAGTTCAAAAATAAATTTTACTTTAATAAATCATATTCAAAAGTTTGCACACCATCTAGCTCCATCAATGGAGAGTTTTTGCCAAATATAGAAATTTTACTCATTTCGACAAAATTCATAAATCATCATCCCAATCATTGGGCATTCTTCCAAATCATTTAAAATAACTAAAAATATCATTTAGAGTTTATACATATCAACAATTTCAAAGAAATCAAAAATTCCAAAAATTTTCACATAAATTCGTCCAACATGAACCCTATGTTGAAATCCTCCAAAGAAATCCTTATTGGGGTGTTTTCTATGTTCTAAAATAGTCTTAGGTTGATATACTATCAATGGGTAACTCATTTCTACCAAGAAAATTAAGATTAAAGTGGGGGAGACATGATTTTTGGAGGCCTACCTTGCTAAATCCGAGAATGAAGATTTGTAAGTGCTACCCAAGCTCTTTGAGGCTCCAAGAGGGTAGATGAAGCTTGTGGGGGCCTTAGATTGTTGGGAAGAAGCAAGAAATTTGATGGAAGTGAGTGGTTCCTTCAATTTGTCCTTGATGCACTAGAGTGAATGAGGAATTGAGAAGAAGAGAAGAGAAGAGTGAGAGGCGTGGTGGTGTCTTGGTGCTTATAAATTGGGTTTTGAGGATTTAAGGGTAGTTTGGGCAATTGACAACTTTTGGGGTATGGTGAAATAGAGTTTTGATTAGATTTTCTTGACTATATTTATTTGTAGGTAAGAATAGGAAAATTTTGAAATTTTTGGCTAATCATAAGCCTACTAAAAATATTTGTCATTGATTGTCTTGCAGATGAAAATTTCCTACCCAGTATAATTTTTATTTTCGAAAAATTGTCAAATTTAAATTATAAGCTTTGAATAATTCATATGATCACTTTTAAACAAAATTATAATTTTTCTACCTAATTTGCATATTTATTTTAATTTCTTAAATTCTCAACTCTAAAACTATTAAAACCTTAATTATATCCCAAAAATTTTATTTCACTCTAATTTTTTTATTATTTTCTTTAGCCAAAATGCTTAAATTCAATTTAACAATTTTATCAATTTTATATTATTCCATTAATTCCTATTTAATTTTATTTATCTATATGTATACACAAAATTATTATTTATTTTTATTGTTCATTTATTTATTTATTTATTTTGTCCTTACATTCTAACTACAAATGATGACCATGCTAAGTCTTACTATACACAATTGACCTGATTCTAAAAATAACCCTCGGGTATTACATATCGCAAGACAACCATTGTCATGAAATCAAAAACTAAAACTATGGAGTCATAATAAATATGTAGATTACATTATATCCCAAGTTATCTCACAAAAAAATAGCTCATAATGAGTTCCGTTTAGTATCTTGAACACATAACATACATAAAGATAAAGAGTGGTCACTACCCAACTTCATTTTGTAGCTACCCAACCTCTTAACTTTATTAATCCTTTGTTCCCACAAGGATACATCTGCTCCCATTGGGCAGAGAACGGAACTCCATTAACCAATGTTCATGGGTGAGAGGAAAATGATTGTTGCAAACAATTTTTTTCGCATAGTGCCTTATGGATTGGCGCAAGCAACATTTGACCTCGGCCAAAATCTCTTTTTCTCTCTTGCTTTTCCTTTGAACTGAGGCTACTTACTTTGCACATACCCTTTCTCTTCCTAGCACCACATCTCTTGGACCCATTGTCTTTGTTCTTGGAGCCTAGAGCTCTAAGTAACTTTAGCCACTTAGGTTACATACTCAATAAATTTCGTAGCCTTATGCCACCAATCGTTGAGCACTAGGTGGTGTTTAATATCATCAAGAAACTTGATGGTATTAGTGATGGTCAGAATGACCTTCATGCACTCCCAATAGGAGGGAAGAGACCTATCAATAGTTTGAACTCACTGTTTGCTAGTGGGGAGTTTTCAGGTTTACTCATACTCCCAAATCATATTTGATTTCTCCCTTAAATGCGTCTTCATGCTCCTGTCAGAGCGCATTTTGGAGGCATCAAACTTGATTGTAAGTTGCCTTAGTTTGGTGGCCACAGTGTCACCAAACCAGTATCTGTCTAATGTGATCCACATTTACAAGTTTTGCAGTTACACTATCAGTCAATCCTAAACGCTAACACAAATTACACAGCTCCTTATTACACAACACACAACTCTTGAAACTTGTAATCAAAGCAAGACGAGTGTAGATATTGTCAGTCTCTGCATTCGAGAAGTAGGGTCAACCACCCTCATCACATAGAGAGCCTATATATGTACAGCTTTCTCTACTTGACTCAACAATTTTCATAAAATAGTCACATACTATTCAAAATCCCTTTTGGATTCCCACTATGTAAGCGATCAAGAAGGACATCGAGTCGCCACGGGCACGACCTCGAACTTCCACTTGATTACAACGCTTACAATCATTTAAATAGTCACTTACTATTTAAATTCCCACGTGGATAAGCATTTACATTGAGTTATGGGTTTGCCACATGCTATCCCTAGCTCTCACTCGAGTAAAACGCTTAATGGAATTTAAACGATCACAAACCCCTTAAATCTTCTCTCCCATTGTGTATGTGAATGAGTCAAGAGATGGTCATAGCCGCTCTTTAGACTCCAATTCATCCTAATTTCTCCCCATATTTGGATTTGTCTCGCTAAAACGAGAAAAACGACTAAAAAATCATCGAAATCGGAGCTAAAAAGGAAAAATTATGCGCTACAGAAGACTGTGAGACGCTGGACAACAGTCGGAATTGACCAGTAAATGGTCAACAGTTGACTTCTGGTGGTCGCTAGTGGTCAACGGCCATGCCGGTGCTGGACCAATAGCGGCCGACCATCGGCTCTAGCAGCGCTGTTCGCCGAAGTACTCCGCCGACCGCCGGCACTGGCAGCCCAGGCGGCGGAGATCGCCGGTCATCTGCTGGCACCGACGACATGCGACGGCGTCAGTCGCCAGAGAACCTCTAGCCGGCAACCCATGGCAGCGGTGGTCGCCGAACCACCGCCATCACTAGCAACTCATGGTGGCGGAGGTCGCCGGACCTCCACCGGCACCAACAACCGGCGGGCGGCGGCGGTCACCAGACCTCCGCCAGTGACCGCACCCGTCGTCAATGAACCACCGCCGACCTTCGCCGGGCGGCCCCCGTTGGCGGCCTATTTTGTCGGTCAACCTCGTCAGTCAATTTTCCCCCTCCCCAAAGCAGTAGCATACATGGACATGTATATGTAGGGTACACATACCTTAAAATAATATTGATATATATGTGAATTGGGGTCTCTGATTAGATAGGGAACCTAAAGATGTTTCTCGGTTTAGGGTTTTGGTTACCAGTCAATATTGAATTTAAAAATATCATATTTTAAATTTAAATTCAAATACCAATTCGTAGGTTCCTACCCTACAATGTATGATCTAATACATGTTTTTAATTAAAATTAAAACATTTAAATAAAACTGGGAACCAAAGCATGTTCCTAAGTTTTAAATCATACAAACCTTAAACATGTTCCTAACCCTTTTCGGTTCATCAATCCATGGAGAACAGAGCTCTAACATAACCTGGCTCTGATAGCAATGTAGGGAAGGGCTCGGATCCATATGACCCGTCCCGACCCAGGGACCGAAAAGAAAAACCAAAAATAAATTAAGGCATAATATAAAACAATGCGGAAGCTACTAACCTGGACGTCATCGATAAAACCTTGGATCTTACCAGTGCCTCTGCTCCACCAAGGCTGACCTCCAATCGATGAGCTCCAAAAAGGGCCGCACCAAACGGAGGACTCTACCTAATAGAGGTAGAGCCACATGTCCACGATTGATGCGCGGAAGGAGACTCTAGAGAAAGAGAAAATTGTAGTGAGTGGGGTTTCCCAAACGGGACCCCCTTTCCATCACATGGAATGAGCCACTGGAAAGGTGTGGAGTCACTCCTATTTATAGGAGGATGAGAGAGCTCCCATCAATGATACAAGCAATGTGGGACTTGGAATATGAACAAAATAGCATGCTTCTATCATGATCACCTAGTCCACTTTGGGCCATGAGTGCGCGCTCGTGTGACCTCCGATGAGTGTCATCTTGGTGTCGTTTTGTTCGTCTCTCAGCGTGCTTTTCAACAGATCCTCACTTGACCCGATCGGACTCCCCCATGCGCGGATATTTAGTCCCGAAGACTCCAATTTATCCAAGAAAAATCTTAAGAAATCCTATTATCACTCTAATTAATAATTAAATATTTCAAAAATACCTTAAAAATTGCTTTTGGAATTTTCTCTTTTTGAAATTCATATTAATTTGGATAATTAACTAACAAGCAACTTCTAAATTCATCATATTCTAAATTTGAATTTTCGAAATCAACTAACATCACATATTATAAAGTCCTTAAAATTTAGAATTAAAATACATTAATTTCAAATAAAATGCAATAGTATTAATACCATTAACATTTGGCCCAAAAAATATAAAATTTAATAATTATCCATAAAAAGAGAAATAGCTACCTTTTAGAAACAAGAAAATTAAATGATCTTGAGACATTTTGACAAATTTACTTTTATTCATATTAAACACACTAATCAAATTAAATCATACCAATTATCAATTATGTATAAAAAAATAATTAATAATCATTACATTAGGAATGTATAAGGAATTAAATAAATATTGTTAAAAAATGGAATTTAAAAAATCGACATGAAATAACACACATATATCATTAAATTAAAATTGTAGAACTTGACAATGATATATGGGAAGATACATTTAAAAACCATAGTCAAATATATAAATTTAGAATTGTGAGGGCAGGAAACTAATTTAAAATTATTAAAAAAAGATATCACAATATTTATTTAAATTAATTTAATGAGTAACGAAGGTCATTAATAATTCATAAGTGATGAAAAAAAGATATCATAGGG
This sequence comes from Senna tora, assembly GCA_014851425.1. Taxonomy (NCBI): domain Eukaryota; kingdom Viridiplantae; phylum Streptophyta; class Magnoliopsida; order Fabales; family Fabaceae; genus Senna; species Senna tora. The sequence goes on along the minus strand of CM026263.1, from coordinate 13,499,526 downwards.
ACGGGGATATGGTCATATCCCCATCCCTAAACCTATTTCATCCCTACAGGAAAAACATTTCGCATTTGGCCCCCAATTGGGGTAGTTCCCATAGGGATTCCTGTCTGACGAAAAAAATTATCATTCGTTTTGAGGGGCGCAGGTTCTTAAAATAGATAAGAAAGTAATATAATTTTAACATCTTAAAATTTTTTTATCATAGTTGGTACATATCCAATATTTAAAAATTAAATTTATATCATGTGAATTTTTTTATTTATTTATAATTAATAAGTCTATCAGAAAGAACTTTTTTTTATCAAGTCTTTTCTAAAAGTTCCATGGCTATTGGGATATTATTTTGTTTTTTTAGGAGGTTTTGTTTTAACAACTTATTTATGTAATTAAATAAATAAGAAAGTTGTGAAGTTTTGATTGTTTTTTTATTGTGTTTCCTCCACATTATTTAATAATAAATTAGTTAATTTCTCATTGTTATTAAAAAAACGCTTATTGTTAATGCTTTAGTTAGTTTAACAACGTAATATTCCACCTTGGGACACGTGGCACTGACATTCTAGAAGCACGGCCCCAACACCCACTGGAGACACGTGGCACCACTCATCCATCTGTTATGTGGCCCTCGCCCACGTCACCACACGAAGCCTCCCCTCAACTAGACGTGGGATCTCCACAAGACTCGTGGGACGACCCATGTCCCACGAGGTCGTGGGTCGAGCACGATTTCCCCACACTCAAGTATAAATATACCCCCGCTCGGGGGACTAGGCAAGCAATCTAGTCTCAACAGAAATTCATGCAACTTGAAGGATTATCGTACATCACCTCCGATATCTCACATTCTATGGGTACCTGAGCACCCTTAGATATCCCATACAAATCCTCTCCACACCTCGAGCTCCGTCGTTGGCCCTCATTCCGGCCGACCTCTGACCGGCTCACCTGCTCCTTGGAGCACACCGTTTACATCACCATGACGAACTACGTGGACTTTGATCCCTCCTGAAGGGTACGTAGGCACCTAGGTGCATCACCTAAGGACAAGTCCCCCAAGGTTAAGACCCCTTGCGGTCCTAATTTCAAATTACAATTGTCTGAACCAAAAACGACAGTTACAGTTAGTTTGAAATCACTTTAATCCGCATAATACCACTACAAATGTCGTCTTTAGAAAAGTGTTCCAAAATGTAAATTAGATTTAACATTTGTGACAATATCTACTTTAACGCGCTTAATTGCTTTCTGTTTGAATATGTTAGTCTCTTCACTTCCTAAGTTCTTAATATATTTTTCCTGTAAATGTTATCTACTTATTTTTTGTATGGATGTTGCGTAGGTAATCTTTATTTAACTAACCATGGTACTCTTCTTTTAGCATATTGGAAATCCTTGGTCTGTTTAATTACATGTATACTTTATTATTGCGATTCTAAAAGTTATAGTTAAATTTACTACAACATTAATTGTAATTTGGTGTATTTGAGCAATTTTTGTCTCTTACATTGTTCACTATTGTGCATTGTATGAATGTTAACTTTTTTAACGATATCCTATGTCCTGCACAAATAACTTTTCTTAAAAAGGATTTCAATGTCGTCAAGGGATATATATCACATTGAATGCAACCTTTTACAATATCAATAAGAATTTCAGAAGAACGTATCATCTTGCTTTGTAAATGCAATGCTCATTGCAATATTTTTGTACCTGTAGCATAGCATGGGTTTAGGGTTCTGGATTTTCGGGGTTAGGGTTTTTCGTATATGGTTTAGGGTTTAGGGTTTAGTGTTTCGTGTTTGGGATTTAGCATTTAGGGTTTAGGGTTTAGAGTTTAGAGTTTGTGGTTTTGGATTTAGGGTTTAAGGTTTAGGGCTTTGGGGTTTAGGGTTTAGGTTATATGGTTTTCAATTTAGGGTTTGTAGTTTACAGTTTCGGGTTGAGGGTTTAGGTTTTAGGCTTTGCGGTTTAAGGTTTACGGTTTACGTTTTATGATTTGGGGTTTAGGGTTTAGGGTTTGCGATTGGGGTAAGGGCTTAGGGTTTGGAGTCACGATTTAAGGTTTGGGGCTTTGGAATTTTGGGTTTAGGCTTTCGGGTTTATGGATTCAGCTTAGGGTTTAGGGCTTAGTGTTTAAGGTTTGGGATTTAGGGTTCAGGGTTTGGGGTTTAGGGTTTAGTGTTTAGGATTTAGGGTTTAGGATTTTGCGAATAGTGTTTAGGGTATAGGGATTGGGGTTTAGGGTTTGGGTTTTGGGGTTTAGGGTTAAAGGTTTAGGGTTTAGGGTTTAAGCTTTAGGGTTTAGTGTTTAGGGTTTGAGATTTAGGGATTATGGTTTAGGGTTTAGGGTTCAGGGTTCAGGGTATAGGGTTTAGGATTTAAGGTTTAGGATTTAGGGTTTAGGGTTTCGGGTTATGGGTTTTTGGCTTAGGGTTTAGGGTTTTGGGTATGGGATTTAGGGTTTAGGGCTTGGGGTTTGGAGTTTACGATTATGGCTTTGGGATTTAGGTTTTAGGGTTTAGGGTTTAGGGTTTGTGGTTTAGGGTTTAGGGTCTAAGCTTCAGGTTTAGTGTTTAGGGTTTGGGACTTAGGGTTTCGGGTTTACGGTTTAGGGTGTGGAGTTTGGGGTTTAGGATTTAGGATTTAGGGTTATAGGTTTAGGTTTTAGGGATTAGGTTTAGGGTTTAGTGTTCAGGGTTTAGGGTTTTGGGTTTTGCGTTTAGGGTTTGGGTTTAGGGTTTAGGGTTTAAAGTCTAGGATTTAGGAATTAGGATTTAGGGTTTGGAATTTAAGGTTTATGGTTTGGGGTTTAGGGTTTTGGCTTTTGGGTTAAGGGTTTGGTATTTAGGGTTTAAAGTTTAGGCTTAGGTTTTGGGTTTAGGGTTTAAGGTTTAGGGTTTAGGGTTTAGGGTTTAGGGTTATGGATTTTGGGTTTATGGTTTTGTGTTTAGAGTTGAGGGTTTCTGATTTACGATTTTGGGTTTTGGGTTTTGGGTTTAAGGTTTAGGGTTTAGGGTTCAGTGTTTAGGGGTTGGGATTTAAGGTTTATGATTTAGGTTTTATAATTTAGGGTTTAGGTTTAAGGTTTTGGCTTTGGGGTTTTGTGTTTGGGATTTGGGGTTTAGGGTTTTGGGTTTATGGTTTAGGGTTTTGGGTTTGGCATTTAGCATTTATGGTTAGGGTTTGGGGTGTAGGATTTTGGATGGAATGTTTTAGGTGTAGGGTTTAGGGTTTATTGTTCCAGTTTTAGGGTTTAGGATTTTAGGTTTGGGGTTTAGACTTTGGGGTTTAGGATCTCAGGTTTAGGATTTAGGGTTTGGAGTTTGGGGTTTGGGGTTTAGGGTATAGAGTATTGCGATTAGGGTTTAGGGTTAGGGTTAGGGTTTGGTGTTTAGGGTTTAGCATTTGGGGTTTAGGGTTTGTTGTTTACAATTTCTGTTTTAGGGTTTAGGGTTTAGGGATTGGAGTTCAGGGTTTAGGGTTTAAGGTTTTGGATTTAGGGTTAATGGTTTGGTGTTTATGGATTAGGGTTTAAGGTTTTAGATTTAGGGTTAAGGGTTTTTGGGTTTAGTATTTGGGGTTTAGAGTTTGGGATTTAATGTTTAGGGTTTAAGGTTTAGGGTTTGGGGTTTGGTGTTTCGGGTTTGGGGTTTGGGGTTTAGGGTTTAGGGTTTGGGGTTTGGGGTTTAGGGTTTAGTGTTTAGGGTTTAGGGATTATGGTTTATGCTTTACAGTTTACAATTTCGGGTTTATGGTTTTATGTTTTGGGATTTGGGGTTTGGGGTTTAGAAGTTATAAAAGTTAAGTTCTATCCCAAGGACTTTTACTCTCATTTAGTTATTTATACTTAAGAAACTAGAAGTTACGTGTTTGTCACTCGCGCACTCCAAAATTATTTCTAGCGTACATACATGTACTCTAATCAGAAAAGGTGAGTTCCGAGCCTCCATGCATAACCTAGCAGATATATACTATGTCTATAATATATAGATATATATACATATACAAATCCAACAAGCAGTGGCACGCAGGCCGAAGTAGTAGTTAGGCACATAGGCCATAATCCAAAAAGTGTGACTCATAAGTCATAGCCAAAAAGTCAGTTCATTAACTGCTAGCTACCCATCAATCATCCCTTCTAAGTCCCAGGGATAATCAGGTCCTCCGTGGGAAAGAATAAGATGATGTTCACTGCCTTCAGCACCTAGAAGTGACCCAGAAGTGGCACTTCTATCAGCTCCACTTCAATCTCTAGAATTAGGTGGTGCCTAGGCATCTGAACATACTAACGTAATGAGATATATAATCCCAGTAACATAGATTACCATATTTCAAAACTCGTTAGTGGTTCAACTGCATTACGTAGAATACAGAAATCATACTTCTCAAGTAAGAAATTCACATCTTGGCTCCCAATTGCCTCAATTTCATGAAATTAGTCCCCTTTTTCAAATCATTGCAATTATAGGGCATCTTCAACAGTTCAATCCATTCCAAATACATACATTGGACATTCATCATTCACTTAACACATTAAAAGGGGTTTCAAAAGAAGTTTACCAGAAATTGAGTCAAAATAAGGATTTTGGAAAAATTTCCAGTTTTTCTTTCAAAAAGGTCCCTATTTAGACTCAACTTCCTTTCTGACCTTTCACTGTTTTAGATAAAATCACAACAAGCTTAATAAGGTCAAATACGACTTGATTAACCAAATTCCAAAGTCATGACAGATAAAAAATAAGACTTTTTGCACACAGAGTTCTTTCTTTGAAATTTCTAATAAACAAGTCCTTAAAATGTCAAAACTTGGTTAGAACCCATTCTGGACCCTTCTAATCTTTTGAAATGTAGCCAAATAGTATATGGAGTAGAAAGAAACAACTAGATACCTATTCTCAACTCAGAATGCCCAATTGTTTACTAAGAACAGTAAAATAGTAAATTTTCTACAAAAGTAGTCCCTATTACTACCCATTTTCTTTTCTGGCTTCTGTTGAACCTAAAAGAGTTCACCCTAATCACTGTGAGGTAATTTATGACTTGTGCCACAAAGATTAATAGCCCTATCAGTACAAAATTATATCTTATCGAGCAAAATGTCAATTTCTTGTGCTTTTTCAAGAAATGGAATCCTAAGTGTACTAAGGTCTATTTAAGTCATGTCTGAGGTTGCTCATATTCTGAAATCATACCTTTGGAAGTCTGGAAGGCAGGGTGGCTGCCCTATTAAACCTAAACCAGAGTACCCAACTTTTATAAATGCAATTCCTAATTTTAATGCATTTGGGTTCCTAGCTTTTCCCTTTTTAATTGGTTAATGTGTTCTGAATCTTCTGTGCCTCTATATAACCTAAGAAGGTTAATTCAGAGTCACTAAAACTCAAGAAATGTCCTTATTCGCTCAACAAGTTAGAATTGATATCTAAGGTTCCTAAAATTGGAGGTTTACCTATCATTAACAAGCCTAGGATCTCAAGGACTCAATGCATTTAAACACTTAGTTTTTCCTGTGTTTAGTATACCACTAAGGTCTCAGCCCAGCTTACTGCCTTCTACTTACTCAAGTTTGTCAGAATTGAAGAACTCCTCTAAAGTTCAGATTCACTCAACTCTCCTAGCCTAATTTCATCATTTTTTGTGCTCTTTCCTTCCTTTGTAGTTTAAATTCATAGGGCACTACGAGTTTTCTTATCAACTATTCAGTATTATGACCTAATTACCATATATTAATATGAAACTAAGCAATTTATCAGTCTGGCAGTGAGGTAGTCAAAACAGAAAACATTAAAGGTTCCATTCTACCCATTCTAAGCCTTTGACCCTTTTTAACAAATTTCAACCTACAATTTCCAGTGACTTAACTTGTCCAGATGTTCAGCAATTAGTTTCATAACAGTATAATCCACAATGGTACAAAGCACAACAATTCACAGCAAGAACACTCAGCTCAAACACATCAAATAGCTCTTCCAATTCATTTTCTAAAGTACAAGTTAATAACACTGATTCAGTGTTCAAACCCATTTATTGTCCTCATCTACCTATCCAATTTAGTTCATTAGTCAGCAAGCTAGTTACCATACAAATGCTCGAACTACAGCTTACCAGAATTCACAGATCTAAAACTCACAAATTTTCTGCTCAGAAACAGACTTCACAACATTTTTAGTGGCTTTAAGGGCCACGAACAGCTGTACGGCAGTCATCGATGGTACATGCATTTGGGGGTTCTTAAAGAGGGTTTAATTAGCTTTCTTTTGACACCTTATTTGTGAAATTTGGTTCAAAATCAAGAAAGTTATGTTCAGTTGAAATGTTGCTGGCAAAATAGAGTTTAGAAATGGAAATTAAACAAAACTTGGACTCAAAGCCTTATACCATCAACTCAGTTTAGTTCCTGAATTTCTATTGGAGAAATATGGAAATCCAGGACTTGTCTTAGGGTTGGAAATATTGAAATATAGAATTTCTAGTTTATTTGTCTTAGGTCAAATAGGTCTTTCCTACTCAGTTTAACTCACTAACACAAAAAGGGTTAAAAACTAAGTTTTCCTTTCAATTTATTCCCTAGGGTTTGCATTTGGGTGTTCTCTGACATTTTTCCTCATTCCCAACCTTCTCCACTCCTAATTAGGGTTTCTTGTCCTATTTACAAACACAATCAGTCACAACCATTTAAAATAGGAAAGTCAAAACAAGATAATCAGTCAAAGTTTTTTTTAAAATTTTCAGGATGTTACATAGGGTATACAGATTATAGTTTCGAGTTTAGGGTTTAGGGTTTTGGATTTTGTGGTTTAGCGGCTAGGATTTAGGGAAGGGAGTTCAAGCTTTAGGATTTGGGGTTTAAGATATAGAGTTTAGGGTTTTAGATTTTGGGTTTAGGGTTTAGGGTTTAGCTTTTGAGGATTAGGGTTTGGTGTTTCGGATTTAGGGTTTAGGATTTGGTCTTTAGTGTTTATGGTTTAGGGTTTAGGGTTCAGGGTTTAGTGTTTAGGATTTGGGATTTAGCGGTTAAGGTTTAAGGTTTGGGGTGTAGGATTTAGGATTTAGGATTTAGGGATTTAGGTTTAGGGTTTAGGGTTTAGTGTTTAGGGCTTACGGTTTAGGGTTTAGAATCTAGGGCTTTCACTACTAGAAAAACAATGTTTATTGACTGCCAAATCGGTCACAAAACAGTGAAATCGGTCAATAAATTGAGGTGTAGTGACCGATTGTGACCGACGGTGGCGGTTGGTATTGCAGTAGTCACTAATAAATTTGTGACCGCAGAGTCTGCAGTCACAAATTTTGCGACTGACTGGTGGTCATAATTCAGTTAGAAATTATCCAACCCTCCTGCAGTCACAAATCTGTCACAAAGTCGTTGTCACAATTCGGTCACAATATTTGTGACTGACACACGGTCACAATTCAGTTAGAAATTTTAGAGACCCTCTCAGTGAAAAATCGGTCCCAAAATATGTATCCCCCTCAGTCACAATTCAGTCACAAAGATGCCATTAGAATCCTTTTTTTTTTTTTTAATTTTTTTAGCTTCTTGTTTTCTTTGAAACATTCATAATGAACCTATTCAAGAGTTTACACACCAATAAATAAACACCAACAAAGAAAATAAATAACTCAAATCTAATAGAACTTGAGATAACTTCAACACTACTAATAAAGTTTCAACTGCATATAAACTCAAAAGAAAATCTTGACAACATAATTATCAATGTCAAAACATAAAGGATACATTAATAGCAATTAAAAAGTTTAGTACTAACATAAAAATACAAGTAATTAAATAGGACTAACATCAAAATAGAACTACATCAGTTGAGTGTGTTGGACTACATCAATATATAGGATCATGGATCATGACTAGCTCCAAATGATCGTCGACGCGATGCTTCTGTGCTACCTACATCAGGTGGCTGTAATTAGAAAAGAAAAAGACAATTAGATTTTATAATAACGTGTAATGTCTATTTTTACATTGTTGTAAAGATGTGTTTGAAAAGTCAATTTGGCCCTCCATTTTAAATATTAGCAATATTTAAATAAAGGGTAAATTTATTATAAAATGGAGGGTAAAATTGACTTTTCAAACTCTACCTAATCCCGATTCTCATTCCCATTCCCATTCTCATTCCCTCATCCAATTTCACAAACCAAACATAAACTCAATTTCCTTGCCTACCCTAAACAAACCAGTGAACAATCCTTACCAAAATTGAATTTATACCTAACTTTTCCAAAAAGTCAATTAATCCAAAAAAAATAGGCACTTCAGCAGCAAATATCACACAAATCAAGCAAATATCCTACCCTCCTTTATTTTAGAACTAATCAGCAACAACAATCTCTAACTTAAAATCATATTCAAAAATCACACACAAATCAATGTAGACAACGGAGCACTAACAAAAAATACCTTATTCTTCCTCTGTTGTACTTCTCTTCCATCTTAATGAAGCTCTTTTTTCTACTAAAAAAGAAGAAAAGAAAAAGACATTATTGATTTATCAAACTAACTTATCAATATAATAATCTATTCCAACATCTCTTTAGAATACACTCTATCTTAGTATTATTACCATCTTTCACACAAAATGCTTCAAAAATAACAGAGTCAATATAATATACTAAGATGGAAATATTTACAAGTAGTACACCACCAACTAGTCTTCCCAAATTCCAAGGGAGTAAGAAGATCTCACTCCATTCTTAATTACTGATGTTGTATGCTGCTAGAACTTTTTTGATATAGCTTTCTCTAGTGTCAAATCAATGCATATCACAATGGTTAAATTAAAACCATGAAAGTCTCAGGTGCCATTTATACCTGTTAGTCATATCCCAATTGATATAACAAATATAATACCAAATAGTTTAAAGCTTGGTGTCTCCAACCTTCAAACAAAAATTTGCATTTAAATGCAGAAAACAAGCAAAAGTTTGAATAGTGATTCGACCCCTTGATCGCCCCCACCTCGGACTGTGCGCCAGTGATATTTCACATTAAGCACAAAAACATTGAGATTTTCACTAGATTTTATAAAAACATTGAGGTAGAAAAGTATATCGTTTTATTAAATATAAGAAGAAGAAATCATGAATTAATACAAAAAAGAAGCAAGACAAAGAAAAAAAAATTATTATACTATAAATTAAAGTACTGTGTTAGTATATAATACACTCTGAGATAGAAAGTTGAGTGGTTAAGTTTGAATAAAACTTACCGGGGGAAGTTGATAACCTTAATAATTTATTTGTTCTAAGGTGAGAGAAGATGAACCTTAAGATAAGATTCCATTAGGGAGTAAAGTATCATTTCTTGGATTGATCAAACTAATAAATATACTGCTAAGAGTTGTAAGTTATTCAAACAGAATAGTTCCATCTATAAAAAATTAGGAAATGAAATCAACCATGTTTTGTGTTGGTGCTTTAAGTCATAAAAGCATGAAGAAAAAAATTATTCATGTTGCTAATGGGGTCCACGTTGACTCTATTGATACACACACAATCAATAATCATCCATCATTGAGATAAAAATAAGATTTTGCTACTCGGGCGTTGATCAATGAAAAAATGAACAAATATCCTAACAACAATATTTCATTAATGAAAGAATAATTAAATATATAATGTACCATAAAGGAGGAAGGAGGTAGCGAATAGAATTAGGAGATGGTGAAGACTAAGAATTCTGCATTGAAGTCAGTCATATTTATTATTTCTTAAGTATGGGACATCAAATATGAAAATCACTATCCTTAAACTTAAATCCACATAGTGCAAAAAATTCAGTAAGCTCAAAAGAGAATTTTAGGAAGCATTTGCAACAACCAAAACGATATCACATTACAGCCTCTCATGTGCAAGGATCTCAGTGCAGAAGCATCATGCACATATTTGGCTAAACGCAAAGAATCACAACAATGACAACCATCAACAAAAACTTTAATATAAAAAGCCTGAGTTGAAAGCAATATATACATTGATTAAAGTTATGTTCTCTTAACAAAAAAATTTAAGAGAATACTCATAAATTTGACATAAACTCAATACTTTTCCATCCTTATTCTTTTGTTCCCAAAATGTGAAAGACCAATCTATGTACAAGCCATACTAGTGATTAGTTGTGAAATACTCAAGTGAGTGGAGTAAGCAAAAGTGAACTCTTATACTCAGATCACAAGAGAAAACTGCATACTAATCTATCCATTCAACAACCTACGATTTACAGTTTCAATAAATTCATACTCAAGTTTCTTAATGATATAGAATTTGAAATGCTACCCAATCTAGCCTATTCAATATGAACTCGGCTGCTATATTAATTATGAATCAGAATTTACCTACGCTGCCAAAACTGCAAAAAGCCTCAAAATACTCAGACCCAAATTTACTCTGCTCGCATCAAATGTCACCACTTAGCTGTAGTAAAGAAGAAGCATGAAGTTATGAAACTAACTTGTACCAACCAAAGGGGGAGGCGCATCGAACCTTAACCTTTACAGAGTATTCAATAATCCCACAAAGAACAAATCAGTAATATATACAAAAAATAGCAGTACATTGTGAAATCTATACCCCCAAGAGAAGAACTCTTACCTCAGGCACAAATTTTGGAATAGAGTGAATCGAAGTGAACAACATCGAAGAACCCAGAATCCATAATTGAATTTGAAGCAGATGTGGGTTCGATGCACACTTCGATTGTTGGAAGAACAAGCAACTGATTTGGGCAAAGGAGAAGATGAAGAGAGAGCAAAGCGATGCAATGAAAATTAGTTTTAGGACTCGATGGAGCTAACGAGTAGAGAGAGCAAGTCTGAGTGATGCAATCTGAGCATCGATGGTGTTTAGGGCATTTATGACTAACTTTCTTTTAGGGCGAAAAGCATCAAGTGAGAGAAGAGTGGCAAGTGGATTTAGGGTGAAATTTTTTTGCGAGCGAAAATTTCATTTGGGCGGTAAGTCAATTTTTTTTGGACTAATATTTTTTTATTCATGCACCAAAATAATTTTTTTATAAACAAATTATTTTTTTAGTTAAGTATATTTGTGACTGCAAATTGACCAATTACTAAGTACTTAGTGACTAATACTTTGTAACTGACATTTCAGTCACTAATTTTATAAGTCTTCAGAATTTATTGACTGATTTTTACATCAGTCAAAAATCAGTCACTATTTTATGATTTTAGTAACTGATTTTATGTCGGTCACAAATGGCGGTCACTAATTGCAATGTTTCTACTAGTGTTTGGATTTAGGGTTTAGGGTTTCGGGTTTTGGGATTAGGGTATAGGGTATAGGGTTTTGGGTTTTGGGTTTGGAGTTTAGGGTTTACAGTTTAGCTTTACGTTTTGGGTTTAGGGTTTATGCTTTAGGGTTTAGGGTTTGGTGTTTAGAGTTTAGGGTTTACGATTTATGATTTGGGGTGTAGAATTTAGGGTTTAAGGTTTAGGGTTTAAAGTTTAGGGTTATTGTTTAGGACTTAGGGTTTAGGGTTTAGGGTTTCGAGTTTCAAGTTTAGGGTTTGGGGTTTAGCGTTGGGGAATTAGTGTTTAGGGATTTGGGTTTAGGGTTTGGAATTTAGGGTTTGGAGTTTAAGGATTAGGGTTTGGGATTTACGATTTAGGGTTTTGAGTTTATGGTTTAAAGTTACGGGTTTAGGGTTTAAGGTTTAGGGTTTGGGGTTTAGGGTATAGGGTTTAGGGTTTAGGGTTTGGGGTTTAGGGTTTACAGTTTCCAGTTTCGGGTTTTGGGTTTAGGCTTCAGGGTTTAAGGTTTATGGTTAGGGATTGGGGTAAAGCTTTGGGTTTGGAGTTCATGGTGTAGGGTTTGGATTTTGGGTTTAGGCTTTTGTGTTTAGGCCTTAGGGTTTGTGATTTAGTTCATAGGGTTTGGTGTTTAGAGTTTAAGGTTTAGGGTTTGGAATTTATGGTTTATTGTTTAGAGTTTATGGTTTAAGGTTTAGTGTTTAGTTTTTGGGATATAAGGTTTAGGATTTTCGATTTAGGTTTTAGGGTTTAGTGTTTAAGGTTTAGGGTTTAGGGTTTGGGATTTAGAGTTTTGGGTTTTGCGTTTTTGGTTTAGGGTTTAGGGTTTAAAGTTTAGTATTTAGGGTTTGGGATTTAGCTCTTAGAGTTTATAGTTTTGGGCTTAGGGATTAGGGTTTGGGTTTTAGGGTTTAATGATTTAGGTTTATGGTTTAAAGTTTCGGGTTTAGGGTTTTGTGTTCAAGGTTTAGGGTTTAGGGTTTTGGGTTTAGGGTTTAGGATTTAGGGATTAGGGTTTAGGGTTAAAGATTTAGGGTTCAGTGTTTGGGGTTTGGGATTTAGGATTTTGTATTTTGGGTTTTGGGATTAGGGTTTGGGGTTGGGGGTTTGGGGTTTAGGGTTTTGGGTTTGGGGTTTGGGGTTTGGGGTTTAGGGCTTAGGATTTTAGGATTTGGGGTTTGGGATTTAGGGTCTAGGGTTTGGGAATTGGAGTTATGGGTTCTTGGCTTTGGGTTTAGGATTTAGGGCTTAGGGTTTGGTGTTTAGAGTTTAAAATTTCGGGTTTTAGATTTAGCGTTTAGGGTTTAGGGTTTTGGGTATAGGGTTTAGGGTTTTTGATTGGGGTAAGGGGTTACGGTTTGGAGCTCACAGTTTAGGGTTTAGTGTCCAAGATTTAGGGTTTATTAATTATGGTTTAGTGTTTAGGGATTATTGTTTAGGGTTTTGGGTTTTTGGTTTAGGTTTTTGGGTTTATGTTTTTGGGTTCAGGGTTTTGGGTCTAGTGTTTAGGGTTTGGGGTTTAACGTTTAGGGTTTAGGGTTTGTGGTTTGGGGTGTGCAATTGAGGGTTCAGGATTTAAAGTTTATGATTTAGTGTTTAGTGTTTAGGGTTTAGTGTTGATGAATTAGTGTTTAGGGTTTGGAATTTAGGTTTTAGGTTTTGGAGTTTATGGTTTAAAGTTAAGGATTTAGGGTTTAGGGTTTACAGTTTACAGTTTAGGGTTTAGGGTTTAGGCTTCAGGGTTTAAGGTTTAGGGTTTCGGATTAGGGTAAGGTCTTAGAGTTTGGAGTTCACAGTTTAGGCTTTGGATTTTGGCTTTAGGGTTTTTGTGTTTAGGGTTTAGGGTTTGTGATTTAGTGGTTAGGGTTTGCGGTTTAGGGTTTGGGATTTAGGGTTTAGGGTTTAGAGTTTATGGTTTAAGGTTTATGGTTTATGGTTTTGGTGTTTAGTGTTTGTGATTTAAGGTTTAGGGTTGTCGATTTACAGTTTAGGGTTTAAGGTTTGCGGTTTAAGGTTTTTAGTTTATGGTTTAGGGTTTGGGATTTAGCGTTTAGACTTTACATTTTCGTGTTTAGGGTTTAGGGTCTAGGTTTTAGGGTTTATGGATTTAGGTTTATGGTTTAAAGTTTCGGGTTGTGGGTTTAGTGTTCAATGTTTGGGATTTAGGGTTTAGAGTTTTAGGGTTAGGGTTTAGGGTTTAAGATTTAGGATTTTGTGTTTGGGGTTTGGGATTTAGGATTTTGTCTTTTGGGTTTTGGGATTAGGGTTTATGGTTTGTGGTTTTAGGTTTTGGGTTTAGGGTTTGTGGTTTAGGGTTCAAGATTTTGGGATTTGGGGTTTCGGGTTTAGGGTCTAGGGTTAGGGAATTAGAGTTTGGGTTTAGGGTATAGGATTTATGGCTTAGGATTTGGTGCTTAGGGTTTAAGATTTCGGGTTTTAGATTTAGCGTTTAGGGTTTAGGGTTTAGGGTATACGGTTTAGTGTTTCGGATTGGCGTTAGGGCTTAAGGTTTGGAGCTCACAGTTTAAGGATTGGGTTCTAGGGTTTAGTGTTCAGGATTTAGGGTTTAGGGTTTGGGGTTCAATGTTTTGGGTTTAGAGTTTGGGGCTTAGGATTTAGGGTTTAGGTTTTGGGTTTTGGGTTTAAAGTTTAGGCTTTAGGGTTTATGGTTTGGTGTTTAGAGTTTAAGGTTTAGGTTTTACAATTTGGGGTGTACGATTTAGGGTTTAGGGTTTAGAGTTTAGAGTTTCGGGTTTAGGTTTTTCGGTTTAGGGTTTGGTGTTTAGGGTTGGGGAGTTAGTGTTTAGGGGTTTCGGTTTTGGTTTGGAATTTAGGGTTTAGGATTTGGGGTTTAGAGTTTAAGGACTACAGTTTGGGATTTAAGGTTTAGGGTTTGGAGTTTATTGTTTAATGTTAAGGATTTAGTGTTTAGGGTATAGGGTTTACAGTTTACAGTTTTGGGTTTAGGGTTTAGTGTTAAGGCTTCAGGGTTTATGGTTTAGGAGTTGGGATTGGGGTTAGGGCTTAGGGTTTGGAGTTCACGATTTAGGGTTTGGATTTTGGGCTTAGGGTTTAAGGTTTCTCATGTAGTGGTTAAGGTTTGGGGTTTAGGGTTTGGGATTTAGGGTTTAGGGTTGAGAGTTTATGGTTTAAGGTTTAGGGTTTAGGCTTTAGTGTTTAGTGTTTGGGATTTAAGGTTCAGGGTTTTCGATTTAGGGTTTAGGGTTTAAGGTTTGCAGTTTAGGGTTTAGGGTTTTCGGTTTATGGTTTAGGGTTTAGGGTTTAGTGTTTAGGGTTTGGGATTTAGCATTTAGACTTTACTGTTTCGGGTTTAGGGTTTAGGGTTTGGGTTCTAAGGTTTAAGGATTTAGGTTTATGGTTTAAAGTTTCGGGTTTTGGGTTTAGTGTTCAATGTTTGGGATTTAGGGTTTTGGGTTTTGGGTCTAGGGTTTAAGATTTAGGGTTTAAGGTTTAGGGTTTGGGGTTTGGGATTTAGGATTTTGGGTTTTGATTTTTGGGATCAAGGTTTAGTGTTTAGGGTTTGTCGTTCGGGGTTTGTGGTTTACGGTTTAGGGTTTGTGGTTTAGGTTTTAGGATTTTGGGATTTAGTATTTGGGGTTTGGGGTCTAGGGTTTGGAAATTGGAGTTATGGGTTTAGGGTTTAGGGTTTACGGCTTAGGTTTTGGTGTCTAGGGTTTAAGATTTCGAGTTTTAGATTTAGCGTTTACGGTTTAGGTTTCGGGTATATAGTTTAGGGTTTGGGATTGGGGTAAGGGCTTAAGGTTTGTAGCTCACAGTTTAGGGTTTGGGTTTTAAGGTTTAGTGTTAAGGATTTAGGTTTTATTGTTTAGGGTTTAGGGTTTAGGGTTTATGGTTTGGGGTTTGATGTTTAGGGTTTAGGGTTTGGGGCTTAGGAATTAGGGTTTAGGTTTTGGGTTTTAGGGTATAGGGGTTTGGGTTTATGGTTTATGGTTTTGGGTTTAGGGTTCTTGATTTCTGGTTTAGGGTTTAGAGCTTAAGATTTAGGGTTTATGTTATGGGTTCAGGGTTTTGGGTTTATGCTTTTGGATTTGGTGTTTAGAGTTTAGGGTTTAGGCTTTAGGTTTTGTGTTTAAGGTTTAAGGTTTAGGGTTTAAGGTTTAGGATTTTGAGTTTTGTGTTTCGAGTTTCGGGTTTAGGGTTTTCAGTTTAGGGTTTGGGGTTTAGGGATGGGGAATTAGTGTTTAGGGTTTTAGGGTAATGGGTTTAGGGTTTGGGTTCAGGGTTTGGAATTTAGGGTTTAAGGTTTAGGGTTCCGAGTTTAAGTATTAGGATTTGGGATTTAGGGTTTAGGGTTTGGAATTTATGATTAAAGGCTAAGGATTTACGGTTTAGGGTTTATGTTTTAGGGCTTAGGATTTAGGGTTTAGGTTTAGGGTTTATAGTTTAGAGCTTAAGGTTTAGGGTTTATGGTTTGGGGTTTTGGATTTTGGGTTTATGCTTTAGGCTTTAGGGTTCAGTGTTTAGGGCTTGTTGTTTAAAGGTTAGGATTTCGGGTTTGATGTTTAGAGTTTTGGGTTTATGGTTAGGGGTTTACGATTTAGGATTTAGGGTTTTGGGTTTAAAGTTCAAGTTTTAGAGTTTAGGGTTTAGGGTTGGGGGATTAGGGTTTAGGCTTTTGGGGTTTGTGGTTTGGGGCTTAGGGTTTAGGGTTAAGAATTTATGGTTTAGGGTTTGGGGTTTGGAGTTTAAGGATTAGGGTTTGGGATTTAGGATTCAGGGTTTGGAGTTTATGGTTTAAGGTAAAGGATTTAGGGTTTAGGGTTTGGGTTTGAAGGTTTACAGTTTACAATTTCGGGTTTAGAATTTGGTGTTTATGGTTTAGGGTTTGGGGTTTGGTGTTTAGGGTTTGGGTTTGGGTTTGGGTTTAAGTTTAGTGTTTAGAGTTAGGGATTTTGGGTTTGCGGTTTATCGTCTAGGGTTTGGGGTTTAGAATTTAGGGGTTTGGGTTTATGGTTTAGTGTTTAGTGCTTACGCTTTAGTGTTTAAGGTTTTAGGATTAGGGTTTAAGGTTTAGGGTGTAGGTTTTCCGATTTAGGGTGGTAGATTTTAGGTTGATGGTTTAAAGTTTTGGGTTTAAGATTTAGTGTTAAGGGATTGGGATTTAGGGTTTACGGTTTATGGTTTAGGGTTTAGGGTTTGGGGTTTTGGGTTTTGGGGTTGGAGTTTATGGTTTATGGTTTCGAGATTTAAAGTTTAGGGTTTAGTGTTTGCAATTTATGGTTCAATTTTTTGGGTTTATGGGTTACAGTTTAGGGTTTCGGGATTATTGTTTAGTGTTTAGAGTTTAGGGTTTAAGGTTTAGGGTTTGCAGTTTGGGATTAAGGGTATAGAATTTTTTATTGGGGTTTGGGGTTTAGGGTTTACAATTTACAGATTCGGGTTTACGATTTATGGTTTAGGGTTTGAATTTTAGGATTTAAGGTTTTGGGTTTATGCTTTAAGGTTTAGGGTTTAGGGTTTAGTGTTAAGGGCTTGGGATTTTGGGTTTTGGGTTTAGGGTTTAGGGTTTGGGGTTTAGGATTTAGGGTTTTTGGTTTAGGGTTTGGGGTTTGGGGCTTTGGGTTTAGGGTTTAGGGTTTAGGGTTTGGGTTTGGGTTTGAGTTAATAGTTTAAGGTTTAGGGTTTATGATTTGGGTTTTATGGTTTAAGGATTTAGGTTTATGGTTTAAAGTTCAGGGTTTAAGGTTTAGTGTTCTTGGTTTGGGATTTAGGGTTTAGGGTTTAGGATTTAGGGTTTAAGATTTAGGCTTTAGTGTTTGGTGTTTGGGATTTAGGATTTTGTGTTTTGGGTTTAGGGATTATGGTTTAGGGTTTAGGGTTTGCAGTTTGCAGTTTAGGGTTTTGGGTTTAGGTTTTAGGATTTTGGGATTTAGGGTTTGGGGTTTAGGGTCTAGGGTTTGGGAATTGGAGTAATGGGTTTAGGGTTTAGGGTTTAGGATTTAGGGCTTAGGGTTTAGTGTTTAGGGTGTAAGATTTCAAGTTTTAGATTTAGCATTTAGGGTTTATGTTTGGGGTATAGGGTATAGGGTTTGAGATTGGGTTATGGCTTAAGTTTGGAGCTCACAGTTTAGGGTTTAGTGTTAAGGATTTAGGGATTATTGTTTAGGGTTTACTATTTATGGTTTGGGGTTTGATGTTTAGGGTTTAGGATTTGGGGTTTAGGAATTGGGGTTTAGGGTTTGGGTTTTGGGTTTTTGGTTTATGCTTTAGGGTTTAGGGCTTTGGGTTTATGGTTTATGGTTTATGGTTTTGGGTTTAGGGTTCATGGTTTAGGGTTTAGGGTTTAGGGTTTAGGGTTTATGTTTTGGGTTTAAGGTTTAGGATTTTGGGTTTATGCTTTAGGATTTGGTGTTTAGGGATTAAGGATTATGGTTTGATGTTTAGGGTTTAGGGTTTAGGATTTTGGGTTTAGGGTTTCCGGTTTAGGGTTTAGTGTTTTCAGTTTAAGGTTTGGTATTTTGGGTTGGGGAATTGGGGTTTAGGGTTTTAGGGTAA
Source organism: Senna tora (assembly GCA_014851425.1). Taxonomy (NCBI): domain Eukaryota; kingdom Viridiplantae; phylum Streptophyta; class Magnoliopsida; order Fabales; family Fabaceae; genus Senna; species Senna tora. Next base: position 13,481,713 of record CM026263.1, on the reverse strand, counting down.
TGGGTTTAGGGTTTGGGTTTAGGGTTTGGAATTTAGGGTTTAAGGTTGGGGGTTTCGAGTTTAAGTATTAGGTTTTGTGATTTAGAGTTTAGGGTTGAGGGTTTGGAGTTTATGATTTAAGGCTAAGGATTTAGGGTTTAGGGTTTAGGTTTTAGGGCCTAAGATTTAGGGTTTCGGTTTAGGGTTTAGGGTTTAAAGGTTAGAGTTTACAGTTTAGGGTTGTGGGTATTGGGTTTATGCTTGAGGCTTTAGGGTTCAGGGTTTAGGGTTTGTTGTTTAGAGGTCAGGGTTTAGTGTTTGATGTTTAGAGTTTAGGGTTTAGGGTTAGGGTTTTACGATTTAGGGTTTAGGGTTTAAGGTTTAGGGTTTAAGGTTTAGGGTTTTGGGTTTAAGGTTTAAGGTTTAAAGTTTAGGGTTTAAGGTTTAAGGTTTAGAGTTTAGGGTTTAGGGTTTAGGGTTTGAGGTTTAGGGTTTAGGGTTTAGGGTCTAGGGTTTAAGGTTTAGTGTTTAGGGTTTTGTCACGACCCCAAATCGGGAGTGCGTTACCGACACGGGAATAGACTTTTACCTCTAAACCCGTAAGCCTTACCCTGTAAATTTAATTATAACTACCTTGCTATACATTCAATATATATATCATAATAGTGGTCACACCTCACTGGTGGGCTAATTAACCCGTAATCTGCGGTTCGCTCAATACCGCTTCAGCTCAGCCCAGTGTATAGATATATATATATATATAAGCACTTATAATATAAATATTTATGTCATATTGACCGTACGTTTCAATACGTACGACCTATCCTATTCACATGCAGCAAGAACAGATGATATATATATATCCATATCATATTGATCGTACGCCTCAATGCTTACGATCTATCCTATTCGCATGCAGTAGTTTATATACTCATACATATATCCTAGTTTATCCCCAAGCTGGACCCTGTCTTTAAGTACATGTGAAGCTGATAATTCTAGAATAGCTACATATCAAAAGCTATAAATCCATATACACAACTCTTACAACTTAGAATATGTACAACCAAAAGAGTCAAAATAACAAAAAGTGTCCACCCACGTGAACTAGTGCGTAAAGGATGGTCTGATGTCCGTATCATTGTCCGGACGTCGATGCTTGCCCGATACCTGTATCTAAAACATTGAAGCAGAGGGAGTGAGTCAAACAGACTCATTGAGAAGCTTACCATCCTCGGTGTAGCGGCGGGTACCACTACAGCTGGGGAAAGGGAAACACCCACAATCACATGCGCATGAAAATCCAGTTTATAAAATGTTATATTACAATCAGGCAATATTAATATAACATAAAATCATGGATAAACCTACGGATCATGCTCCTGTATCATGCTTTTCATAAACAAGTAAACACTTTTAACATATCATATGAAAACTGTAAATCACTCAACTGACCCTAGAACCAAGCTAGGGCAATGGCCTCAACGGGCAAATTCCTTTAATGTTTAACTGACCCTAGTGCCAGGCTAGGGCAATGGCCTCAACGGACAAATTCTCTTAATCTTTAACTAACCCTAGTGCCAGGCTAGGGCAATGGCCTCAACGGGCAAATGCTTTAATATTTAACTGACCCTAGTGCTAGGCTAGGGCAATGGCCTCAAGGGGCAATGTTTTAATATTTAACTGGCCCTAGTGCCAGGCTAGGGTAATGGCCTCAACGTGTAAATGTTTTCTGACTCTATCTACCCATTTCTATCGTAATTTGACTTTACCTAGGTGGTGTGAACATCCTTATGACTCACTAATCCATTTATGAGATCTTTTTAAACATTATTTAATACCCAATCCCTTGATTTCATCATAACCTAGCTCTAAGGCCGTTCCTAAGTTCAATTACCATAAAACCTCGACGTTTACTAACAACTTCGATACGATTTCTTTAATGAGTTTCTAATTAATAGGGCAAACCAAACCTTGGACTCAATCAACAATTTACCCCCTTGCTTGTACTGTTTGGCGTAACTCATGTCATCACATGGATACCCTCCAGTACCTCTTTCCCTATAGTCAAACTCACATATACAAATACTTTCATATATAACAGTTTAGGAACAACAATAGCATGTTAACCACTAAATAATTCTTACAAATAGGCTAGGCAAACCACGTATCCACATCCTCAATCAACCCTATAGGGCAAGGATGGGAAACCCTTCACCTGGACAACTTCCTTGAGCATGTCCAGGAGTAACTCCCGCTCCGGACGAATTGTGGTTTCCTAACAAACGCATTTACGTGGTTAACAATCTTAACTATATGTAACTCATATGCGTATGATATGCTAGTGCCTAAAAATGCACCTAGACGTCGCCAAGAACCGAGTTCTTGGTCTTATTCGTCTTCCAACTCTTCCATGAGAGTCTCAAGTGCTACTCACTTGGTTTCATACAACTATCGCTCTCCTTGATTTGCTTTTGGGGCCTTGGATTCGAGTTACTAAACCTCAATATACTTTTAAATTATCATACTTAAGGTTTCCTAATAATTACGAAGGGATTAATTCTTGACATCCACTAGCTCTCCTCCGGCGAGATTCCTGTCCTTCCCCCTTCTTCTTCTCCCACACGTCCTCCCTCTCTCTCTATCCCACTTGACTTCTTCTCTCTCTACTCTTTCCTTTTACTTCTTTTCTTTATTTCTTTCTTTCTAAAAACCCACGTCCCCTTTTCTATTTTTTCTTTTTTCTTTTTTTTTTCTTTTCCTTTCTTTTCTTTCTAAATAATATATATATATATATATATATATATATTTGATTTAGTAATAATAAAACAAAATCTGAAAGTAATATAATTAATTAATAAAATAAGTAATAATTAAATAAATAATAACTAATATGTATTTTTAATTTCATCCCTTTTTCCTATTTAATTCAGGTTTCCAATTTCTTAGGTTCTGAGTTAAATGCTAAAAATTATTTTCTACTTCCTTTCTTTTCCTTTTATTTATTTTAAACTTTAAAAAACTTTCCCGGGTATTAGGGTTTAGGGTTTAAGGTTTTGGGTTTTGTGTTTATGGTTTATGGTTTAGGGTTTAGGGTTTTGTGTTTTGGATTTGGGATTTAGTGTTTTGGGATTGTGATTTAGGATTATAGGTTTTAGGTTCATGGTTTAAGGCTTAGGGATTAGGGTTTAGGGTTTAGGGTTTTGGGTTTAGGGTTTTGGATTTAGGGTTTAGGATTTAGGATTTAGGGTTTTGGGTTTGGGGTTTAGGGTAAACATAATAAAAATAAAGGGGCGTCGCGACGGGTAACACTAACCGTCGCGATCCCCTTTCTAATAAAAAACTGTCGCAACGGTTGGTGCAGACGTCGCGACACATCCTGCATTCATGAGAGAATCTATCAGAGTATCAAACAAAGCCCGTCATGACGGGTAGGTCCACGGGTCGCGACGCCCTGGGCATTTATGACAAATCTGGGATCGTATCTGCACGATACCCGTCGCGACGGTAAATAGTGAACGTCGCGACGGGTGTGCCATTAATGGCCTTTCTTTCCCGGAATAGCTCTTTCTGACCAACTATAAAATTAGCTCCGTTTCACAGTGTGGGGGAGCGAATTTTTACGAATTAGGGGGCGGGAGGCAAGAAGCAAGCAACAAATAGGTATAATATACACTATGAGTGATATTTTAATCTCTCTTTAACTATCCATACTCATTGGTTTGGTGGGAAGTCGTCTTTCTTCTTTTACAAACATATTCCCCTCGGGTTGTGACCCAATAGTGTTGGCATTCCATCCAATACTTGATCCACGCACTCCAAAAGTATTTTTATTTCTTTTTCTCCTTTCTCTTTCTCTGAAAAACTAAAGGGGTCGCGATGGGTTTTTAGCTCCGTCGCGACACTCCCCCCAAGTACAGGGTTCGTCGCGACGCTTTCCCCTATGCGTCGCGATGGGCTCCGTTGCAAACAGAGGGTCGCAACGGTAAAGGAAACCTGTTGCGACCCCCTGTCTTTTGGGGATAAATTGGTCTAAATTAACTATTTACTTGGTAAGGAAACATTTTATAACCTAGTGCCACCAAGAGACCTTTGTCTTTATAGGAGCACTAGCCTACATGCCATATGAGTATCATGCTTGATGAGCTCTCACACATGCACTTTTTGTATTCTTGATTGGTTTGTATGGTAGATAGGTACTAATAGGCGTTGGCCTCTTTAGGTACATCGCACTGGGAGGCCATCTGTGTATTCACTTGATGAGTCTCCCTCCACTCACACACTTGCATGACACAGGAACTACGTGGGCTTTGATTCCCCTTTGTGGGTACCTAGGCCCTAGGCTTTTATCTTAGGTCAAGCCCTCCCTCTTTTTTTCTCATTTCCTCCCACGATTGTATATATTTTTAAGGCCAAATAATTTTAATATTAAATTTTTTACGGTAACCGTCTTCGGACAGGGGAAGAAGGATGCCTAACACCTTCCCTTCATCTCAATCAGACTCCCGAACCCAACATTTTGTGAAAATTCATTTTGCCCCATTTTTAAAGTTATTTATCTTTCTCCAAATTTTGATAGAAAATTTTGTGGCGACTCCCGTCGAAGGCTCCGGTCTTCTCAAAACCCAAAACCCTAACCCTAAACCCTAAGCCCTATTTCCTAAATCCTAAACCCTAAACCTTAAACCCAAAAAGCTAAACCCTAAACCCTATACCCTATACCTTAAATCCAAAACCCCAAACCCCAAATCCTAAATCCCAAACCCTAAACCCTAAATCCTAAATCCTAAACCTTAAACCTAAAACCCCAAACCCTAAACCCCAAACCCTAAACGCTAAACGCTAAACCCTGAACCATAAACCCTAGACCCCATGGCCTAATGCCTAAAGCCTAAACTCTAAATCCAAAACCCCAAACCCCAAACTTAGAATCCTAAACCCTAACCTCCAAACCCCAAACCCTAAACCCTAAACACTAAACTCTAAATGCTAAAACATAAACCATAAACACTAAATCTAAAACCTTAAACCAAAAACCGTAAACCATAAACAACAAACCCTAAACCCTAAACCATTAAACCCCAAACCCTAAACCCTAAAACCAATACCCTATACCCTAGACTCTAAATCCTAAATCCTAAACTATATATCCAAAACCCTGAACCCTAAACCTGAAACCCTAAACATTAAATCCAAAACCCTAAACCCTAAAACCTAAACTTTAAATCCTAAACCCTAAATGTTAAATGCTGAATCCCAAACCGTAAACCCAAAACCCTAAACTCTAAATCCAAAACCCCAAACCCTAAACTCCAAACCCTAAACCCTATACCCTAAACTTTGAACCCTAAACCCCAAACTCTAGACCCCAAACCCTGAACCCTAAACCCTAATCCCAAAACCCTAAACCGTAAACCCTAAACTTTAAATCCTAAACCTTAAACTTTAAATCCTAAATCCTAATCCCTAAATCCTAAATCCTAAACCCTAAACCCAAAATCCAAAACCCTAAACCCTAAACCCTAAACCCTAAACAATAAACCCTAAACCCTAAATGAAAAACCCTAAACCCAAAATATCAAACCCTAAACCCCAAACCCTAAACACTAAACCCTAAACCCAATAGCCTAAACCCTAAACCCTAAACTCTAAATCCAAAAGTCCAAAGCCTAAATCCTAAATCCCAAACCCTAAAGCCTAAAGCCTAAACCCTAAACCAGAAACCCTAAACCCTAAACAATAAATCCAGTACCTTAAACCCTAAACCGTAAACCCAAAATCCTAAACCCCAAACCCTAAACCCTAAACAACAAACCCTAAACCTTATATGCCAAACCCTAAACCCTAAACCGTAAACCCTAATCTGAAAACCCTAAACTATAAACCCTAAACCCTAAAAAACAAACCCTCAACCCTCAACTCTAAACGCCAAACCCTAAACCTAGAAGCTAAAACCCAAAACCCTAAACCCTAAACCCAATACCTTAAACCCTAAACCGTAAACCCTACACCCTAAACTTTAAATCCTAAACCCCAAACCGCAAACTCTAAACCCTAAACCCTAAACCCAATACCCTAAACCCTAAACCCTAAACTCTAAATCCAAAAGTCCAAAGCCTAAATCCTAAATCCCAAACCTTATACCCTAAACCCTAAACCCTAAACTAGAAACCCTATACCCTAAACCCTGAACCCAAAATCATAAATCCCAAACCCTAAACCCTAAACAACAAAACCTAAACCCTATATGCTAAACCCGAAACCCTAAACCCTAAACCGTAAACCCTAAACCCTAAGCCCTAAATCATAAACCACAATTCCTAAACCCTAAACCCTACACCCCAATCCCTCAACCCTAAACCCTACACCCAATAAGCTAAACCCTAAACCCTAAACCTTAAACACTAAACCCTAAACCCCAAACCCTAAACCATAAAACCAAAACCCTAAGCCCTAAATCCTAAACCCTAAATCGTAAACCCCAAACCCCAAACCCTAAACCCAATACGCTAAACCCTAAACTCTAAACCCTAACCCCAAACCCTAAACTGTAGACTCTACCCTTACATGTTGAATCCAAACACTAAACTCTAAATCCAAAACCCCAAACCCTAAACCCTAAACACTAAATCTTAAATCCTAAACCTTAAACCCTAATCCCTAATCCCTAAACCCTAAACCCTAACCCCTAAACCCTAACCCCTAAATACCAAACCCTAAACTCTAAATCTAGAACCCCAAACCCTAAATCCTAAACCCTAAACCTTGAACCCTAAACCCTAAACCCTAAGCCCTAAATCCTAAACCCAAAACCCTAAACCCAAAACTCTAGTCCTTGAATCCTAAACACTAAACCCTAAACAACAATCCCTAAACCCTAAACACCAAACCCTAAACCCAAATTCTAAAACCCTAAACCCAAAACCCCAAACCCTAAACCCTAAACCCTAAACCCAATACCCTTAACCTTAAACCCAATACCATACACACTAAACCCTAAACTCTAAATCGAAAACTCCAAACCATAAACCCTAAGCCCAAAACCTTCAATTGAAAATCCAAAACCCATAAACACTAAAGAACTATGCAGAGCTAGTCAACAAATGCCGCATCATCAGCAAAAACTTGAGTGATAGAGCTGCTGTAAACCAAAGATTCAACCAGAGACCCCAAAATAACCTGAATGCGAGGAAACCAAACTTTAAACTTGCTCAGGGAAGTACCAGCATAACTACCCCTACTGTAGTGAACCGTCCTCGATGTACCAAATGCAATTGGGAACAATACCCTACTCAGCCCTGCTTGACCTGCTACCAGTGTGGGAAACCAGGGCATTTTGCCAAGGCATGCAAGGCCAAGGAACATGTAGGGAACGGAAGCCGAACACCGGCTGTTGGAAGAGTCTTCGCTCTGGACGGGGTTCTCAATGAACAAACAGAGGATCTCAAAGAGGGAACGGGTAAGATTCAAAACATAAATTTTAAAATTATACTTGACTCAGGAGCCACTCATTCTTTCATTTCTGAAACATGTGTGAAAACCTTAAATTTCTCTACCCAACCCTCATTGTGTGAACTGCATGTTTCCACCCCAAAACCAAAACCCTAAACCCTAAATCATAAGCCCTAAATCCTAAACCCTAAACCCAAAGCCTAAAGCCCTAAACCCTAAACCCTAAACCCTAAACTCTAAATCCAAAACACAAAACCCTGAACCCTAAACCCTAAACCCTAAACCCAAAATCCTAAACTCTAAACCCTAAATACTAAACCCTAAACCCTAAACCCTAAACCCTAAACCCTAAACCCCAAACCTTTAACCCTAAACACTAAACACTAAATACCAAACCCTAACCCCCAAAACTAAAACCCTAAACCTTAAACCCAAAACCCTAAACTCTAAACCCTAAACACTAAACACTAACTGACAAACCCTAAATCCAAAAACTAAAACCCTAAACCCTAAACCCTAAATCCTAAACCCTAAACCTTAAATCCTAAATCCTAAACCCTAAGCCCAAAACCCTAAAACCGAAACCCTAAACCCCATACCCTAAACCCTAAACCATAAACCCAATACCCTAAACCCTAAACTCTAAATTCAAAACCACAAACCATAAACCCTAAACCCTAATCGCTGAATCCTAACCCTAAACCCTAAACCCTATACGTGGAATCCAAACCCAAAACTCAAAACCCTAAACTCTATATTCAAAACCCCAAACCCTAAACCTTAAACACAAAACCCTAAATAGTAAACCCTAAACCCTAAACCTTAAAGCCTAAATTGTAAATCGTAAACCCTAAACACAAACCCTAAACCCCAAACCCTAAACCCTACGCCCTCTAAACCCTAAACCCTGCACGCCATACCCTAAACCCAAAATCTAATTCCCTAAACCCTAAACCGTAAACTCTATATCCAAATCCCTAAACGCTGAACCATAAACCAAAAACCCTAAACCCTAAACCTTAATCCCTAAACCCTAAACCCTAAACCCTAAACCCTAAATCCTAAACCCTAAACCCTAAAACCTAAACCCTAAACCCTAAAACCTAAACCCTAAACCCTAAACCCAAAACCTTAAACCCTAAATCGTAAACCCTAAACAATAAACCCTAAACCGTAAAACGCTAAACCCCAAACCCTAAATCCAAAACCCAATGCCCTAAACCCTAAATCTTAAACTCTATATGTAACACCACAATTCCAGACCCTTTAGAAATCAGAGTTTTGTAATATAGAATATATCTTTGATCTGGAACCAGTATGTTACCTCTCTCCTTCTACCTGAATTTATTAAAACTTTTTCCATATTGATTAAATAAGTGAAACTAGTTAGGGTTCTATCTCTCGGGTATCTCTCGCGCAGATTTAAAATACAAAAGCATACAATCAATCATCCATAATAATCCTTGATTAAGACTTCTTCGTACTTATATTATGTATATTTACAAATATATTCGAAATATAGTCATACACATATATTCTTACCTATATACATCACAATACAAAATCCTTATCTTCATCCCTTATCTATACATGTACAAAATATGCCATTTAACCTTTCAAAAAATATACCTAAGGGTAATGGCTCAAAGGGATGGACATTTCAACATATACAAAATGAAATTATATGTATCTAGACTATTTGGTCCGCTTCTTTTCAAACGTCAGGCTACCCATCGCTCCAACCCCATCTCGTAGGCATTCGGGTAACTAATCAGCTTATACACTCCAACGTAATGAGGATAAACCCCAATAATCAAAACTACCTGTTTTCAAACTCATTGTTGTGTACCACTGTGCCTTGCACAGAAATCTCTGCATTCCTTTCTCATTATATATATAAAACATGGATGTGATGTTTAACTTAAAACTTATGCATGTCATACTTTTCATGGAACATTTAGCATGGAAATTCTTACTTGTAAGGGCATATGAAATGGAATGGCATGCTTATATGTCATAAAACATTTAATATGAGCACATACTTCTTAATCATGATCTTACATGTTTGAATGGTAGAGAAATAACAACATTATAAAACATATGGGCCTTTGCCCCATTTCATGATAAACATGAGCATAGGGAGCACCACGCAGTGGATACTCGCACATACAATTCTAGTGGCTATTAATAAGTAAGAACCTTTACCAATTAAGCTATTTCTGTTCTGTGTACTATCTGGAGCGTCCCCCAATGGATCCGAGTACTATGAGATCACCCCCTTTTTTCGGTAGGTCGCATCTCAACTTCTGCTATGGATCACCCCCTTTTCTCGGTAGGTCGTATCCATTTTTGGTTGGTTTTACTTTGCCAAGGGAGTCACTTCTACTTAAAATTTGGAGATCCCCGTCTCTTTTTAACGGTTCTTCTCCTCTTAAACTTAAAGATCCCCGTCTCTTATTAACGGTTCTTCTCATATTTGTTTATGTAGATCTTCCCTTTTTGTATGCTATCTATACAAATATGAGATGAAATATCTAGGTCCCAATCATCGTTAATCTAATTTTAAGCATGTCACTCTTGATTTGGCCATACAGAGCCTACTAGCTTAAAATTAAACAACCAACACGGTGTTTTCATAAACTTTCTTCATCAATCGATTGGATGTTTTACCATCCCAAATTATGGCTCAACCGTGGAAATCCCAACGGCCGTCCCATACCGACAATTGGTCAATCGACTATGGACCTATCTATTTGCAACACATATATGTAAGATACTTACTCTTCTCTTTTCTCTCTACCCTTAGCTCATATTACTTTCTAAACTTAGAACATAATGTTTAAGCATGTCAAGGGGCATTTGAAATCCTTTTTGAAGTGTTAAAGAAGGAACTTTTGCAAAACAAAGTGTTTCAAGTTCATTTCGTAAATTTGCCAACTTTGTAAACTAATAACTTGTTCTATAAAACTCCAAAAATACTAAAACAATTTTGACATATATATGAGTAAAATATATAGTGGGCTGCAAAATCTTACCTCAAAACTCACATGTTTGAGCCCTCAAAATCCATTTTAAGAGTAGCTGTCTGATGTGACAGGGCAGCAGACCAGACTCTTGTAAATGATAGCTAAAACCATACCAAATGAGTTCCAAATGATATTAGAATTTCTAGATCCCGTAATATGGATCTTAGGAATCTACATATAAAATTTTAGCCTTTAAATCTTTCATTTGGTACCTCAACAAGTAAATGAAACTATGAAAACCAGTAAATATTTTCTGCATAAGTTCTTGAACTTCAGATGTGCAAAAAGGGTACCAAAAAGGATCCAAATCTAGTGTAGTTTGGCAGTCGTAAACATTAAAGTGTCTAGGTTTAGCCTGCCAAATTGCAAGATTTTTGGAGCTCATTATGTATGTTTTTCACATTTTTCTTCATGCAAGTCGACTTCTGTAACATACTAGTCGACTGGTTCGTCTCTGTTTCGTTTCTGGACACAAAAGTCGACTGCTTTGAGCTGGCAGTCGACTGGTATGTTCTTGGCATGAATTCTGGGCAGAAAAGAACGTAGAAGTCGACTGGTTTGGCCTACAAGTCGACTGCTACGTTAATTTCTGGGTTTTTAAAGTATCTTTTCTCAAGAATTCAACCAAGAATCCTACCATTCAAGTCATGGAAGTATTATATATTTGTTTTCTATCATTAACACATTAAAACCCATGAAAAACTAGCCCCGAAACATGGTTAAACAAGCTTAAATCTGAATTTCAAGCTCAAACCCATACCCATTTCCAAACCCATCTAAATTATCTAATTTCCAGCTAAAATCCAAGCATGCATTCATCATCTACATCCATTCTAAGTTCGAAAATCATAAGGAAGCATTTTTAAACCTCTCAAATGGCTCAGAAATCCGAAACTCATTTTTGGGCCATTTCTTGAAAATCTAACTTGAAAATTAGAGAGGTTGGTAGTTTGATTACCTTAATTTGAAGCTAGATTCTTGTTTAGTTGGTGTTCAGCTGCAATTCTACGGTTCAATTCTTGCTAAATTCGGATTCCAAAGCTTGAATCCTCTCTAGAGTTCTCCTCCTTCTCTCTAACTCCATCCCTCTCTAAAAGTGATGAAGTGTGTGTGAAATGGTGGTGTTGCCACCTTGCCTTAGGCGTGTAAGGGCTAGTGACAAGGGATTTGGGAGAAATTCATTTCTCTCCCGCACCCACCAACTTTCTCTTGCACTTCAGCCCTTTTCTTTTTAGTCCCTTCTCAATTCTTTTCTTAAAATAATGCATTTTTATATGCTTTCTAAGTGCAACAATCAATGTCAAGCACAAGCATCGAGTTAGATTTAGTTAACAAATAATTATTCCATTAACTGAAAAAGGCGGATGTTACAATTCCCCCTCCTTATTAAAAATTTCGTCCTCGAAATTTGAAGCATACCTACTCTAATCATTCTAGATATGACTTTCTCATATCTTTTCTCCTTTAGGTTGCTTCTTGAGAAGAGAATCATCCTACATCACCCTTTTCCAATTTGAAATAATCCTACTTTTCAATCCACTTAGTTTCATTTTTCTTCAGTCTTATAGGTTTTTAGGATGTAAGTCAAATGCTCCACCATTGAGCTACATCCCATCCCTTAGTTTCCAATGGTTTTTTTCTACTTTCAATAAGACTCATTTACCTATCTTGAACTCTACACTCTTTCTTGGAATAATAGTATTCCATCAAATGACTATTTGAACCCTTTTGAGTCCGTTAAAACTCTAAGAACTCATTCTCTTTCTTTCCAAGCTTCTAATTTCTCTTTTTTTTTCTTTTTTGGATCCCTATGGTTACATTCTATCCGGCAGAAATATGATGGAAGGATTTAAATCTGTATACTTCTCTATTAACCTTAGCTTATTAACTCACAGTTGAGACATGTGTGGAGACTTTCTACTCAAGGTATATCTGACCACATTTGCTTTTCGTGGATGCTACTTCAATTTGAAGTCGTAGTCTTTTAATATCTCCATCCATATCATTTTTCTCAAGTTTCACTACCTCTCTTGGCAGTGATATATGAGACTTCTATGGTCACTACATACCTTAAACTTACTCCCATAATATAATGTCCCATATCTTCATGGAAAAACTATGACTGCCACTTCTAGATCGTGTGTTGGGTGTTCCTCCTTATGAGATCCCAATGGTCTAGCGGCATAGGCCACTACCCTCTTTTCTTACATTAGCACACAACCTAATCTTTTCTTGGATGTGTCGATGGAAAAACTCAATCTCTCTTAAAGGATCAAGTGTTAGTAAGGGAGGTGTGGTAACCTTTTAACTTGATGTTTGGAAGCTATTCTCATATCATAAAGTTTATGCGAATGGTACCTCCTTTCGAGTTTACTTAGTTCAAAGGCAATGCTATATGTGAAATCCATTGAATGAACTTCTATAGCAACTACCTAATGCAAGGAAATTAAAGATTTCGTCACTGTCTCTCTAAGTTCGCTATTGCACTCCTATTACTAGGATCTACATCTACTAGTTTCTTAGAGATCACATATCCTAAGAATTTTACTTCATCTAACCAAAATTCGCGGTTTCGAAGCTTTGTGTACAATTGCTTTTCCCTAAGCACTTGTAGCACAATCCTAAAATGCTCTTCCCTATTCATGGAATACACAAATATATCATCAATAAAAGCTACTACGAAGAAATTGAGGTAGGATCTAAGATGAAATTCATGTAATCCATGGAAATAGTTGGAACATTTATCTGAACTAAAGGCATTACAAGGTATTCATAATGCAGTTGTCTGATTCTAAAACACCTTAGGAATGTCTCTAGTTTTAACTCTGACTTGATAGTACTCCGACCTCAAATCAATCTTAAAGAATACGATGGCTCCTACTAGTTGGTCTAAAGGACCATCTATCTTAGGAAGTGAGTACTTGTTCTTCACAATAACCTGGTTAAGCTGACTATACTCAATATACTTCCTAAAATTTACATCTTTTGGCTTCCCAAGTAGTACCGGTGCATCCCATGGTGATGCACTAGGTTCGATGAACTGTCTACTTAAGAGATCATCTACCTGAGTTTTATTTCACCTAAATCAGGATAAGACATTCTATATGGCGCTATAGAGATCGGTCCCATTCCAAAGATCAACCCTATAAAGACTCTACTTCTCTTTCAGGACAAAACTAGTTATCTCTTCCGGAAAGACATCGGGAAAATCCATTGCAATTCTAAACCATAAAATTTTAAGATAACTAGTTCATTCCTAACCGATCTAAATGATAATCTATTTTAGGTAATGAGTATTGTTCTTTATGGTAACCTTGTTCGCTTACCTATGGTTGATTCCTAACCTAAGACTCTCATCTTTCTTAGCTTCTTCAAAGTAACACTAGCGTGTTCCTTGTGATTTACCTGGACAATTGAATGATCTACTTAAAAAGTTCTCTATCTATGTCTTTGGTTTACTTAATTCTGGAGGGAATACTCTTCATGGTGCTATGAAGATTGGTTCCATTCCAAGAAACAATTCCATAGAGAATCCTACTCCTCTCTAAGGTGGGAGATTAGTTATCTCCTCTAGAACTACACTAAAATAATCCACCAAAAAAAAAATACTTTCTAGATGCGCGGAAGCTTATCTTAAGAGGGACATAGAAATGTTACTCGCTAAATCTTACAAGCAGAATTCATTGGTCACTCATCACTATTTAGGGTCATTTGGTTCTAGACATTTTATTCATTCCTAACCTCATACTATTGTTCAACATAAGCAAACAAACAAAATCAATCAACAAAAAGATCTATCCTCCACAATAAAGTTTTCGCATATAAGTCCAATGGGACAACAACATTCTCAAACTTAGAGTTCAATGTAGTTTTCGGATACATGACTCTTCCATGATCCATCGGGGTTCACTTCATATGAGAAAAATGACTTGATCCATCATCTCATCATACAAAGTATGACCCTAATAAAACTACAAGAAAATTGAACTCCTTTCTTGTTTCTCAACAAGAAGGTGTTTCCTTAGGGATACTTTGTCAAAAGTACCCCAAGTAAGTTAGTCATCCTAGAATTACTTCAACAACATACTCACTTCTAACCACCTTCAACTTCTTAAACAAATCTAGAAATTTCAAGAAATCACCAAATAACACAACATAGAAATTTCAAACATCTCCTCAATAATTTTATATTCAGCTCACACTTAAAAGGGAAGTCTATGGCTTTGAAAAATTAAATTCAATCCGCCCATGGTAGGTTGAGTTTGTGTGCACTTTTGTCTGCTACTACTAATCATTCCTACTTCTTCAATACCACCTGAGGATTTGGGTTATGGCATGCCAAGCCTTTTGGAGAACACAAAATTCCAATAAGGTCACCCAAAGTTCCTTACTCCAATTCAACATTCTTCCTAAGTGGAATCATATCTCACTCCACAAAACAAATATGACCGAGGTAGCTAATCTCAATAATACTTGTTAAGTAAGAAGACTTGACCCCTTAAGAATGTTGTCTACTCAAACCTAATACTCCTTTCCTCATGTCAAACCAGAATACAAGAGAGTTCCACTGTGTACATTCAGCTAACTAACCTGATTCAAGCCTTTCTATGAGGAATCTACATCCTGCTTACTTAGTTCGAACTTCTCTAGTCAGTTCTAGCCAAGATACGGTATGCTCTGATACCATAACTATAACATCCCAATTCCAGACCCTTTAGAAATCAGAGTTTTCTAATATAGAATATATCTTTGATCTGGAACCAGTATGTTACCTCTCTCCTTCTACCTGAATTTATTAAAACTTTTTCCATATTGATTAAATAAGTGAAACTAGTTAGGGTTCTATCTCTCGGGTATCTCTCGCGCATATTTAAAACACAGAAGCATACAATCAATCATCCATAATAATCCTTGATTAAGACTTCTTCGTACTTATATTATGTATATATACAAATATATTCGAAATATAGTCATACACATATATTCTTACTTATATACATCACAATACAAAATCCTTATCTTCATCCTTATCTATACATGTACAAAATATGCCATTTAACCTTTCCAAAAATATACCTAAGGGTAATGGCTCAAAGGGATGGACATTTCAACATATACAAAATGAAATTATATGTATCTAGACTATTTGGTCCGCTTCTTTTCAAACGTCAGGCTACCCATCGCTCCAACCCCATCTCGTAGGCATTCGGGTAACTAATCAGCTTATACACACCAACGTAATGAGGATAAACCCCAATAATCAAAACTACCTGTTTTCAAACTCATTGTTGTGTACCACTGTGCCTTGCACAGAAATCTCTGCATTCCTTTCTCATTATATATATAAAACATGGATGTGATGTTTAACTTAAAACTTATGCATGTCATACTTTTCATGGAACATTTAGCATGGAAATTCTTACTTGTAAGGGCATATGAAATGGAATGGCATGCTTATATGTCATAAAACATTTAATATGAGCACATACTTCTTAATCATGATCTTACATGTTTGAATGGTAGAGAAATAACAACATTATAAAACATATGGGCCTTTGCCCCATTTCATGATAAACATGAGCATAGGGAGCACCACGCAGTGGATACTCGCACATACAATTCTAGTGGCTATTAATAAGTAAGAACCTATAGCAATTAAGCTATTTCTGTTCTGTGTACTATTAGGAGCGTCCCCCAGTGGATCCGAGTACTATGAGATCACCCCCTTTTTTCGGTAGGTCGTATCTCAACTTCTGCTATGGATCACCCCCTTTTCTCGGTAGGTCGTATCCATTTCTGGTTGGTTTTACTTAGCCAAGGGAGTCACTTCTACTTAAAATTTGGAGATCCCCGTCTCTTTTTAACGGTTCTTCTCCTCTTAAACTTAAAGATCCCAATCTCTTATTAACGGTTCTTCTCATATTTGTTTATGTAGATCTTCCCTTTTTGTATGTTATCTATACAAATATGAGATGAAATATCTAGGTCCCAATCATCGTTAATCTAATTTTAAGCATGTCACTCTTGATTTGGCCATACAGAGCCTACTAGCTTAAAATTAAACAACCAACACGGTGTTTTCATAAACTTTCTTCATCAATCGATTGGATGTTTTACCATCCCAAATTATGGCTCAACCGTGGAAATCCCAACGGCCGTCCCATACCGACAATTGGTCAATCGACTATGGACCTATCTATTTGCAACACATATATGTAAGATACTTACTCTTCTCTTTCTATGTTATTTCTCTCTACCCTTAGCTCATATTACTTTCTAAACTTAGAACATAATGTTTAAGCATGTCATGGGGCATTTGAAATCCTTTTTGAAGTGTTAAAGAAGGATCTTTTGCAAAACAAAGTGTTTCAAGTTCATTTCGTAAATTTGCCAACTTTGTAAACTAATAACTTGTTCTATAAAACTCCAAAAATACTGAAATACAAAAACCCTAAGCCTTAAATCCTAAACCATAAATTCAAAAACCCAAAACCCTGAATCTTAAACCCAAACCCTAAACCCAAAACCAAAAACCCTAAACCCAAAATCCTAACTTCAAAATTGAAAACCCTAAACCCTAAACCCACAACCCTAAGGTCTAAATCCAAAACCCCAAACCCTAAACCCTAAACCTTAAACCCAAAATGCTGAATCCAAACCCTAAACCCTAAACCCTAAACTCTAGATCCAAAATGCCAAAGCTTAAACTCTAAACCCAAAACCCAAAACCATAAGCCCTTAACCCTAAACCCTAAACCTAAAACGTAAACCCTAAACACCAAACCCTAAATCGTACACCTTAATCCCCAAACCCTAAACTCTAAATCCAAAACCCTAAACCCTAAACCATAAACCATAAACCCGAAACCCTAAACCCTAAACCCCAAAAACAAAACCGTAAACCGTAAACCCTAAGCCCTAAATCCTAAACCCTAAACACTAAACCCAAAACCCTAAACAGTGAATCGTAAACCCTAAAACCTAAACTGAAAACCAAAAACCCTAAACACTAAACCCTAAACCCTAAACCCAAAATCCAAAACCCTAAACTCGAAACCTTAAACCCTAAACCCTAAACAACAAAACCTAAAACTCTAAATCCAAAATCCCAAACCCTAAACCCTAAATGCTGAATCCAAACCCTAAACCCTAAACTCTAAATCCAAAACCCCAAACCCTAAACCTTAAACACTAAACCCCAAACCCCAAACCCTAAATTCGAAACCCTAAACCCTAAACTCTAAATCGAAAACCCAAACCCTAAGCTCTAAACCCTAAACCCTAAATCCTAAACCCTAAACCCTAAACCGAAAATCGAAACCCTTAAACTCAAAACCGTAAACCCTGAATAATAAACCCTAAACGCCAAACCCTGAACCCAAAATCTAAAACCCTAAACCCAAAACAACAAACCCTAAACCTTAAACCCAATAGCTTAAACCCTAAACCCTAAACTCTATGTCCAAAACCTTGAACCCTAAATTGTAAACCGTAAACCCTAAACTTTAAATCCAGAACCCTAAACCCTAGACCCTAAACCCCAAACCCCAAACCCTAAACCCTAATGCCAAAACCCTAAACCCTAAACCCTAAGCCCTAAATCCTAAACCATAAATCCTAAACACTAAACCCTAAACCCAAATCCCTAAACCCTAAACCCTGAACTGTAAACCCTAAACCCTAAACCAAAAATCTAAAACCCTAAACTCTAAATCCTAAACTCTAAATCCAAAACCCCAAACCCTAAACCTTAAACCCTAAAAACTAAATCCAAATCCAAACCCTAAACCGTAAACTCTAAACCCAAAACCCTAAACCCTAAGCCCAAACCCTGAATCCAAAACCCTGAACCGAAAACCCAAAACCCTAAATCCTACACCCTACGCTCTAAACCCTAAACCCTAAACTGTAAACAACAAACCCTAAAACCCTAAGCCCAAAACCCAAAACTGAAAATCTAAATCCTAAACCCTAAACACTAAACCAAAAGCACGAAACCCAAAACCGTAAATCGTAAACCATATACCCTAAACCCTTAACCCTAAACAGCAAACCCTAAACCTAAAATCTAAAGCCCCAAACCCTAAACTCGAAACCTTAAACCCCAAACCCTAAACCCCAAACCCAAAACCTTAAATCCAATACCCTAAACCCTAAACTCTAAACTTTATATCGAAAACCCTGAACCGTAAATCTAAACCCTAAACCCAAAACCCTAAACTTTAAATGCTAAACCCAAAACCCAAAACGCCAAACTCTAAACCCTAAACCCAAAATCTAAAACCCTAATCCCTAAACCACAAACCCAAACCCTAAATCCAATAGGCTAATCCATAAACCCTAAACTTTAAATTCAAAACCCCAAACCCTAAACCCAATACCTTAAACCCTAAACCCTAAACTCTATCTCGAAAACCCTGAAACCTAAACCTAAACCCTAAACCATAAACCGTAAACCGTAAACCCTAAACTTTAAATGCTAAATCGTAAACCCTAAACGCCAAACTCGAAACCCTAAACCGTAAACCCAAAATCTAAAACTGAAACCCTAATCACTAAACCAAATACGGTAATCCCTAAGCCCTAAACCCTAAACTCCAAATCCAAAACCCCAAACCCTAAACCCTAAACCCCAAAACCAAAATCCTAAACTGTAAACCCTAAACCCTAAGCCCTAAATCCTAAACCATAAATCCTAAACTCTAAATTCTAAACCCAAAACGCTAAACCATGAACGCTAAACCCTAAATCCTAAACCCTAAATCCTAAACCCCAAACCCCAAACCCTAAACCCTAAAACCTAAACACCAAATCCTAAACCCAAAATCTAAACCCTAAACTCGAAACCCTAAACTCTAAATTCAAAACCCTAAACTGCATACCCTAAACGTTGAATCCAAACCCAAACTCTAATTCCTAAACTATAAATCCAAAACCCCAAACCCCAAACCCTTAACCCTAAACCTTAAACCCTAAATCCTAAACCCTAAACTCGAAACCCTAAACTCTAAATTCAAAACCCTAAACCCAAAATAACAAACCCTAAACCCTAAATACCAAACCCTAAAAGAAAACCTAAAACCCTTAAGCCAAAATCTAAAACCCTAAACCCTAAACCCCAAACCATAAACCTGAAACCCTGAACACTAAACCCAATACCCTACACCCAAAACCCTAAACCCTAAACTCTATACCCAAAACCCCAAACCCTAAACCCAAAACCCAAAACCCTAAATCATAAACCCTAAACCCTAAACCCTAAACTTTAAAACCGAAACCCTAAACGCCAATCCCAAAACACTAAACCCGAAATCTAAAATCCTAATCCCTAAACCCTAAACCCTAAACACCAAACCCTAAACACCAAACCCTAAACCCTAAACCCTAAACACTAAACTCTAAATCCAAAACCCCAAACCGAAAAACCTAAACCCTGAACCCAAAACCCAAAACCCAAAACCCTGAACACAAAACCCAAAACCTTAAACACAAAATCCTAAATCCTAAACCTTAAGCCCTAAACCCTAAACAATAAACCCTAAGCCCTAAACCCTCAACCATAAATTCTAAACACAAAACCCAAAACCCAAAACCTTAAACCCTAAACCCTAAACAACAAACCCTACACCATAAACCCTAAACCTTAAACACTAAAACCTAAACCCAAATCTAATACCCTAAACCCTAAACCCTAAACCCTAATCTTGAGACACTAAAACCTAAACCCCATACCTTAAACCCTAAACCCTAAACCCTAAATGCAAAACCCCAAACCCTAAACCCTAAAAGCTGAATCCAAGCCCTAAACCCTAAACTCTAAATCCAAAACCCTAAACCCTAAAGTCTAAACCCTAAACCCTAAAACCTAAACCCCAAGCCCCAAACCCTAAACCTTACACCCTAAACCCAATACGCTAAACCCTAAATGTAACGTCCTAGTTTCTTAATTGATTTTACTTGCGGAATTCGGTTATTTAACATAACTTTTAAAATCTTGGTCCAATTTTTTCTTTTCTTTTCTTATGGGAGTATGAAAAGTCAAGTGTTATCCCAAAGATTGTTTACTCTCTATTGGTTATTTAAACCTAAGTAACTACAAGTTACGTGTTTCTTACACTCGCACTCTCCCAAAAATCATTTTAAGCACATACACGGATAATCAGATAAATTGAGGTACTAACCTCCATACATTACCTAGCAGGTATGTAAACTAGGTCTAACGCATACATCCATATATACATACATACAAAATTTTAGTAGTTAGTGGCACGTAGGCCTAAATAGTTAGTCTCATAATCCCAAAAGAAGTGTGACTGATAAGTCACAGCCAAAAAGTCAGCTCCTACGATAGCTACCCATCAGACATCCTTTCGAGGTCCCAGTGGTGTTCATGTCCACCGAGGGAAAGAAGAAGAGGATGTTAACGACCTTCAGTATCTGGAAGTAGCCCAAGAAAGGCACTTTCAACAGCTCCACCTCTATCTCAAGTAGCAGGAGGTACCTGGGCATCTGAGCACACTAACATAGTGAGATATAAAATCCCAGTAACGTAGATTACCAGTTTTATAAAAACTAATTAGTGGTTCAGCTGCATTACTAGGAGAACAGAAAAACTTCCTTCACATTTATCAGATTCATACAACGAATAAATGCAGTTTTTTAACTATTTAATTTCAATAACAAGATATTTCCACACATGGATTCGGAAAATATAATTATTCTGAAAAAGGCCTTAATCATGAAATATACTCATTTCCTTTTAAAAGTATGCACATTTACCATCACATCTTTTGATCAGTCATGTCAAATACCAGATCTCTCTTGGACCTGTGCAACTGGGCTAAACCAATACCTTCATCAAAAGCAATCTAATGAAATAGGACAAAACCGAGTTACCAATATAAGTAAAGTCTGCCATACAAGGCACAAATAATTACCTAACATCCTAGGGCGTCCCCTGGTGCGCGCACAAAGTTAGAACCTTAGGATTACCATTCCCGGACTGGATTATTTCCTCACTAGTTGCTAGACAGCTACGTCCTGGACTCATTCTTAGCCAGCCTAGTGTGTCCTTTTCATACAGATCATAATAATATAACATAATTTTTCACATGTAATGTTTATTTAGTTGCTAATCACTTGCCTCTCCAGGGCATATCACTTTCACAGATGCATGTTAAAATGCCTGCCTCTCTAGGGCATATCAGTTCACAAATACATGCTAAATCTCAATTTCAGGGTTGGATGCCACACACTTAAATAGATTGTTTAAAACATGTCAACTTTGCATTTAGTCAACTCAAAGTAAACCACAAAGTCAAATATTACTTGTGCAGCAAGCAACATGCATAACTTCTTATACAGGCATTCAATTACCATGAAATTTCATCAGAAGCACCTTTAACATGCACTTAACAGTTTCAACTTGTTTCTTAAGCAAGAAAGTCACATTTTGACCCTCAATTATCTCAATTTTATCCAAATGGTCCTCCTTTTTCTAAACTACTAAAATAATGGCATATTTTAACAATTTAGCCCATTCGGCCATACAAATTAACTATTTCATATCCATTAAACACATCCAGGATGTTTCCAATAGAATTCAAGCAGGAATTGAGTCAAAATAAGAATCTTGAGATTCTATCCAGTTTTTCTTTCAAAATGGCCCCTATTAAGACTCAATTTCAGTTCTGGGTTGTTTCAAGCTAAAAAAAGGTTATAGCAAGCTTCACAAGACTAAATATGGTTTGTTCATACACTTTCAATAATTAAAAATAGTTCAGAAGTCTAGTTTTTGCAGCAAAGACCCTAACTTTTAGTATTTTTTCTAGGAAAATGCTTGAAGTGTCAAAACACAGCTAGAGATCACACTGGTCTTTTCCAACCCAGTAGGAAGCATCCAAGCATCACAATAAGTCAAAGAGAACATATGGCTACCTTTAAAAACTCAGAATGCCCAGTTTTAAAACTAGGGTAAGAAAACAGTGATTTCATTGTATTTTGGTCCCTATTACTAAACCTTTTCTGTTCTGGCTTCTGTCAAGCACTAAATAACTTTCCCTCACCAGGCTAGGGTCATTTATGACTTGCACAGCAAGTGGATGCAGCCATATCAAAATAGGAATGGGGTTTTGGTGTTCTAGAGACTAATCTAAGCCCTTTTGAGCCATTTTTCTTTTTGAGGACACTCCTTTGGGAGTATGGAGAGTGGGAAAACTGGCCTACCCACTTAGAACCAGAGTACCCAACTTTTATAGTTGGAATTTTCATTTTCTTATGCACTAATGTTCCCACTTACAATTTTATACTCTAAAGGTTCCCTTAAATTAACCATCACCTTACTCACCCATTTAAATCCCTCACTACCTGTTTCTTACCCAATTTTCTAGATTAGAGGTTCTTTCAAGTTCAGGACCCTATCTTTGCTACCCTCACTCTATTTTGTCATGATTTTTCCCTTCTCACTCTCACAGATCTGAGTTCACTAAGTATCCAGCCTCCTACCCTCCTCATAAGTTAGACAGACTACCAAAACCAGAGAATCAGACCTTAGGTTCAATTAATAGCTATTTCTTCTCTTTTCTTTTTTCCTAAGAAAGAAACCATTAAAACTCCACTTTCACCATTTTGACAATTCATTTTACAGGTTGCCCTTTATTTGATTTCAGTAGCTCAATGTATTCAAGACTTCCACAAGCAGTATAAAGCAACAGGTATATCAGAAGGCAAGATTTCCAATAGTTTCACAGCAAGAACAAACCAAACAGATTCATAAGAGGTCCATTTTTTATTGACCAAGCCATTTAGATAGTTTCACAGTAATTAATTGGGTCAATTCAGTGTTTTCAAGGTACTTGGAAGCTTAGTGTGAAGACCGAGCCATCGACGGGAGTCGCCACCAAATTTTCAATCAAAATTAGGAAAATGAAAATGAAGTTCAAAAGTGGGGTAAAATGAATTTTCACAAAATATTGGGTTCGGGAGTCTGATTGAGATGAAGGGAAGGTGTAAGGCACCCTTCTTCCCCCGTCCGAAGACGGTTACCATAAAAATTAATATTAAAATTATTTGGCCTTAAAAATATACAATCATGGAAGAAAATGGGGGAGGAAAGAGGGAGAGCTTGACCTAGAATAAAAGCCTAGAGCCTACGTACCCTTAAAGAGGGATCAAAGCTCACGTAGTTCCTGTGACATAGAAGTGTGTGAGTGAGGGGAGGCTCATCAAGCAAATACTCAGATGCCCTCCTAGTGCAATATACCTAAAGAGACCAATGCCTTTTGGTACCTATCTACCATGCAATATATCAAAGTAATGAAAACATCATAAAGGTGTGCGTTTGTAGGCTCATCAGGCGTAGTGCCCAGATGGCGTGAAGGCTAGTGCTCCTATAAAGACAAAAGTCTCTTGGTGGCACTAGATTACATAAAAAATAAATAAATAAAAGGTATATTTGCCAAGTAGGAAATAATTAATTTTGTCTCCCATAAATGAGGGGGATCGCGATAGGTAGTGCAATACGTCGCGACCCCTTTTTCATTTTTTAAGAAAAAGGGGAAGAAGACAAGTTAGAATGTCTCTAGGTGCTCAAGTCAGGTATAGGGTTGCAATGCCTACACCAAGGGGTTGCAACCTGAAAGAAAGAAACTACTTAAGCAAAAAGAATCAAGCAATCAAGAGAATGTGGGTGGATTAGTATGAGAAAAATAATGGAATATAATCGAAATATTTTCTACCTCTTACTTCTTCTTAGCAGCCTTTTGGTCCTCTCTTCCTCTCCTCCATTTTTTCCTCCTCATGACAAGTGATGGGACTCACTATTTATAGCGAGTTCCATGGGTTATATAAAAGGAAGATTGAATCTGGGCATTAATGGGGCTTAATGGGCATTAATGGGCATCAATGTGTATTAATGGGACTCAATGAGCATTAATGGGCATCAATGGGTATTAATGGGCATCAATGGACATTAATGGGCATTAATGGGTATTAACGGGTTGGGGGTTGTGACAGGTAGGCTTCCCCGTCGCGACGAGTACCCGATCTCAAATCTTATTAGATCTTCCATAAATGCTAAGGGGTCGTGGCGTATGGGCCTATACGTTGCGACAGGTCCCATAAAAGAGGAGGGGGTCGCGACCCCTAGGGCTCACCCGTCGGGACCCTTAGCTTATTTTTGTTCTATTTTATTTTTGGTAGATTTTGGGGTGGACAAAAGGCGGTGTCCACATAAGCCATCCAAAGGCGATGTTTGTCCTTACTTATTTATTTTAAAAAGTCCAGACAAAATGGGGTGTCTACAGATTCCCCTCTTTACTTGCCTTTCTCTCGAAAGCTCTACTGAGAGAGGTGAGCATAGCTCACAAAAATGAGAGAGAGGACAAGTAAAGAAAAAAAATAGACCCCTATTTTGTTCGGGGGTCAAAAGTGTGTAAAATTAATTAACAGCCAAATCCTAGAATAGTGAAAGTACAACGTGAGAAATCTATTACCTAGAAAAGTCTTAAGCCACCGGTGACATGACTCGTGAATGTCCCCATCTTCGGCATCCGACCTGTCCACCTGAGGTTGATAGAGTCCTCTAGTTGCACTGTGAGCCCCATCAATGAGTTGGAGCGCTATTAGCTAAAGGGATAACTAATTGGTGCTAAAAACTCTTGAAAAAATCTACCCGATCATGCACCCAAAAATATGAAAATAATGGTATTCCCTATTTATGGGTGTCAGCTTTCGAAACACTCAACGGCGAAAACTGCTCACTATAGAGATCTTATCCAAAAAGTTGTAGGTGTCAGATTCCAAAACATTTATAGGCAGAATCTGAGTCTTATGGAAAAGTTGTAGATGTCAGATCCCGAAACACTCATTGGCGAAATTTGATTCCTATGAAAAATGGTGGGCGTCAGATCCCAAGGCACTCATTGGTGGGATTTTGATTCCCATATCTAATCCCAGAACACTTATTGGTGGGATAAGATATTGAACCCCAAAATACTCTTTGGTAGGATTCAATTAAAAATGGCGAGTATCACTATCCTTTAACACACATTGGTAGGATGTTGATTCCCGTATCCAACCCCAACTAACTTATTGGCGGGATAAGACATTGAACCCTAAAACACTCATTGGTAGGATTCAATGGTGCCAGATCTCGCAACACTTATTTGTGAGATTTGGTCCAATTAAAAGGCGGGTATCATTATCCTTAAACACTCATTGGTAGGATGTTGATTCCCGTATCCAACCCCAAAACACATACTGGCGGGATAAGATACTGAACCCTAAAACACTCATCGGTAGGATTCAATGGTGCCAGATCTCGCAACACTTATTGGAGAGATTTGGTCCAATTAAAAGGCGGGTATCACTATCCTTTAACACTCATTGGTAGGATCTTGATTCCCATATCCAACCCCAAAACGCTTATGGGCGGGATAAGATATTGAACCCTAAAACACTCATTTGTAGGATTCAATGGTACCAGATCTCGCAACTCTTATTGGTGAGATTTGGTCCAATTAAAAGGCGGGTATCATTTTCCTTAAACACTCCTCGGTAGGATGTTGATTCCCGTATCCAACCCCAAAACACTTACTGGCGGCATAAGATACTGAACCCTAAAACACTCATTTGTAGGATTTAATGGTGCCAGATCTCGCAACACTTATTGGAGAGATTTGGTTCAATTAAAAGGCGGGTATCACTATCCTTTAACACTCATTGGTAGGATGTCGATTCCCATATCCAACCCCAAAACACTTATTGGCGGGATAAGATACTGAACCCTAAAACACTCATTGGTAGGATTCGATTGTGCCAGATCTCGCAACACTTATTGGTGAGATTTGGTCCAATTAAAAGGCGGGTATCATTATCCTTAAACACTCATTGGTAGGATGTTGATTCCCGTATCCAACCCCAAAACACTTATTGGCGGGATAAGATACTGAATCCTTAAACACCGATTGGTAGGATTCAATGGTGCTAGTTCTCGAAACACTTAATGGTGAGATCTGGTCAGATTAAAAGATGGGCAGCAAAATTCCTAAAAACTCATTGGTGGGATTTTGATTCCCATATCTAATCCCAAAACACTTATTGGTGGGATAAGATATTGAACCCCAAAATACTCATTGGTAGGATTCAATTGAAAATGGCGCCAGTTCTCGAAACACTTTATGGTGAGATCTGCTCAGATTTAAAAGATGGGCGACAAGACCCCTAAACACTCATTGGTGATAACACCAACATATAAGAGACATGCATACAAACATGGTTCAAAACATCGCTTTACATATTTTTATTTGATTTTCTCTTAAAAAAGGAAAATGGAAACAACATTTGGGGATACTCATGCCCCAACACTTTGAGGGGAAGTGATTCCCCAGCCTTCTTAGGAAAATAATGTCGTGGGCGCATTAGGATCCCGACAACCAAAAAGATGATTCCCCAGTCCTCCAACAGGAGAATGGAGGAAAATTCAGGGCATTAGAGACCCTATACAGCCAGAAATGTGCTTTGGGGCACCGGGATCCCAACCCTAGGTGCAGAGGAAATGATTCTCCAGTCCGCAAACAAAGGAGTTAAGAGAGAACTTGAGACATCGAAATCCCAAGACAAGCAGAGAGGGATATGTTTTTGGGATACTTTAATCACAATACTAAGGGCAAGATGATTCCCCAGTGAATCGGTGGGGATTAAGTCTGTATTCAAGAGAAGGGAATTCCCTAATTTAGAGATCGAGGTAGGATGACTGTTTATATAATGAGGGGATAAAATTAGTCTCCTATCAACGGGAAAAACGAAGATAGGTGAACGAAAACACTATTACATCTTAATCTTTGAAAATCATGTAATAAGGGTAAAAAAAATTCTTCAGCTTTGACTAAGTTGTCGAAAGCTAATTAAGGAAATCTTTGACCTTATTTTGAAATTAATCTCGATTTCGAGTATTGAGCACTAATCAAGCACCGCTTCTTTCTTAAAACTTAACTTGGTCTTAACCATTGAAGACCAAGTAAAGAAATAAATCAATACATTGGTTTCAATCATTGAAAACCAAGTAGAAAAATAGCATGGTAGAGGTGACATGATTACAATCCTCAAAATCAAGCATTGCCTGCCCTCATACTTCTATTTTCAAGGATTTACATGTAAATGTGAAATATAACCTTAGTCTCATTAGGATGGAATTTATCAAAGAATTAAGAGAGAATTTGGGACATCTAAATCCCATGATAAGCACAGAAAGAGACACATTTGTGGGACCTCATGTCCCTGTCTCTGAAAATAGGAGGATTCCCCAATCGATGGACAAGGGGCTGGAACCACAATTTGGGTAGAAAGGGATTCCCTGGCCAAGAAACTGTGACAAGGTAACAGTTTATTCAATGAGGGGATGTGGTGAAATTACTCTCCTAATGTCTGGAGGAGTGAAAACAAGTGAAGGAAAACATTTGATCATACCTTTAATCATTGAAAACCAAACAAAGAGGGTTAAAGATGCTTCAGCTTTGAACAAATTGTCAAAAGTTGAGAAAGAAAACTTTAATCTCATTTTGAAATTTACTTTTGATTTTGAGTTTTGAACATAAATCAAGAACTTCTTCTCTTAGAAATCGATTAACTTAGTCTCCACAATTGAATACCATGTAAAGAAATTAATCAATATATTGGTTTCAATCATTGAGAACCCAATGGTAAAATCTCATAGAAGAAATTACTTGTTTTCAATTTTCGAAATCAAGCATTGTTTCTCCCTCACATTTTGATTTTCAATGATTTGCAAATGTGAAGCACAAGCTCCCTCACGTTAGAATGATATCACCAAAAGTTTAAAGTGCCCTGTCTAAAATGATAATCCAGTAAAGAAAGACTTATCAACTTTATCTTGGGACTAATGTAAAATGTATATGTGATACATACGTGGAAATGGAGGAATCCAACAGAAGAGTGAACTTTTGTAAGAAAAATGAGTCGTCCTTAGTGATAACAATGACCACCTGACTGACAATAACATGGTATCTTAAATATGCATATAGAATCTCCAAAGAATGATCACAATGGGATGAAAGTGAGGCTTTTCTAGATTATGAAAAAAGGAATTTTCCAATTTTTTTTGAAAAAAAGGGTAAGAAACCCGAGGGACAAAGAATTTCCCTAGCTTCATTTCAGGATAAAATTTGGATAGGGATAAAGTGATTCAAGATCTCGGCTTGATATTTCCCTAGGGGAAGTTTATTCTTTCAGTGGTGAGATTGAAGTCTCTCTCTCATTTTATTAGCCCTACACAAAACATTTGAATTTGCTATACCTCAATGAGGACTTTATGGGCGCAAAATGTGGGTTCATGAAAGTGAAAAAGGGACCCAAAAGTTATTGTGGGAACATAATAACAATTCTTTGAATTGCTCTATCCCAGGAGCTTTGCATTTGAGAGTTAATAAGGTCTTTAAAATAAATGAGCATCCAACTAGCAAATACAAACGACCAAAGAACAAGTAATTCTCTCACTCGCCATTGTTGGAACATTTTCACTCAAATCTGTTCTACTAGCCGGTTGCCATAGGCTTGTAATTAATCTACATCTTTGCTACAGATGTATTAGTGTAATAAATCAAGAGGTCTTTAACAGCTTGTAATGATGGAGGAATGGCTAATGTGGAAAAAGTGTTTAAGAAATGAAGTTAGCAATTATCAAGTATGAAATAATAGTTTCTTGCAAGAGCATGATAAATTTGACCTAAAAAGGAAGATGCTGACCAATCGATCATTCTCTATCCATCAAAAGAGTTTGCCTTCGATCTTCTCTCTTTTTTACTTGTGCACTTTTATTTTTTTTATTTTATTATTTCTTTTCTTTTCTTTTTTTTCAAGCCCTATCTAGACTTATTTGAATATCTAGGAAAATCCAACTCGAGAGAATGAGTGGTCAGACATTATATGCAATAGGTCAAAACGTAATACCCATCCAAGAATCACGTGATGAAGTGTTTTGAAAATTGCTTAATAAAAGGCTCAAAATAGGTGGCAAAAGGGAATATAAATGGGGTTTCTGTTTGGACAAAGGGATAATGAAATGAATGCCTCCATCCTTTCTATCAAACCAAGCATGCAAAGCTTCAATTAAGATTAAAAACAAGTTCTAGAACCGGCATGAGCAGACAGATCACACTCAATGATAATCGATGTAAAGAAATTAGTGTTTTGCTAAAATAACTTCCCACAAGGTTTGACTCTCACATTTGTCACTTGCAAAGCCAATTGGATGCTAAACCTGCATAAGAAACAAAGCTCTTATCGTGGATTGAACTTATATCGTGAGTTGTCCTTATTATTTCCCAGGGTTTATTTTAATGTCAGGTAATTTTAAAAACATACGCATGAAGGCTTAAAAGTGGCTGACAATGGATGATAGTGAAAATGTTCCTCTATCTTTTTTTTTCTGGTAATTGATTCCATGAAATACACAAAGTCGAAAGACTACCCATTCCAGGTGAACATTGACTTGGTTCAGACTTTGAAAATTCCAATCCTGGCCCAAATGGGGGTGACTAAAGGTGATCTTCATTGTGTTTGGGGAAAACCAAGAAATGCCTCATATCCTTGATATAGCCAACTTATTTACTTTTGTTAAGCCTTGTTTCTTTATTTTTATTTTCCTTTTCCTTTTTCTCTATTTTTCTTATTTTCATTATTTTTTAATTCCCCGGAAAACATGGCTAAGACTGAGGTGTGTGAAGCATGTCACTTATGAAGTGAGTGATGCTTCTTGAGATACTCACGACTATGCATATGTGCGGTGTCTTTTTTTATCAATCAAGTTAATTGCCAATGTTAGATGAAATTAGACGAGGATTTCGAACATTCGAATGCTAGAATGGAACAAATGAATGACAGTTACTGATAAAAAGACATTTTACTTTATTCCCAAAATAAGTGTGACGAAGTTGATTCGAAAAAGATTCGAAGACACTTCAGACTATTTGATGTCATTCACTCTAACATTTTCTAGTCAAGCTTGCCACATTTTACCCTCTTTGTGAATGTACCCTCAAACTCAGGAGTTGGGGTGATCTTGTTGTTCCTCATTATTATTTTGACATTGGTTTGAAAAATGCTACTTGCCTCAGTTGAATGACCACACGCATTCGCGTGGTACTCTCATGAAAGTTGTGGCTTGTACCATCTGGGGTACGAAGGTGTTAATGGAACCACGAGATTGAAATGATGGTTCCCCAATGAGAGTCCATAACATGACCTAAGACAATAATTCCCTAGTATAAACACTGAGTACTAGACACGTGTTGAGAGCACATCCCCCAGTGCGGGCACTAGGGTCTGAGATATGGCCTAATTGGTGATTCCTCAATGCAGGCATCGAGGTTCAAATACACAATTAGGAGGGCGATTCCCCAGTGCAGGCACTAGGTTTAAGGCAAGAATGGTAGTTCTGAGGCGATGACCCTCTTTATATTAGGAATTCAAAACGAGGGTTTCCCAATGCAAACTCTGAGGCTCAAGACAAGAATGAGTCTAGAAAGGTGATTTTCAGTCACCATCTAGCTTCAACAGCCAGACTCGTTCTTGAGGCCAAACAATTATCACACACCAGCCCAATACAATTATAGCTTTGAATGCAATGGAAAAATGCGAAAAATAAAAGAAACAAATCAACAAAAGAATATGGGAGAAATGACTTCACCACAAATACCATGTTAAGTTCTTTGGAACAAAGGAGCCTTACAGGTATCTTGATGAAGATTTCTTTTAAAGAAAGAAGTGGTTACATTTGCAATTATCTTGAGGATCATTCTCTGGATCTCTAGTTGTCCCCTTGTCAGTCAATGGATTCTATGAGAGACCAAGACTGGAGTGTAAAGAAGAGCTTCGTTACACACACATGGGGTTTCTTTTTCTCTTAGTCAAATGTTGTGATTGGCAAATGAGATTCTCAATGGAAATAGAGATTCCTTAAGGTATGAAAATTCATGATTAGTAGGAAAAATAATATATATTTCTTTTCACATTAAACATCTCAATTACCAGCTGCAACCTTGACTCTAGCTTGTGTGAGGCTTGCTAGCTAGTAAAAGGCCAAAAGGTTTACACCATGCACCTCAATAATTGTAAATATAGCCACTGTTTACTAGCTATGCAGATAAATGAACAAATGTTAATACAATCGTATGGCCTAGGAATTAATGTGGGGAAGAAAACATCCTCGTGACATGTACAAATATTATTTACAAGATGTAAGGAAAAACAATGGTGATTTACAATAGAAACAAATGTGGTAAAGAATGAAAAAGAAAATTTTTATTTTTATTTTATTTTACAATGCAAAGGAAATTATGAGAAAAAGGAAAATATTTTTTATTTGCAGACAATTTTTTTATATACAATGCAAATAAAAAGGAAAATATTTTTTTATATATATAATGCAAAGAAAAATTTTTTAAAAAGGAAAATTCTTTTCTACATAGTTCAAAAGAAAATGTTAAATGTAATCCAAACAAAATTATAGAAAAATAATTTTTTTATTAGAAAAAGGAAAACTTTTTATTTGTAAAGAAAATTTTATATATACGACGCAAAGAAAAATATAATTTTCACAATTCAAAGGAAAATTTTATATACAATGCAAACAAAATTTTAAAAAAATTTATATTTATATATACAATGCAAATGAGAATTTTAACATGCAATACAAATGAAATTATAAAAAAGGGAAAAAGTTTTTTATACAATACAAAGAAAAAAATTTTTGTATATGCAATGCCAAGAGAAGGAGTTTCTTTTTTATATTCATAATTTAAAAAAGAATTTTGTATGCAATGCAAATGAGATTATAAAAAGGAAATTTTTTTTATACAATGCAAAGAAATTATATTTTTTTATAAATATATGCAATGCAAAGAAAATTTGGTTTTTTTCTTTTATTCACAATTCCAAAGACAATTTTATATACAACCATAAGAAAAATGAAACTTTTAATTTTTGATTTTTTTTATATACCATATAAATGATTTTCCTCTATTTTTTAATATATACAATGCAAATAAAGTTATGAGAAATGGAAAATTTTTGCTTTAAAAAGAAAAGTTTTTTTTTATATATGCAAAAGAAGTTATGAGAAAAAGAATTTTTTAGATAACACGAAGAAGATTTTTTTATATACATGTGCTACGCGCACGAAAGAAACTATGAGAAAAAGAATTTTTTTTATATAATGCAAAGAAAATTTTATTTACTTATTTTTATATATATAAAATTTAAAAAAAAATTATGATAAAAAGGAAAATTTTTTTTTACAATGCCAAGGAAAGTTTTTCTTTATATATATGAGATGCAAAGAAAAAGTGTTTTTTTTCTTTTATTCACAATTCGAAAGGCAAATTTATATAAAATGCAAAGAAAATTATAAGAAAAATGAACATTTTTTATTTTTACTTTTACTCTTTTTTTTTAAATGTATGCATGAGCGGGTTTGCTCATTGTGTCCTAAAGGTTAGGCTCTTAAGGTCTCTAAAATTGGCTGACCTACTAAAGGTAGGCTTTTAAAGTCAACTTGCACATGGTTTAGCTTGGGATCTAGACACCCTAAAAAGGCCCTTAGATTGCCCCTAGCAAGGGTAGAGACCTTGACTGAAGAGAGGATCCGGTCACAGAAAAGTCTGCACGGGTCAACCCTTAAGGCAAGTAACAATCTTAGTAGGATAGATAGGTCAACCTCTGTAGGACTAAGCCCAACTAGGTAAGATTCTCATATCCCATTCTAACTTATTTGGATGTACTCCGGGTATAGGAGCCAATTTGTGGGGTGATATAAATATAAATAGTGCATTCGTGAATTTTTGGAGCACCCTGGCTAGCCCTCCCTTCCACTTGGAGGTGGAAACACTGCAAAAAGTAAACAAAGGAACCACAAATACACAAATATATATATAAACAAACAAATATGGAAGGCCAAATAATTTTAATATTATTTTTTTAGAGAAAAGGGCTTGACTCTTTAATTAAAAGTCCCCAGTGGAGTCGCCAACTGTGAAGATCGAGCCTTCTACGGGAGTCGCCACCAAATTTTCAATCAAAATTTGGAAAAACAAAATTAAGTTCAAAAGTTGGGTAAAATGAATTTTCACAAAATATTGGGTTCGGGACTCTGATTGAGATGAAGGGAAGGTGTTAGGCACCCTTCTTCCCCCGTCTGAAGATGGTTACCCTAAAAATTAATATTAAAATTATTTGTCCTTAAAAATATATACAATCATGGAAGAAAATGGGGGAGGAAAGAGGGAGAGCTTGACCTAGGATAAAAGCCTAGAGCCTACGTACCCTTTAAGAGGGATCAAAGCTCACATAGTTCCTGTGACATACAAGTGTGTGAGTGAGGGGAGACTCATCAAGCGAATACTCAGATGCCATCCTAGTGCAATATACCTAAAGAGGCCAATGCGTTTTGGTACCTATCTACCATGCAATATATCAAAGTAATGAAAACATCATAAAGGTGCGCGTGTGAAGGCTCATCAGGCGTAGTGCCCAGATGGCGTGAAGGCTAGTGCTCCTATAAAGACAAAAGTCTCTTGGTGGCACTAGATTACATAAAAAAAAAAATAAATAAATGGTATATTTGCCAAGTAGGAAATAATTAATTTTGTCTCCCATAAATGAGGGGGTCGCGACGGGTAGTGCAATACGTTGCGACCCCTTTTTCGTTTTTTAAGAAAAAGGGGAAGAAGACAAGTTGGAATGTCTCTAGGTGCTCAAGTCAAGTATAGGGTTGCAACACCTACACCAAGGGGTTGCAACCCGAAAGAAAGAAACTACTTAAGCAAAAAGAATCAAGCAATCAAGAGAATGTGGATAGATTTGTATGAGAAAAATAATGGAATATAATCGAAATATTTTCTACCTCTTCTTCTTAGCAGCATTTTGGTCCTCTCTTCCTCTCCTCCATTTTTTTCCTCCTCATGACAAGTGATGGGACTCCTATTTATAGCGAGTTCCATGGGTCATATAAAATGAAGATTAAATCTGGGCATTAATGGGCATCAATGTGTATTAATGGGAATCAATGGGCATTAATGGGCATCAATGGGTATTAATGGGCATCAATGGACATTAATGGGCATTAATGGGTTTTAACGGTTTGGGGGTTGTGACGGGTAGGCTTCCCCGCCGCGACGAGTACCTGATCTCAAATCTTATTAGATCTTCCATAAATGCTAAGGGGGTCGTGACATATGGGCCTATACGTCGCGACGGGTCCCTTAAAGGAGGAGGGGGTCGCGACCCCTCAGCTTATTTTTGTTCTATTTTATTTTTGGTGGATTTTGGGGTGGACAAAAGGCAGTGTCCACATAAGCCATCCAGAGGCGATGTTTGTCCTTATTTATTTATTTTAAAAAGTCCGGACAAAATGGGGTGTCTACACTTAGCAAACTCATGTGATAGTACAAGCACCAGAAAATAGAAATATCAGCAAGTACAAGCCAAAACAGAAACATTTTAAGTCCATTTTTAATATTTAACCCGTATAACTTACTCTAGCAAATTCCATTCCAGTAATCTGACATCTACAGGGCATTCAGAGGTTTTACTAGCCACATTTTTACAGAATGAACATTAGAGGATAGATTTGCAACAGGTTGACAGCAAACAAGTTCAGAACAGCAACTCACTAAAAGCCAATTTTACAACTTTTAAATTGATGATCTTTCACTACTGAATCAGATGTTTAATTTAGTGATTAGTTCTTATCTCTAGTTTTTTATAGTCCAATTATCCATTTCTAAGTTGCCTTAACCTTACTCGAAACTTAGCCTACCAAAAATTGTAGAAAGCAGCAACACAATTCATATACCAGAAAAACAGAGTTCTGACATTTTCAGTAAAGTTCCAAGGCCATGATCAGCTGTACGGCAGGCTTGGATGAAACATGCATTTGAGGGTTATTAAAGTAAGTTCTCTTAGCTTTCTTTTGACACCTTACATGCTCAATTTGGTTAAGAATCAAATGAGATATGCTTGTTTAAAGCAACACTGCCCAAAAGAGGGCTCAGAAATGGCAGCAACGAGAGAAATTGTCATAAAGCCTTATACCATCACCTTTGATTGATTCTTTTGACTCTAAGATGAAGAAGGACGGGTAACCCTACGTTACCTTGAATTTCTAGAGAAGAAAGGATGAGTTGAGCTTCTGAGATCCTTGGGCCAAGCTTGGTGAAGGTGGTTTTCCTTGAGTGTCTGTGAGCGATTGGAGTTTTCTGCCTTCCCTCTTGCTTCCAGTTGCTACGTTCGAGCTTCCAGCCTTCCTATCCTGCCTTAGCTCTCTCTCTGAAACTTGCTCTGACCTCTCTCTCAGTTTGCAATTACAATTTTTCAGGTGGTTGCTTCCTTCTCTCGGTTTCTCTGTATTTATGGTGGTTTGGCACATGTGAGTGTTAATGATGAATTATGCATGCTGAATGAGGTGTCCAGCTCCTAATTCAGCTTACTTACCCCGTGGACACCTAATGGTGTGTGCTGGCAGTGAACTAAAGGCTGTTTGGATGGCTTAATTACTAATTAAGCCTCGGGTAGGACTGATTCAGGTGAAGTGGGGAATGTGGCTTCTATATGTCATTGTGGCATGTTTAATTTAGGTTTATAAGTCTCAATTCAAGTTATTTCCCTCTGTGTATAGTTGTCTAAGTGGGTTGGCTGCAGTTAAAGTCACAATTAGGTAATTAATTGGTACTTTAAATTGGTATTTTCGGTTACCAAGCAAAGGGTAACATTTAATGGGTTAATTGGGTGTTTAATTCTCATTTATTTTCACTTTTAAATTGTGTAACACTGTAACTTGTCTAATTTCTTTAATTCTCTATTAATTCTTATGGTTGGTACTTAATAGCGCAGTTTTGAATGTCTTTGGGTGGCTAAATTGGGCTTTCTTGGGCTTCAAGTAAGCTAGGGGTGCTTTATTCAAAAATTTCATTTCTATCTTTTTAGTCCCTGTATTTTTATTGGAGAAAATTTGTTAACTCAAGACTTGTCTTGAGGTTGGGGTACCTTAGTTAAATCTTAGGGCGTATCTAGAGTGTCCTAGGGTATTTTTCTTTGGTCAAATAGGACTTCCCTACTCTTTTTAACTCAATAAAACAAGGAGGCTTAAGACCAAGTTTTTCTGTCAATTTAATCCCTAGAGTTTAGGTTAGGGTTCCTCTCGCACCTTTTTCCTGATTTTTAGGTCTCTTTTCCTTTAACTAGGGTTTCTCATCCTATTTACAAACAAAATCACGCACAAACAAGTTTAGTCAAAGACATAACAGAAAAGTCAAATAGAAAACCCAGTCAAAGTTAGATTTTGAATTTTCAGGATGTTACAATACTCCCCTCCTAATTAGAATTTTGTCCCCAAAATTTTAAAATATACCTGCAAACAATGCTGGATATTGTTGTCTCATGTCCTCTTTGCGTTCCCAAGTCATTTCCTGGGTCGAAACATCTTGCCACAACACTTTGACTAATGGAACGATCTTGCTTCGGAGTTCCCTGTTCTCAACTCTAGGATCTTCACAGGGACTGAGGGGTAAGTTAAATTTTCTTTCAATTCTACTGGCTCACTCTTGAGTACATGTGAAGGGTCCGGAATATATTTACGGAGTTGAGAAACATGGAACACATTGTGGAGGTAAAACAACTTTGTAGGTAAGGCTATTTGATATGCCGTCGGGCCAATTGTCTTCAGAATTTGATAGGGACCTATGAATCGTGGATGTAATTTTCACGCTTTTAGTGATCTCCCTATGCTTGTCATTGGGGTTAACTTGAGGAATACATGGTCTCCATCATTGAACTCTAGTGGTTTCCTCCTCTGATTGGCATAATTCTCTTGCCTCTGTTGGGCAACTCTCATGCTTTCCCTAATCATACGGAGTTGTTCCGTAGATTGGCGAACTATGTTTTGCCCTAAGACCCTTTCCTCCCCGATCTCCGTCCAACATAATGCTGACCTACACTCCCTTCCATAGAGGGCTGCATATGGTGTCATGCCTATACTGGAAGGATAACTGTTGTTATAGGCGAATTTTACCAATGGCAAGTAGGCATCCCATGTGCCTTCCTACTCTAGTGCACAAGATCGGAGCATATCCTCGAGAGTTTGAATTGTTCTCTCTGACTGGCCATCAGTCTGAGGATGATATGTCGTGCTAAACCTCAACTGTGTCCCTAAGGCACTTTGTAGAGCTTGCCAGAATCGCGAGGTGAATATGGGGTCTCTGTCGGACACTATGCTAGTTGGCACTTCGTGAAGCCTCATTGTTTCCCTAATGTACAACTGGGCTAATTTTTCTAAGGCAAAAGTGATTCTGATGGGTAAAAAGCGAGCAGACTTCGTTAACCTATCCACAATTACCCAGATAGAGTCATGGTTGGAAGGGGTTCGAGGTAGTCCTACTACGAAATCCATGGTAATTTGATCCCATTTCCATTCGGGTATAGCTAAATACTATAGCATTCCCGAGGGTTTCTGATGTTCTATTTTGACTTGTTGACAAGTCAGACACTTACCCACATGTTCGACTATGTCTTTCTTCATCCCTGGCCACCAGAATTTCTCTTTCAAGCCTTGGTACATCTTGGGTATACCGGGATGGACAGTATACATACTTCTATGGGCTTCATCTAATATCTTACTCCTCAAACCAAGGTCACTAGGGATTATTTTTCTTTCCCTGAATAGCAGTACTCCGTCCTCAGCTGCACGTAAATCAGATTGTTTTCTTAAGGCATCTAGAGTCTTATCCCTAATTTGGGCTTCTTTGATTTGAGCCCGCAGGACGCACTCTATTCGAAACACACTCTTCTCCAATTTTTCATTAGCCAACACAGTATTCAAGCCTAGGTCTCTAAATTTCTCTATCATTTTCATCTTCTCGACCATCAAATGGGCTACCCGAATTGATTTCCTACTTAAGGCATCGACAACTACGTTGGCTTTCCCTGGGTGTTGCTTAAGCTCAAAGTCATAATCTTTCAATAAATCTACCCTTCTCCTCTGTCTCATGTTCAACTCCTTCTGATCAAAAAGGTACTTAAGCCTCTTATGGTCACAGAAGATTGTAAAAGAAGCTCCGTATAATAAATGTCTCCAAATTTTCAATGCAAAGATTACAGCTGCTAACTCTAGGTCATGGGTAGGGTAGTTCTCTTCATTTGGCTTAAGTTGTCGTGATGCATATGCCACCACTTGCTTATTCTGCATAATCACACAGCCAAGTCCTTTCCTTGAGGCATCAGTGTGTCAGGTATGGTAAGCAGAGGGGGTGTGGTCAACTTATCTTTCAGAGTTTGAAAGCTTATCTCACACTCTGTTGACCATTTGAAAGGAGTGTTCTTTCGGGTCAATCTTGTCATAGGGAGGGCTATTTCAGAAAATCCCTTAATAGACCTCCTATAGTACCCGACTAATCCCAAGAAGCTTTTAATTTCTGTCACGGTTTGAGGTCCATCCCAGTTCCTGACGATTTTCGTCTTACTAGGGTCTACAACTACGCCTTGCTTATTGATCATATGCCCTAAAAACTTTACTTCTTCTAACCAAAACTCGCATTTTTCTATCTTGGCGTATAGTTCTTTCTCTCGTAGTACTTGCAATACCAGTGCAAGATATTCTTGATGCTTTTCTTCTCTCCGAGAGTAAATCAGAATGTCATCAAGAACACTACGACCAATTGATCTAGGTAAAGTTAGAAAATAAGGTTCATATAATCAATGAATACCGTAGGGGCATTGGTCAGCCCGAATGGCATCACTAAGAACTCATAGTGCCCATAACGCGTTCTGAACGCAGTCTTTGGGATATCTTCCTTCTTAACTCTAATATGATGGTATCCTGACCTAAGGTCAATTTTTAAAAACACAATCGCTCCTCGCAACTGGTCCAACAAGTCATCTATGCGGGGTAGGGGATATTTGTTTTTGATGGTCACTTTATTTAACTGCCTATAATCTATACAGAGTCGAAGGCTTCTGATCGCACCCGTCGCAAGGTTGACAAAATTAACCGAATTAAAATGCAATATAGCAGT
Source organism: Senna tora (assembly GCA_014851425.1). Taxonomy (NCBI): domain Eukaryota; kingdom Viridiplantae; phylum Streptophyta; class Magnoliopsida; order Fabales; family Fabaceae; genus Senna; species Senna tora. Next base: position 13,442,175 of record CM026263.1, on the reverse strand, counting down.
GCAATCCGGATCGTATTCACTCAAGGAGCCTTTATTTAAGATCCTAAGCTAATCTAAGTGTAAAAACATGCAATTAAGAAATTAAAGTGATGTGTGAGATTTCTTTTTAGCTATCTAGTAAATGAGAAGTGAAATGAAAGTAAACTAAAAAGGACCTAAATTACTATTTTTGGTATTTTTCTTAAATGGACTAATTAAAAACAAATTGAAATTAATATAAGAATGCTCTTGGAAATGGAATTATATAGCTATCATAGTTCAAATTGATATGGGAATTAATTCTTCATTAAGTCTTAAGGAAAAACCCTAAGTTACCACTTGAGCCTTGTGTTCTTTCTTAGTGATTACTCCTACTACCATAGCTAGTAACCAATCCAAAAGACACAATTAAGAACCACTTAATGTATGATCAAAATTAGATAAAATAACTTGTTCCATTCTTTATATTGTTTGGACGACCGTCACAAACTTGGATGAATTAACATGCTATGATTCCTACTATCAGAGGCTACCATAACAACATTAATCACCATCATGTGCTCAATTGGTTCACACTCATTTTCTTATATTGCTTGGAATATCATCACAAACATAGATGCATTAATTAATCATGAATCCTACTATCAGAGGCTATCACAATAGAATTAAACTTCTTCAAATGCACAAATTAAATGAGTAATAAAGTTGCAATATCCAATCTAAACCATAATGTCTCAATACAAACATAGACAACGTACCCATAAATCTAAGTTCTTAAATTGCATAAAGATAAATCCTAAACCTAAGAAATCGAATATACAATTTAAAAAAAAAAGGTATTAAGATAATAAACTCCCCTTTGTAGATTAGGAACTCAAGCCATAGACTCCATCTCCAAGAAGAAACCTCTAGCCATACATAGAGAATTCTTTCACTTCCACCATGGAGCTAGAATGAAAATTTAATGATGATGATGATGGTTGAGAGGCGTGAAAAGAAGAAAAGAAAGAAAATGGAAGAGTATGAAGATGGTGATGTGATGATATATTGGAGAAGGTGGAATGGATGGAGGTGTGAATGAAAATGGGGCATGGATTGTGTGAGGCGTGAAAAGAGCAAAAGAAAGAAAATGGAATGGAGAAGAGGAATGGAGGTGGGATGATGGTGGAGTGTGGATGGAATGGGAGGAGGTGAGGCGTGAATGTTGCCTCTCCCTCTCTGTTCGGCCACTTGCTCCCCCTCTCTCCTCCAAAAATTGGGGATAAGGGTTTTTGGTTAAGTGAAGCAAAGTGGGTTATGGGTATTGGTTTGGACAATGGGCTTGAACCTTGGGCTTGGTAATATTGAGCTTGAATGTTTAGCTTCAATTTTTGTAGCTTCTCTTCAAATATTTTTGCCAATCTACAATATAAAAAAAACACAATATAAAATAATTTATCTCAAAATTTATAATTAAAGAGTAATCACAAAAACAAAACAATTTAACCCTTTTTAATATTATTTTCATGTAATTACTCTTCAATCAAATTTATCCTAATAAATGCATTTAAGCCCAACAAAGTATAATAAGAACCCTAAAATAAGATAGAAAATATTACATAAAATAGGGCCTTATCAGCTTCCGTCCTTCTTTTTCATAAAGAGGATTGGGGCTCCCCAGGGTGAAACACTAGGTCTAATAAAGTCCTTGCTCAGCAAGTTGTTTATTTGGGCCTTCAGCTCCTGCAATTCAGGTGGGGCCATACGGTAAGGTTTGATAGATATAGGTCCAATCCCAGGCATAAGATCTATGGTGAATTCTATTTCTCTTTCGGGAGGCAACTCAAGTATTTCATCAAGGAAAAACATCACTGAAATCCCTGACTACTGGGATCAGACTACTTCTCTCTTCTAGACTTAGAGTTCTAGGTTCTTCAATAGTACAGACATTTAAATAGATCACATATTTAGCAGCGCAATCTAATACAGCATGATTCTTAGATAACTAATCCATTCCTAAGATTATGTCTATGGTGGACATATTCAAACAGATAAGGTTTGAATGAAAAATTTTATAATTGATGGCGATGGGATAGTTTAAGCAAGCATGGGTAGCAATCAATCTTTTCCCCAAAGGGGTAGAAACATGCAGTTCACATAATAAGGGTTGGGTAGAGAAATTTAGGGTTTTCACACATGTTTCAGAAATGAAAGAATGAGTGACTCCTAAGTCAAATAGAATTTTAAAATTAATGTTTTGAATCTTACCCGTTCTAGAGACTAATCTAAGCCCCATTGAGCCATTTTTATTTCTGAGGACACTCCTTTGGGAGTCTAGAGAGTGGGAAAACTGGCCTACCCACTTAGAACTAGAGTACCCAACTTTTATAGTTGGAATTTTCATTTTCTTATGCACTAATGTTCCCACTTACAATTTTATACTCAAGAGGTTCCCTTAAATTAACCATCACCTTACTCACCCTTTTAAATCCCTCACTACCTCTTTTTTACCCAATTTTCTAGATTAAAGGTTCTTTCAAGTTCAGGACCCTATCTGTGCTACCCTCACTCTATTTTGTCATGATTTTTCCCTTCTCACTCTCACAAAACTAAGTTCACCAAGTACCCAGCCTCCTACCCTCCTCATACCTTAGACACACTACCAAAATTAGAAAATCAGACCTTAGGTTCAATTGATAGCTATTTCTTTTTTTTACCTAAGACAGAAACCATTAAAACTCCACTTTCACCATTTTGACTCTAAATTCCTTTCACAAGTTGCCTTTTATTTGATTTCAGTACCTCAATGCATTCAAGACTTCCACAAATAGTATAAAGCAGTAGGTATATCAAAAGGCAAGATTTCCAGTAGTTTCACAGCAAGAACAAAGCAAACAAATCAGAAAAGGTCCATTTTTGATTGATTAAACCATTTACCTAGTTTAATAATAATTACTTGGGCCAATTCAGTGTTTTCAAGGTACATAGAGGCTTAGTAAACACATTTGACAGTACAAGCATCAGAAAACAGAAAGCTCAGCAATTTATCATCAAGTACAAGCCAAAACAAAAACATTTTAAGTCCACTTTTACTATTTAACCCATATAACTTACTCTAGCAAATTCTATTCCAGTAATCTAACATCTACAGGGCATTCAGAGGTTTTAGTAGCCACATTTTTATAGCGTGGACATTAGAGGATAGATTTGAAGTAGGTTGACAACAAACAAGTTCAGAACAGCAACTCACTAAAAGCCAATTTTACAGCTTTTAAATTGAAGATCTTTCACTACTGAATCAGAGGTTTAATTTAGTGATTAGTTCTTATCTCTAGTGTTTTATAGTCCAATTATCCATTTCTAAGTTTCCTTAACCTTACTCGAAACTTAGCATACCAGAAATAACAGAAAAAAGCAACACAGTTCATATACCAGAAAAATAGAGTTCTGTCATTTTCAGTAAACTTCCAAGGCCATGATCAGCTGTACGGCAGCCGTGGATGAAACAATAATTTGGAGTTTATTAAATTAAGTTCTCTTAGCTTTCTTTTGACACCTTACACGCTCAATTTGGTTAAGAATCGAATGAGATATGCTTGTTTAAAGCAACACTGCCCAAAACAGGGTTCAGAAATGGCAGCAACGAGAGAAATGGTCATAAAGCCTAATGCCATTACCTTTGATGGATGCTTTTGACTCTCAGATGAAGAAGGAAGGGTAACCCTATGTTACCTTGAATTTTCAGAGAAGAAAGGATGGGTTGAGCTTCTGAGATCCTTGGGCCAAGCTTGGTGAAGGTGGTTTTCCTTGAGTGTGTGTGAGTGATTGGAGTTTTCTGCCTTCCCTCTTGCTTCCAGCTGCTAAGTTCGAGCTTCCAGCCTTCCTCTCCTGTCATAGCTCTCTCTCGAAAACTTACTCTCACCTCTCTCTTAGTTTGCAATTACAATTTTCCAGCTGGTGGCTTCCTTCTCTCGGCTTCTCTCTATTTATGGTGGTTTGGCACATGTGAGTGTTAATGATGAATTATGCATGCTGAATGAGGTGTCCAGCTCCTAATTCAGCTTACTTATCCCGTGGACACCTAATGGTGTGTGGTAGCAGTGAACTAAGGGCTGTTTGGATAGTTTAATTACTAATTAGGCCTCGGGTAGGACTAATTTAGGTGAAGTGGGGAATGTGGCTTCTATATGGCATTGTGGCATGTTTAATTTAGGTTTTTAAGTCTCAATTCTGGTTATTTACCTCTGTGTATAGTTGTCTAAGTGGGTTGGCTACAGTTAATGTCACAATTAGGTAATTAATAGGGCAGTTTTGAATGTCTTTGGGTGGCTAAATTGGGCTTTCTTGGGCTTTAAGTAAGCTAGGGTGCCTTATTCAAAAATTTTCATTTCTATCTGTTCAGTCCCTGAATTTCTACTGGAGAAAATTTGTCAATTCAGGACTTGTCTTGAGGTTGGGATCCCTTAGTTAAGTCTTAGGGTGTCTCTAGAGTGTCATAGGGCATTTTTCTTGGGTCAAATAAGTCTTCTCTACTCCTTGTAACTCAATAAAACAAAGAGGGCTAAAACCAAGTTTTTCTTTCAATTTAGTCGAGTTTGGGTTAGGGTTCCTCTGGCACCTTTTTCCAGATTTTTAGGTCTCTCTTCCTTTAACTAGGGTTTCTTATCCTATTTGCAAGCAAAATCAAGCACAAACAAGTTTAGTCAAACACACAACAGAAAAGTCAAACAGAAAACACGGTCAAAGTTAGATTTTGAATTTTTAGGATGTTACACTAAATCCAAAACCCCAAAGACTGAACCCTAAACCCTAAAACCTAAATCCTAAACCCTAAACCCTAAATACTAAACCCTAAACCCTCAACCCTATACCCTATACCCTAAATCCTAAATCCTAAATCCTAAATCCTAAACCCTAAACCTTAAACCCTAAAAGCCAAACCCTAAACCCAAAATCTAGAACCCTAAACCCTAAACTCTAAACCCTAAACTCTAAGCCCTAAACCCAAACCCTAAACTCTAAACGCTAAACCCAATACCCTAAACCCTAAAGCCAAATCCTAAACTCTATATCCAAAACCATAAACCCTAAATCCAAAATCCTAAACCCTAAACCCTAAATTGTGAACCGTAAATTGTAAACCGTAAACCTTAAACGCCAAACCCTAAACCCTAAACCCTAAACCCTGAACCCCAAACCCTAAACCCTAAACCATAACCCCAAAACGCTAAACCTTAAACCCTAAACCCTAAACTCGAAATCCAAAACCCCAAACCCTCAACCCTAAATGCAGAATCCCAAATCGTTAATCATAACCTGAAATGCTAAACCCTAAACCCTAAACCCTAAGCCTTATATCCTAAACCATAAATTCTACACCAAAAACCCTAAACCCTAAACCTTAAATCCTAAATCCTAAACCCTAAGCCTTAAACCTTAAACCCTAAACAACAAACCCTAAACCCTAAACGCTAAATCCAAAACCCCTAACCCCAAACCTAAACCTTAAACCCTAAACGCCAAATCCAAACATAAACCCTAAACCCTAAACTCTAAATCCAAAACCCCAAACCCCAAACACTAAACCCTAAACGTTAAGTCCTAAGCCGTGAATCCTAAACCCCAAACCCTAAACCCTACACTAGAAACGCAATATGCTAACCCTAAACCCAAAACCCTAATCCCTAAACTATAAATCCAAAACCCTAATCCCAAAACCCTATATCCCAAATCTAAACCCTAAATCCTCAATCCTAAACCCTAAACCCAATACCGTAAACACTAAACAAAAAACCCTAAACCTTATGCCCTAAACCCTAAATCCTAAATCCTAAACAGTAAACCCTAAACCCAAAACCCTAAACAACAAATACTACATCCTAAACCCTAAACCTTAAACACTAAATGCCAAACCCTAAACCTAAAAACTGAAACCCTAAATCCTAAATCATAAATCATAAACCCCAAATCCTAAATCCTAAATCCTAAACCCTAAACCCTAAACCCTAAACCCTAAACCTTAAACCCTAAACTTTAAACCCAAAATCTAAACCCTAAACTTTAGATCCAAAACTGCAAACCCTAAAGCCTAAACTTTAAATACTAAACACTAAATCCAAACCCAAACCCTAAACCCTAAACTCTAAATCCAAAATCCTAAACCCAAAACTGTAAACCCTAAACCCTAAGCCCTAAGCCCCAAACCCTAGACACTAAAACCTAAACCCTAAACCCCAAACCCAAAACCCTACACCGGAAACCCAATACGCTAAGCCTAAACCCTAAACCCTAAACCCAAAACTGGAAACCCTAAACTCTAAATCCAAACCCTAAACCCTAAACACTGAATCCAAAACCCCAAACCCTAAATACTAAACCCTAAACCCTAAACCCAAAACCCAAAACCCTAAATAACAAACCCTAAACCCTAAACCCTAAACCATAAACCCTAAACGCTGAACCCTAAACCCCAAACCCCAAACCATAAACCCTAAACGCTGAACCCTAAACCCCAAACCCCAAACCATAAACCCTAAACTCTAGATCCAAAACCCCAAACCTTGAACCCAAAACCCTAAACAATAAACCCTAAATACTAAATCCTAAACCCTAAACCCAAAACCCTAAACAACAAACCCTAAACCCTAAACCCTAAACCCTAAACTCAAAACCCAAAACCCAAAACCGTAAACCGTAATACCTAAACTTGAAATCCGAAACCCTAAATGCGAATCCCTAAACTCTTAACCCAAAATCTAAAACCCTAATCCCTAAACCCTAAACCCTAAACTCTAAATGCTAAACCCAATATGCTAAACCATAAACCGTAAACACTAAACTCTAAATCCAAAACCCCAAACCCTAAACCCTAAACCCTAAACCCCAAACCCTAAAGCCTAAAGCCTAAACCCTAAATCCGAAACCCCAAACCCTAAACCCCAAACCCAAACCCAAACCCCAAACCCTAAATGCCAAACCCTAAACCCAAAATCTAAAATCCTAAACCCAAAATCTAAAACCATAAACCCTAAACCCTAAACTCCAAACCCTAAATCCTAAACCCTAAACCCTATGCCCTAAACTCTATATCCAAAATCGTGAACCCTAAACCAAAACCCAAAACCCTAAACCGTAAACACTAAATCCTAAACTTTAAATCCTAAACCCAAAACCCTAAATTCCCATTCCTAAACCCTAAACACAAAATCTAAAACCCTAATGCTTAAACCCTAAACCCTAATCCCTAAACCCTAAACCCAATACGCTAATCCCTAAACCCTAGACCCTAAACACTAAATCCAAAACCCCGAAACCTAAACCCAAAACCAAAACTGCAAAATCAAAACGCTAAACCCTAAACGAAAACTGCAAAACCAAAACCCTAAACCCTAAACCTAAAACACTCAACCCTGAACCCTAAACCCCAAACCTTAAACCCGAAATCTAAAATCATAAACCCCAAACCCTAAATTCTAAATCCAAAACCCCAAACCCTAAACACTAAACTTTAAACCCTAAACGCTAAATCCAAACCCAAACCGTAAACCCTAAACTCTAAATCGAAAACCCCAAATCCGAAACCCTAAACCATAAGACCTAAACCCTAAACCATAAAACCTAAACCCTAAACCCCAAACCCTAAACCCTTCACTTGAAACACAATATGCTAACCCTAAACCCCAAACCCCAAACACTAAACTCTAAATCCAAAACCCTAAACCCTAAACCCTAAACCCTAAACCCAAAACCCAAAACCCTAAACCGTTAACCATTAACCCTAAACCCTAAATCCTAAATCCTAAACCCTAACCCTAAAACCTTAAACCCTAAACAAAAAACTATAAACCCTAAACCCTAAACCTTAAGCCCTAAACCCTAAACCATAAATCCTACACACTAAACCCTAAACCCAAATCCTTAAACCCTAAACCATAAACAACTAATACTACACTCTAAACCCTAAACCCTAAACCCAAAATCTAAAACCCTAAATCCTAAACCCTAATCCCGAAACCCTAAACCCTAAACCCCATAACCTAGACCTTAAACCCTAAACCCTAGAGCCAAAACCCTAAACCCTAAACCCTAAACCCAATACCCTAAACCTTAAAGACTATATCCTAAATCCATCACGCTAAACACTAAACCCTAGATCCTAAACCCTAAACCTTAAACCCTAAAACCTAAACCCAAAACCCAAAACCCTACACCCTACACCCTACACCCAATACCCCAAACCCTAAACCAAAAACTCTATATCAAAAACATTGAACCTTAAACCCTAAACCCTAAACCTTAAACCCAAACCACCAAACCCTAAACCCATTTTCCTAAACCCTAAACCCTAAACCCAATAGCATAAACTCTAAACCCTAAACCCTAAACTCTATATCCAAAACCCTGAACCTTAAACCCTAAACCTTGAACCCAAAACCCAAAACCTAAAACTGTAAACCCTAAACTTTAATTCCTAAATTCTAAACGCCAATCCCTCAACCCTAAACCCAAAATCTAAAACCCTAATTCGAAAACCCTAAACCCAATACGCTAAACCCTAAACTCTAAATCCAAAACCCCAAACCCCAAACCCTAAACCCTAAGCCCCAAGCCCTAAATACTAAACCATAAATCATAAACCCAAAATCCAAAACCCTGAACCCTAAACCCTAAACCCTAAACACCAAACCCTAAACTCAAAATCTAAATCCCTAAACCCGAAACCCTAATCCTGAACCCTAGACCCTAAACCCTAAACCCTAAACCCTAAATAGAAAACCCTAAACACTAAATCGTAAATCCTAAACCATAAACCCTAAATCCTAAACCGTAAACCGTAAACCCTAAACCCTAAGCCCTAAACCCTAAACCATAACTCCTAAACACAAAACCCTAAACCCTAAACCCTAAACGCAAAACCCTAAACCCTAAAGCGAAAACCTTAAATTCTAAATCCTAAACCCTAAACCTAAAACATGAAACCCTACACTCAAAATGCCAAACTATAAATGCAAATTCTAAAACCCTAAACCCTAAATGTTAAACCCTAAACCCAATACTCTAAACCCAAAACCCTAAACCCAAAACTAAAAACCCTAACCTAAACCCTCAACCTTAAACCCTAACCCTGAAACCTAAATCCTAAACCTTAAACCCTATACCCCAAAAACCCTAATCCATAAACCCAAAACCCCAAACCCCAAACCCTAAACCCTAAACCTTAAACCCTAACCCTGAACCCTAAATCCTAAACCTTAGACCCTCAACCCTTAACCCTAAGTCCTAAACTCTAAACTCTAAACCTTAAACCCTAAACACTAAACCCTAAACCCAAATCCCAAAAACCCTAAACCCTAAACCCTAGAACCTAAACACTAAACCCTAAACCCAAAACCCTAGACGTTGAACCCTAAATCCTAAACCTTAATAACTAAGCGCTAAACCCTAAACTCTAAGCCCTAAACCCTAAACCCTAAACCCTAGACACTAGACCCTAAAGCCTAGACCCTAAACACTAAACCCTAAACCCTAAATCCTATACCTTAAACCCTAAACCCTAAACCCTATACCCTAAACTCTAAACCCTAAACCCTAAACCCTAAGCCCTAACCCCTAAACCTAAAATCCTAAACCTTAAAACCTAAACTCTAAACCTAAACCCTTAACCCGAAAACCCTAAACCCTAAGCCTTAAAACCTAAACACTAAACCCTAAATCGTAAACCATAAACCCTAAGCCTAAACCCTAAACCCTAAACCCTAGACCCTAAATACTAGACATTAAACCCATAAACCAAAACTGTAAACCCTAGACCCTAGACCCTAGATCCTAAACCCTAAACCCTAAAACATAAACCCTTGACCTTAAACCCTAAATCCTAAGCCCGAATACCTAAACACTAAACCCAAAACCCTAAACCCTAAACCTGAAACCCTAAACACTAGACCGTAAATACTAAACCCTAACCCGTTGACCGTAGGCCTTAAACTCTAAACCCTAAACCCTAGACCCTAGACCCTAAACCTTGAACCCTAGACCCTAAACCCTAAACCCTTAACCATAAAACCTAGACCCTAGACCCTAAACCCTAACTCCTAAACCCTAAGCCCTAAACCTTAAACGCTAAACCCTAAACCCTAAACTCAAAACCCTAAACCCAAAACCATAAACCCTAAACCCTAAGCCCTAAACCCTAAATCCTAAACACTACACCCTAGACCCTAAACCTTAAACACTAAACCCTCAAACCCAAAACCCTAAACCCTAAAGCCTATACCCTAGACCCTAAACCCTAAACCCAAAACCCTAGACCCTCAACGCTAAACCCTAGACCCTAAACCCTAAACCCTAGTCCCTAAATCCTAAACACTCAACCCTAAACCCTAGACCCTAAACCCTCAATCGTAGACCCTAAACCCTCAACATTAAACCCTAGACAATAAACCCTAAACACGAAACCCTAAACCCTATACCCTAAACCTTAGACAGAAAACACTAAACCCTAAGTCCTAAACCCTAAACCCTAAACCCTAGACCCTAAACCTTAAATGCTAAACCCGAAACCCTAAACCCCAACACCTAAACCCTAGACCCTAAACCCTAAACCCTAAACCCTAAACCCTAAACCTAAACCCTAAATCCTAAACCTTAAACCCTAAACCCTAAACCCTAAACCCTAAACCTTAAACCCTAGACACTAAACCAAAGTCCTAACCCTAAACCCTACACGCTAGACCTTAAACCCTAAACCCTAAACAATAAACCCAAAAACCAAGAACTGAAAACCCTAGACCGCAAAACCTAAACCCTAGACCCTAAACACAAGACGCTAAACCATAGACCTTAAAACCTAATCCTTAAACCCTAAATCCTAACCCTCAACCCGAAGTCCTAAACCATAAACCCTAAAATCTAAACCATGAACCCCAAACTCTAAACCCTAAATCCTCAACCCTAAACCATAAACCATAAACCCTAAGCCCTAAACCCTAGCCGTTAAACCCTAGACCCTAAACCCTAGATCCTAGTCCGTAAATGCTAAACGCTAAACCCTAATCCTAAACCCAAAAACCCGAAACTCTAAACCCCAAAACCAAACACTAAACCCTATACACTAAACCGTAGACCTTAAACTCTAAAACCTAAACCATAAAACCTACCCCTGAACCCTAAATCCTAAACCTTAAACCCTAACCCCTAAACCCTAAACCCTAAACCTTATATCCTAAACCCTAAACCCTAAATCCTAAACCCAAAACCCTAAACCCTAAACCCTAGACCCTAGACCCTAAACACTAAACGCTAACCCTAAGCCCTAAACCCCAAAACCCTAAACCCTAAACCCCAAAACCTAAACCCTAAATCCAAAATCCTAAACCTAAACCCTAGACCCTAAACCATAAACCCCAACAGCTAAACCTTAACCTTCAACCCTAAATCCTAAGCCTTAATCCCTAAACCCTAAACCCTAAACCCTAAACCCTAAACCATAAATCCTAAACCTTATATCCTAAACCCTAAACGCTAAACCCTAAACCCTAAACCCAAAAACCCTAAACCCTAAACCCTAAACCCTAAACCCTAAACCTAAACCTTAAACTCTATACCCTAGTCCCTGAACCCTAACTCCTAAACCTTACACCCTAAATCCTAAACCATAAACCTTAGACCCTAAATAATAAACCCATAAGTCCTAAACCCTATGTCCTAAACTCTAAACCCTAAACCTTAAACCCTAAACCCTAAACCTTAAACCCTAACCTTGAATGCTAAATCTGAAACCTTAAACCCTAAACCCTAAACCATAAACCCTAAACCCCAATCCCCAAACCCTGAACCCTAAACCCTAAATTTTATCCCTAAACCCTAAACCCTAAGTCTTAAACACTAAACCCTAAACCCTAGACCCTAAACCCTAAACCCTAAATCCTAAACCCTAAACCCAAAAACCCCAAACCCCAAACCTTAAACCCCAAAACCTAAACCCTAAACCCTAAACACTAGACCCTAAACCCTAAACCCAAAACCCTAAACCTTAAACCTTAAACCCTAAACCCTAAACCCGAAACTCTAACCATAATACTTTAAACCCTAAACCTAAACCCTAAACCCTAAACCCTAAACCCTAAACCCTAAGCCTTAAACCCTAGACTCGAACCCTTAATCTTAAACCTTAAACCCTAAACCCTAAACCGTAAATGCTAAACCCTAAACCCTAAACCCTAAACCCGAAAAACTAAAGCCTAAACCCAAAACCCCAAAGCATAAACCCTAAACCCTAGACCCTAAACCCTAAATCCTAAACCTTAAACCCTAACCCTAAACCCTAAACTCTAAACCCTAAATCCTAAACCCTAAACCCTAAACCCTAAACCCTAGACCCTAGACCATAAACCCTAAACCCTAAACCCTAAATCCTAAACCTTAAACCCTAAACCCTAAACCCTAAACCTTAGACCCTAAGCCTTGAACCCTAAACCCTAAACCCTAAACCCTAAACCCTAAGCCCTAAGCCGTAAATCGTAAATCCTAAACCCTTAACTCTAGACCCTAGACCCTAAACCCTAAATACTACACCCTAAACCCAAGAACCCTAAACACTAATCCCTAAACGCTAAATCTTTAACCCTTGACCCTAGACCTTAACCCTAAACACTACACCCTAAACCCAAAAACCCGAAAACCTAAACCCTAAACCTTAAACCCTAACCCTAACCCTAAATCCTAAACCTTAAACCCTAAACCCTAGACCCTATGTAACACCCATTTATTATGTGATTTAATTTAAAATGCTTGTGTGTGAAATTGTTTAATGCATTAGTTGCATATAGAAATTTAATTAAGTTCTGGGGATTTTAGTGAAAAAAAAAATTAGAAATTTTGGGACTCTAGTAGAAAAGGAATTTTCAAGGTGTGGTGGAAAAACAAATTGGTAAAGGAGAAAAAAAGGGGGACCAAGATGAAAAGGGAATTTAATGAGGAGGGCATAATAGCCAAAACACCACAAAAACACCCCTAAACCCCCCAAAGTCCCTCACCGTCGATACACACACCCATTCTCTCCATTTAGTCGACACCCACACCAAAGAAAAGAGTGAAGAGTGCCCTCAAGCCCTAGGAAGCCATTGAAGGAGAAACTTGGGGATTCTAGGTGGTGGGTGGCCAGAATCCGGTGGCCGGTGATCGGAGCAACACTCAAGTGACCATTTTCAAGCTTCATCTTCATCTACATTCATCCATCAAAGGTAGGTGAAGCAATCTTCCTCCATTCTTGATGTGATTTTTGAAGCTCATTGATATATTTCTTCATTTTGATGATAATGGAGGCATACACTTGCATTCTTAGTTTTTCAACATTTCTATTGGATGTTTTAATTGTTGGTTATGCTGAGATTTTGCTGGGCTAGAGATTTGAGTTTAGATTTTGAGTTTTTTCATCATGTTCTTCTAAAAACACCAATCTTTGATGGTATAAGACACAAGAAATTCGTGGAACATGTTTATTGTTAAAATCAGAGTTTTTGAATTTGACCTTACTCTGTTTAAACGTGTTGTCTGCATTCGTTACTTGATGGATTTAAGTGATTCCAAGGCCATAGGAAAGCTAACATCCGAAGATTTCTAAATTGTATTTTGCCAAATATTTCCAACGGTTAGATCTTCTGGAAATTTCCTCGAAAGTCTGCGGTTCTGTTTTCTAAACTGATGCAGAGTTTTTGTATGATTGGCTACTATTTTTAAATTACTGCTCTTAAATGGCTCAAATCCTTGCTGAAATGAATTGATAATAAGAATATGTTATGTCTAAGGTTGATTTAGGAAGAAGAACCAAATCATTTCGTTAAGTATGGAAGGAGATATGACTATTCTAATGAAGCTTGCCAAATGTTATATGTTGTTTTGAATATGACCTTTCTATGTTTAAATGTGTTTTCTGAATTGGTTACTTGATGGATTCGAGTGATTCCAAAGCCATATGAAAGCTAACATCCTAATCTTTCTAATTTGTATTTTTACTGAAAATTACAATGGTTAGATTTTCTGGGCATTGCCTCGACACTTACCGGTTCTGTTTACACACCACCAAGATTCTAGTTTTGAAAAGTTGTCATTTCTTCCTTAATTTGAATGGTTTCTTTTCCTTCAACTAAAATGAGTTTAATACTCATTATTATCCTCTTTTAAGACTCAATTCTTCCCCTATTTCAATTGAACTTTGTTCCCTCATAGCTAATGAGTTTTATATCTTCTTTTGGAATTATTCCTAAGACTCAACCTTTTACTTATTTCAAATGAATTTCCTTCTTCCACTTCAAGTGACCTTCACTCTCTCCTTCAACTTCTTTAAATGAGTTTAACCAACTTTTAAGTGTCATTTCAAAGCTCAAACAACATCCTAGATAAAGATTAACATGATGGAAATTATGGTAACATTGGTCATTGGATTTTAAAAAGGGAATTAGAGCAAGAAGGATAGAGAAATGAGGGGAGTAGTTCTAGTGCAATTCTAGGGAGAGTGAAGCTTATGTTTGGATGACTGGTGGTTGGTATGGGACAGTCATTGGTTGTCCCACGGAAAAGACTTAATTAAATTATTTTGAAAACCCGTGTTGATTGCAAATTCTAAGTTAGTGAACTCTCATGGCCATTTAGAGGGTCACGTACTTAGAATTAGGCATAATCATGGCTTAGGCTTCATTACCCTAGCGATTGCATTAGTGACTAGCGTACCGGGGAAATGATCCACCACAGAGGGTGGTGATTCCATAGCCTCATGGCCCGAACAAGAATGGGAAACGGTCATCGGGATACGATGGTCCGGGTTATTGGGATACATTAACCAAATCCTATAATTCGGGCGGGTGTGATCTATCTTTTGATGAAGGTAGTGATCCCATGAGATGAACCAATATAGAAGGGAGTCATTCGGGATACGATGGCTCGGATCATTAGGATACAGTGATAACCTTCTATTTGGGTAATGGCCATTCGGGATACGATGGTCAGGGCCTTTGGGATACATTGGTCCAGTTAGTACTCGGATCCGGCTGAGGGACGCCTCAGATTGTACTAGAGTTGTGGCAAGCTACCACAAAGAGAATTGTTTTCATTCATGTGTTTGGTCGCTGGGCGGCACTCCCGATGACTCTTGTTTTCTCTTTGATTTGACATTGATGTGTCATTATATGTTGCTCTTAATTCCATATATGTATAAGATGGATCATGTTACAAGATGAGGTATGATTTATTTGAAATCCTCTATATCTCTTATCTGTACAGCCGTAGTAAGCTCAGCACATATGTTTTAGTCATGACTGGATAAGCATGTCGTCAGGTAAAGGAAAGTTATGTTACATCCAATAGTTAAAGTTTTCATATTTTATAAAGAATAAGAATGCAATGATTTTCCGTAAAGAATACGGTGGTACATGCCAGTAGTTTTTAAACTTAGATTGCTATACCTACTGAGATTTATTCTCACTCAGTGCTGGTATGTATCAGATGAATAGGTGACTGATGGGGATTGGAGCTTGAGGTAGATGGGTACGGACCCCCACTAGTTTTATTCATTTTGACATGCATCATAGGAGCTTCTCACAAATAGACTTCATGAGACTTGTGATTGTTCTGACATGGTCTTTTTGGAGGGAACCTGAGTGGCAGGATTGTTGCCTATGGTTCCCAAGATTGACTAACTTATATAAATACTATTATCACACTATATATATATTTATGTAAAAGATGGTCCTGCATGTGTATGAATGTTTTAATTTGTTCCCTGATTTTATATTTTTCTTCCGCTATAAGAATCAGGATAGAACCCGAGAGTGATGACTCGAACCGAAATGAATACTTTGTAATAACTTGATAAAAGTTTTAAAAATTACTCGGGTAGAAGAATTAGTAACACACTTATCCTATGTAATTATACATATATATATTATTATTCCACTAAAAATGGACCTTAGGATAAGAGGGTGTTACCTTATGGTATCAGAGGATACACTAACCTAGGTAGAAAGGGTAGTATTCCTCATGATAAAGACAAGGTCAGGTTAATTAGCTGAACCTAGGCAGTTGGCTAACCTGTATTGAGTTTGGACTTGAGGAATGAAGCGTTAGTTTTGGGTAGACAACATATCTGGCTGGAGTCATGTTTCCTTACTTAACAATGTGCTATTGAGATTAGCTACCTCGATAGTCTTTGTTTTGTAGAGTGAGATATGATTCCACTTAGAAAGAATGTTGAATTGGAGTGAGGATTTGTTGGTGACCTTGTTGGAGTGATCTAGACTCCAGAAGGTGTGGCATGCCATAACCCAAGTCCTCAGGTAGCTTTGAAAAGTAGGAATGAATAGTTGTGACAACTAAAATGGACCAACAGAAACCCAAACCACCCTAGGTGGATAATTTCCAATTTTTCAGAGGATAGACTTTCCCTTATAGAAGAGAGATGAATTGGAAGCGATTAAGGAGATGGTTGTGATCCTTGTGTGGTTGTTATTTGATGATTGTTTGAAATCTCTTGATTTATTTAGGAGTTTGAACACAGCAAGAAAGGAGCTAAGTTGTGGATGGAAGTTTAGGGTGACTAACTTACTTAGGGTTTTCTTGACAAGGTATCCCTAAAGAAATACCTTCTTGTTGAGGAACAAGAAAGGAAATGGAATTCATGTAGCTTCATCAAGGTAATACTTATAAGATAGGAGATGGACCAACTCCTTTTCTCATTCAAAGTTGAACCCCGATGGATCATGGGAGAACCACGTATCTAGAAACTACATTGAACTCTAAATTTTTGAATGTGGTTGCCCCTTGGGCGATTTGAAACTTTTGTTGTGTTGAATTGTAAGGGTATATAATTTAAGGGTAAGAAATGGCTGAGTCTAATGTTTTGATCAAAGGTAAATGTTTGATAAATAATGTACCTTTAGTTGTACTGTTTTTATGTTGGCATTTCTTATCTTTTTATGACTGGTGAAGGAATGAAAGAGTTGTAACCTCTACGTTTTGCATTGGTTGGATTTGACTATATTCTTGAAATGAATTGATTATCCTTTAATTATAGGGTCCTAAACCATTTTGACATATCGCTAACTTTATGAATACTATACATGTATTTAGGGGTGTAGGAGACATGATCTGAATGATAAGTTTATGTTCTCCTCTGAAAGTTACATCAGCATAAACTCAATAGATCCCAGGAGTTAGAGAATTTCCTTATGCCCCAATAGGAGACTTTGAGTTTCCAACTGGGAAGAGAAGTGGAAGTCTGTAAAGGAGTCACTTTCAGGAATAAGACCAATTTCTAGAACACTTCGTAGTGTATTCCCTTTAGAGTCAATCGAAGTGACAAATACTTATAGGGGAAACCATTTGTGTTATCTAAGATCGATTTGAGGTGTTTAGCAATAATGAAAACCTTGATTACTTTGGGCCAAAGGAGTTTAGGTTGAGGATGAATGGTTTAGGAATTAGACTTCATTGATATATATATATATATATATATATATATATATATATATATATATTGCCTAATGGAATTGTGAGGGGATTAAGAAAAGAATGTAACTTTGGGCTCAAATTCTAGGAACACAATGGGGGGATGGATTCTTAATTTCTGAGAATGACTCAAAGAGTTCATCTAGTATGTAGTAGGTTAATAATGTTTTAAAGTAAGAAGATGGAACTTTGAGGTTGCATATGGTTCTAGGCAATCAAACTAATCGACATTGAGACTGAGTATCAATTCCTTTAGATTGACGATCTCTTATGCCAAATGAGGAATTGTGGACTTAGGTTGATGGTCATTTGAGGATTAAGAATTTAGGTTGACGTACTTAAGACTCTTATGGTGATCGATGAATTGAGGTTACTAGAGAAATCTAGGAATGTAAATTTATTGATGCTAGTGTTACTTGACAAGGGTTGTCTAGATGAATTGAGGACAGGGTTTACTTTAAGACCTGGAGTTATAAACACAAAACTAGAGGATGAACCTTTTAGTCCCAAAAAAAAAACTTGAGGAATTCAATAAGTCACCTGATGAGGCGACAATGACTTATAATAGGATGTAATTTCTGGAGAAGGAATGACTAAGTGAGTGAAGCACTAGTGGGAATACATAGATTTAAAGGTGTTGTATGTCCTAGAGTTGTTTAGATGCACCCAGATTGCTTAAGGCAAAACAAAGTTTCACAGTGGAGGCATGGTAGTTAAATGGGAAGGGATGTATAGTGAACTTATTCCAAATGTGAATATGTCAGTAGGTATCAATAAGGCATAAGAAACTTACAGAATGGTCATGGCCCCTTGATGTCCCTTAGTAGAAATGGAGTTGGATTTCTATAGGCTTCGTGGTAGATTCACTTTGAGCTTTTGGAAAGCTTCAAGGGAATTTTTAGCGTACAACAAAATACCTAAAGTTGTATCATCGTTAAAGTTTTGAAAAGATTAAGTGAACTACCCATATCATAGAGCTGTTTTTGGGGTATGCACTCAAAGACAAGGTAAATGGGATCAAAATATTTTAATAAGGGAGTATGCTGATAAGAGGAGGGAACTATTTGTGTTTAATAAAATAGATCATGTTTTCCTAAAAGTTTTTTTGAAATTCAGGAATTTAGTAATCTTTGTTGAGGCATTTAATTTCAATTTTCATGCAGAAGGCCATTTCAGATTCTGAAAAGAGTTGATTCATTCACTTAATAGATTGTTTTATTGTCATATTGTCAAGTTATACCTATGCTATATTTTCTACGTTGTACAACTCTGAAACTGTATTTCAAATCCTCCACAAACTTTATCGCCAGTGTAGTACAATCGAAAGAAAAGTTCTGTATCATTCTAAACCTTTGGGAAATCATTGGTACTGAAGTCAAACAATTGGAGGATCATGTCGTTCCTTTGACGAGGGAGTCCTTATGGGTGTAGTAAATAAGTATGGTATAATTTCGACGACGAAATTATTTTTAAGGAGGGGAGAAATGTAACACCCATTTATTTTAAATTAGATTAATTAAGTAGATGGTTGGTAATTATGTGATTTAATTTAAAATGCTTGTGTGTGAAATTGTTTAATGCATTAGTTGCATATAGAAATTTAATTAAGTGCTGGGGATTTTAGTGAAAAAAAAATTAGAAATTTTGGGACTCTAGTAGAAAAGGAATTTTCAAGGTGTGGTGGAAAAACAAATTGATAAAGGAGAAAAAAAGGGGGGACCAAGATGAAAAGGTAATTTAATGAGGAGGGCATAATAGCCAAAACACCACAAAAACACCCCTAAACCCCCCAAAGACCCTCACCGTCGATAGACACACCCATTCTCTCCATTTAGTCGACACCCACACCAAAGAAAAGAGAGAAGAGTGCCCTCAAGCCCTAGGAAGCCATTGAAGGAGAAACTTGGGGATTCTAGGTGGTGGGTGGCCGGATTCCGGTGGCCGGTGATCGGAGCAACACTCAAGTGACCATTTTCATGCTTCATCTTCATCTACATTCATCCATCAAAGGTAGGTGAAGCAATCTATCTCCATTCTTGATGTGATTTTTGAAGCTCATTGATATATTTCTTCATTTTGATGATAATGGAGGCATAAACTTGCATTCTTAGTTTTTCAACATTTCTATTGGATGTTTTAATTGTTGGTTGTGCTGAGATTTTGCTGGGCTAGAGATTTGAGTTTAGATTTTGAGTTTTTTCATCATGTTCTTCTAAAAACACCAATCTTTGATGGTATAAGACACAAGAAATTCGTGGAACATGTTTATTGTCAAAATCAGAGTTTCTGAATTTGACCTTACTCTGTTTAAACGTGTTTTCTGAATTCGTTACTAGATGGATTTAAGTTATTCCAAGGCCATAGGAAAGCTAACATCCTAAGATTTCTAAATTGTATTTTGCCAAATATTTCCAACGGTTAGATCTTCTAGAAATTTCCTCGAAAGTCTGCGGTTCTGTTTTCTAAACTGGTGCAGAGTTTTTCTATGATTGGCTACTGTTTTTAAATTACTGCTCTTAAATGGCTCAAATCCTTGCTGAAATGAATTGATAATAAGAATATGTTATGTCTAAGGTTGATTTAGGAAGAAAAACCAAATCATTTCGTTAAGTATGGAAGGAGATATGACTATTCTAATGAAGCTTGCCAAATGTTGTATGCTGTTTTGAATCTGACCTTTCTATGTTTAAATGTGTTTTCTGAATTGGTTACTTGATGGATTCGAGTGATTCCAAAGCCATATGAAAGCTAACATCCTAATCTTTCTAATTTTTATTTTTACAGAAAATTACAATTGTTGGATTTTCTGGGCATTGCCTCGAAACTTAGCGGTTCTGTTTACACACCACCAAGATTCTAGTTTTGAAAAGTTGTCATTTCTTCCTTAATTTGAATGGTTTCTTTTCCTTCAACTAAAATGAGTTTAATACTCATTATTATCCTCTTTTAAGACTCAATTCTTCCCCTATTTCAATTGAACTTTGTTCCCTCATAGCTAATGAGTTTTATATCTTCTTTTGGAATTATTCCTAAGACTCAACCTTTTACTTATTTCAAATGAATTTCCTTCTTCCACTTCAAGTGACCTTCACTCTCTCCTTCAACTTCTTTAAATGAGTTTAACCAACTTTTAAGTGTCATTTCAAAGCTCAAACAACATCCTAGATAAAGATTAACATGATGGAAATTATGGTAACATTGGTCATTGGATTTTAAAAAGGGAATTAGAGCAAGAAGGATAGAAAATGAGTGGAGTAGTTCTAGTGCAATTCTAGGGAGAGTGAAGCTTATGTTTGGATGACTGGTGGTTGGTATGGGACAGTCATTGGTTGTCCCACGGAAAAGACTTAATTAACTTATTTTGAAAACCCGTGTTGATTGCAAATTCTAAGTTAGTGAACTCTCATGGCCATTTAGAGGGTCACGTACTTAGAATTAGGCATAATCATGGCTTAGGCTTCATTACCCTAGCGATTGCATTAGTGACTAGCGTACCGGGGAAATGATCCACCACAGAGGGTGGTGATTCCATAGCCTCATGGCCCGAACAAGAATGGGAAACGGTCATCGGGATACGATGGTCCGGGTTATTGGGATACATTAACCAAATCCTATAATTCGGGCGGGTGTGATCTATCTTTTGATGAAGGTAGTGATCCCATGAGATGAACCAATATAGAAGGGAGTCATTCGGGATACGATGGCTCGGATCATTGGGATATAGTGATAACCTTCTATTTGGGTAATGGCCATTCGGGATACGATGGTCAGGGCCTTTGGGATACATTGGTCTAGTTAGTACTCGGATCCGGCTGAGGGACGCCTCAGATTGTACTAGAGTTGTGGCAAGCTACCACAAAGAGAATTGTTTTCATTCATGTGTGCTGTAGGGGTACGTGGAGTTGGTCGCTGGGCGGCACTCCCGATGACTCTTGTTTTCTCTTTGATTTGACATTGATGTGTCATTATATGTTGCTCTTAATTCCATATATGTATAAGATGGATCATGTTACAAGATGAGGTATGATTTATTTGAAATCCTCTATATCTCTTATCTGTACAGCCGTAGTAAGCTCAGCACATATGTTTTAGTCATGACTGGATAAGCATGTCGTCAGGTAAAGGAAAGTTATGTTACATCCAATAGTTAAAGTTTTCATATTTTATAAAGAATAAGAATGCAATGATTTTCCGTAAAGAATACGGTGGTACATGCCAGTAGCTTTTAAACTTAGATTGCTATACCTACTGACATTTATTCTCACTCAGTGCTGGCATGTATCAGATGAATAGGTGACTGATGGGGAATGGAGCTTGAGGTAGATGGGTACGGACCCCCACTAGTTTTATTCATTTTGACATGCATCAGAGGAGCTTCTCACAAATAGACTTCATGAGACTTGTGATTGTTCTGACATGGTCTTTTTGGAGGGAACCTGAGTGGCAGGATTGTTGCCTATGGTTCCCAAGATTGACTAACTTATATAAACACTATTATCACACTATATATATATTTATGTAAAAGATGGTCCTGCATGTGTATGAATGTTTTAATTTGTTTCCTGATTTTATATTTTTCTTCCGCTATAAGAATCAGGATGGAACCCGAGAGTGATGACTCGAACCGAAATGAATACTTTGTAATAACTTGATAAAAGTTTTAAAAATTACTCGGGTAGAAGAATTAGTAACACACTTATCCTATGTAATTATACATATATATATTATTAATCCACTAAAAATGGACCTTAGGATAAGAGGGTGTTACACCCTAAACCCTAAACTCTAAACCCTAACCTTTGATCCTAAACCCTAAACCCTAAGTCCTAAACCCTAAACCCTAAACCCTAGACCCTAGACCCTTAACCCCAAATGCTAAACCCTAAGCCCTAAACCCCAAAACCCTAAACCTTAAACCCCAAAACCTAAACCCTAAACCTTGAACCCTAAACCTTAGACCCTAAACCCTAGACCCTAAAGCATAAACCCCAAAACCTACATCGTAAACCCGACACCCTAAACCCTAGACCTTAAACCCTAAAACCTAAACCCTAAACCCTAACGCTGAACCCTAGATCCTAAACCGTATAACCCTAAACCCTAAACATTAGATCCTAAACCCTAAACCCTATGTCCTAAACCCTAAACCCTAAACCCTAGACCCTAGACCCTAGACCCTAAACGCTAAACCCTAAGCCCTAAACCCAAAAACCCTAAACCCTAAACCCCAAAACCTAAACCCTAAACCCTAGACCCTAAACTATAAACCCCAAACCCTAAACCCTAACCCTAAACCCTAAACCCTAAACCCTAAACCCTAAACCCTAAACCCTAAATCCTAAACTTTAAACCATAAACCCTAAGTCCTAAACCCTAAACCATAAATGCTAGACCCTAGACCCTAAACGCTAAACCCCAAACCCTAAGCCCAAAAACCTAGACCTTAAACCTTAAACCCTAAAACCTAATCCCTAAACCCTAAACCCTAACCCTGATCCCTAAAACATAGACCCTGAACCCTAACTTCTAAACCATACGCCCTAAACCCTAAACCCTAAACCTTAGACCTTAAACACTAAACCCATAAGTCCTAAACCCTAAACCCTAGACCCTATACCCTAAATTCTAAACCCTAAACTCTAAACCCAAAAATTCTAAACCCTAAAGCCCAAAACATAAACCCTAAACCCTAAACCCTAAACCCTATCCCTGAACCCTAAACCCTAAACCCTAAACCCTAAACCCTAAACCCTAAATCTTATACCCTAAACCCTAAACCTTAAACCTTAAAGCATAAATCTTAAACCCCAAACCCTATACTTGAATCCTAAATCCTAAACCTTAAACCCTAAACCCTAAACCCTAAATCCTAAATTTTAGACTGTAAACCCTTAACCCTAAGTTCTAAACCCTAAACCCTAAACCCTAGACCCTAGACCCAAAACCCTAAACCCTAAACCCTATACCCTAAACCCAAAACCCTCAACCCTAAACCCTAAATCCTAAACCTTAAACCTTAACCCTAAACCCTAAACTCTAAACCCAAAATCCTAAAACCTAAACCCTAAACCCTAAACCCTAGACCATAAACCTTAAACCCTAAACCCTAAATCCTAAACCTTAAACCCTAAGCCTTCAACCCTAAACCCTAAACCCTAAACCCTAAACCCTGAGCCCTAAGCCGTAAATCGTAAATCCTAAACCCTTAACTCTAGACCCTAGACCCTAAACCCTAAATACTACACCCTAAACCCAAGAACCCTAAACACTAAACCCTAAACCCTAAACCTTAAACCCTAGACCCTAGACCTTAAACCCTAAACACTAGACCCTAAACCCAAAAATCTTAAACCCTAAACCTTAAACCTTAAACCCTAACCCTAACCCTAAATCCTAAACCATAAACCCTAAACCCTAGACCCTAAACCCTAAACTCTAACCTTAGATCCCAAACCCTAAACCCTATGTCCGAAACCTGAAAACCTAAACCCTAAATGCTAAACCCTAAGCACTAAATGCAAAATCCCTAAACCCTAAACACCAAAACCTATACCCTAAACCCTCAACCCTAAACCCTAGACCCTAAACCTTAAACCCCAAAACCAAACCATAAACCTTACACCCTAAACTATAGACTCTAAACCCCAGACCTTAAACCCTAAAACGTAAACCATAATCCTTAACCTTGAACCCTAACTCCTACACCTTCAACCATAAACCCTAAACCCTTAACCTGAGATCTTAAACCTTAAACCCTAACTCCTAAACCCTAAACTCGAAACCCTAAACCCTAAACACTAAACCCTAAACGCTAAACCCTAAGCCCTAGACCCAAAAACCATAAACCCTAAATCACATAATCTAAACCCTAAACCCTAAACCCTAAACCGTAAACCCTCAACCCTAAAGCCTAAACCCTAAACCCTAAACCCTAACCCTAAACCCTAAACCCTAAACCCTAATCCCTAAACCCTAAACCCTAAACCTTAAACCCTAAACCCTAAACCCTAAGCCCTAAACCCTAAACCCTAAACCCTAGACCCTAGACCCTAAATGTTAAACCCCAAACCTTAAACCCAAAACCCCAGAACCTAAACCCTAAACCCTAAACCCTAAACCCTAAAGCCTAAACCCCAAACCCTAAACCTTAACCCTGAACCCTAAATCCTAGACCCTGAACCCTAACTTCTAAACCAAAGGCCCTAAACCCTAAACCATAAACCTTAGACCCTAAACACTAAAACCATAAGTCCTAAACCCTAGACCCTAAACCTTAAATTCCAAACCGTAAACCCTAAACCTAAAAATTCTAAACCCTAAACCCCACAACCTAAACCCTAAACCCTAATCCCTAAGCCATAAGCCCTAAGCCCTAAACACTAAACCCTAAACCCTAGACCATAGACCCTAAACCCTAAACTCTAGACCCTAACCCAAAAACCCTAAACCATAGACCCAAACCTTAAACCCTAAACCCTAAACCCTTAACCCTTAACCCTAAACCCTAAACCCTAAACCCTAGACCCTAAACACTAATCCCATAAGTCATAAATCCCAAACCCTAAACCTCAAACCCTAGACCCTAAACACTAAACACTAAACTCTAAACCCTAAACCCTAAACCCTAAACCACAAAACCTAAACCTTAGACCCTACACCCTAAACCCTAAACCTAAACCGTATATCTTAAACCCTAGGCCCTAAACCATGAACCCCAAAACATAAACCTTAACCCTGAACCCTAAACCCTAAACTCTAAACCTTAAACTCTAAACCCTAGACCCTGAACCCTAACTCCTAAACCTTACACCCTAAAACCAAAACCCTAAACCATAAACCATAGACCCTAAACACTAAACCCATAAGTCCTAAACCCTAAACCCTAGACCCTATACCCTAAACCTCCAATTCTAAACCCTAAACGCTAAACCCAAAAATTCTAAACCCTAAACCCCAAAACCTAAACCCTATACCCAAAAACTCCAAACCCTAAACTCTAAGCTCTAAGCCATAAGTCCTAATCCGTAATCAATAAAACCTAGACCCTAGACCCTAAACCTTAACCCTATACTCTAGACCCAAACCCCAAAATACTAAACCCTAAACCGTAGACCCTAAACCTTAAACCCTAAACCTAAGACCCTAAACCCTAAACCATAGACCCCAACCGAAAAACCCTAAACCCTAAACCCTAAACCGTAGACCCTAAACCTTAAACCCTAAATCCTAGACCCTTGACCCTAAACCCTAAACCCTAAACCCTAAATCATAGACCCTAAACACTAAACCCATAAGTCCTAAACCCTAAACCTAAAACCCTAGACCCTAGACCCTAAACCCTAAACGCTAAACCCTAAACCCTAAACCCTAAATTGCAAAACCTAAACCCTAGACCCTAAACCCTAAACCCTAAACCCTAAACTCAAACCCTGAATGCTAAATCTTAAGCCTTAAACCCTAAACCATAAACCCCAAACCCTAAATTCTAGACTCCAAATCCTAAATACTAAACCTTAGCCCTAGATCCTAAACCCTAAGTTGTAAACCCTAGACCCTAGACCCTAAACCCTAAACGCTAAACCCTAAACCCTAAACCCAAAAAGCCTAAACCCTAAACCCCAAAACCTAAACCATAAACCCAAGACCCTGAACCTTAAATCTTAAACCTTAAACCCTAAACCCTAAACCCTAAACCCTAAATCCTAAACCCTAAACCCTAAACCCCAAACCTTAAACCCTCAGTCCTAAACCCTAAACCTTAAACCCTAAAACGTAAAACCTAAACCCTAAACCCTAGACACTAAACCCTAAATCCTAAATCCTAAACCCTATACCCTAAACCATAAACCCTAACCACTAAACCCTAAACCATAAACCCTAAACCCTAGACCCTAAACCTTAAACCCTATCCCTGAACCCTAAATCCTAAACCTTAAACCATAAACCCTAAACCCTAAACCATAAATCCTAAACCTTAAAACCTAAACCCGAAACCCTAACCCTGAACCCTAAATCCTAAACCTTAAACACTAAACCGTAAAACATAAACCTTAGACCCCAAACCCTTAACCATAAGTCCTAAACCCTAAACCTTAGATCCTAGACCCTGAACCCTAAACCTTAAACCTAAAAACCCTAAACCCTAAACCCCAAAACCAAAACCCTAAACCCTAAACCCTAGACCCAGAACCCTAAATCCTAAACCTTAAACGCTAAATCCTAAATCCTAATCCCTAAACACTAAACCCTAAACTCTTACCCAGAACCCTAAATCCTAAACCTTAAACCCTAAACCCTAAAACCTAAACCTTAGACCCCAAACCCTTAACCCTAAGTCCTAAACCCTAAACCCTAGACCCTAGACCCTAAACCCTAAACGCTAAATCCTAAACCCTAAACCCAAAAACGCTAAACCCTAAACCAGAAACCCCAAAACCTAAACCTTAAACCCAAAACCCTAGACCCTGAACCCTAAATCCTAAACCATGAACCCTAAACACTAAACCCTAAAACCTAAACCATAAACCCTAAACCTTAAACCCTAATCCCTAAAACCTAAACCCTAAACCCTAAAGCCTAGCCTCTAAGCCCTAAACCCTAAACCCTAAACCTTAAACCCTAAATCCTAAACCTTAAATCCAAAACCCTAGACCCTAGACCCTTCACCCTAAACCCTAAACCTTAAAACCTAAACCCTATACTGTAAACCCTAAACCTTAAACCCTAAACCCTAAACCCTAAACCCTAAACCCTAAACCCTAGACCCTAGACCCTAAATCCTAAACCCTAAACCCTAAACCCTGAACCCTAAACCCTAAACCCTAAACCCTAAACCCTAAACCCTAAGCCCTAAACCCTAAATCCTAAACCCTAAGCCCATAACCCTAAACTCTAGACCCTAAACCCTAAACTCTACACCCTAAACCCTAAACCCTAAACCCTAAACCCTAAACCCTAAACCCTAAATGCTAAATCCTAAACCCTAAACCCAAAAACCCTAAACTCTAAACCCCATAACCAAACCCTATACCCAACACACTAAACCCTCCACCCAAAACACTGGACCATAAACCCTAAAACCTAAACCCTAAACCCTAACATTGATTCCGAAATCCTAAACCATAAACCCTAAACCCTAAACCCTAAACCTTAAACCTTAGATCCTAAACCTTAAACCCCACACCCTGGACCCTAGAACCTAAACCCTAAAGGCTAAACCCTAAGCCTTAAACTCTAAAACCTAGACCATAAACCCTAACTCCTAAACCTTACACCCTAAACCCGAAACCCTAAAACATAAACCTTAGACCATAAACACTAAACCCATAAGTCCTAAACCCTAAGTCCTAAATGCTAAACCTTAAACCTTAAACCCTAAACGCTAAACCCTAAACCCTAAACCACAAAACCTAAACCATGGACCCTAAACCCTAAACCCTAAATCCTAACCCTGAACGCTAAATCTTAAGTCTTAAACCATAAACCCTAAACTATAAACCCTAAACCCCAAACCCTAAAACCCAAACCCTAAATCCTAAACCTTAGCAATAAATCCTAAACCCTTAGTCCTAAGCCCTAAACCTTAAACCCTAGACCCTAGACCATAAACCCTAAATGCTAAACCCTAAACCCTAAATCCCAAACCCTAAATCCTAAACCTTGGCCCTAAATCCTAAACCCTAAGTCCTAAACCCTAAACCCTAGACCCTAGACCATAAACATTAAACGCTAAACCTTAAACCCTAAACCCTAAACCCTAAACCCTAAGCCCTGAACCCTAAACCCTAAACCTTAAACCCTAACACTGAACCCTAAATCCTAAACCTTAAACCATAAACCCTAAACCCTAAACCTGATCTCTAAATCCTAAAACGTAAAACCTAAACCCTAAATCCTCAACCCTAAACCTTAGAGTCCAAACCCTTAATCCTATGTCCTAAACCCTAAACCCTAAACCCTAAACCCTAGACCATAAACCTTAAACCCAAAAACCCTAAACCCTAAACCCTAAACCCCAAAACATAAACCCTAAACCCTAAACAAAAAACCCTAGACCCAAAATCCTAGACCATGAACCCTAAATCCGAAACCTTAAACCCTAACCCTAAACCATAAACTCTAAGCCCTAAATCCTAAAACATAAAACCTAAACCGTAGACCCTAGACCCTAGACCCTAAACCTTAAACCCTAAACCTTAAAACTTAAACCCTAAACCCAAAACCCTAAACTTTAAATCCTAAACCTTAAACCTTAAGCGTTAAACCCTAAACACTAAACCCTAAACTCTAAGCCCTAAGCCGTAAATCGTAAACCCTAAACCCTTAAACCTAGACCCAAGACCCTATAGCCTAAACACTACACCCTAAACCCAAAAACCCTAAACCCTAAACCCTAAACCCTTAACCCTTGACCCTAGACCCTAGACCCTAAGCACTACATCTTAAACCCAAAAACCCTAAATCCTAAACCCTAACCCCTAAACCCCAAAACCCTACACCCTAAACCCTAAAACCTAAACCCTAAACCCTAAACCCTAGACCCTAGACCCTAACCCCAAACCCAAAACCCTAAACCCTAAACCCTAAATCCTAAACCTTAGACCCTAAACCCTAAACTGCAAGTCTTAAACCGTAAACCGTAATCCCTAAAACCTAGAACCTAAACCCTAAATGCTAAAATCTAAGCCTTAAACCCCAAAACCCTAAACCCTAAACCCCAAAACCTAAACCCTAAACCCCAAAACCTAAACCCTAAACCCTAAACGCTAAACCTTAAACCCTAGACCCTAAACCATAAACCCCAAAACCAAACCCTAAACCCTACACCCTAAACCCTAGACATTAAACACTAAAACCTAAACCCTAAACCCTAACCCCAATCCCTAAATCCTAAATCTTAAACCCTAAACCTTAGATCTTAAACCCTAAACCTTAGCCCCTAAACCCTAAAACCTAAATGCTAAACCCTAAGCCCATAACCCAAAAACCCTGAACCCTAAACCTCATAACATAAACCCTAAACCCTAAAGGCTAAACCCTCGACCCTAAATCGTAAACCCCAAAACTTGAACCTTAACCCTGAACCTTAAATCCTAAACCTTAAACCCTAAACCCTAAACACTAAACCCTAAACCTTAGATCCTAAACCCTAAACTTTATGTCCTAAACCCTATATGATAAACCCTAAACCCTAGACCCTAGACCCTAAACCATAAACTCTAAACCCTAAGCCCTAAACCCAAAAACCCTACACCCTAAACCCTAAACCCTAAACCGTAGACCTTAAACCCTTGACCATAAACCATAAACCCCAAAACCTAAACCTTAACTCTGAATCCTAAACCCTAGACCCTAAACCTTAAATCCTAAACCATAAACCCAGAACCCTAAACCCTAAACCCTAAACCTTAGACCCTAAACACTAAACCCATAAGTCCTAAACCCTAAACCCTAAACCCTAGACCCTAGACCCTAAATTCGAAACCCTAAACCCTAAACCCAAAATTT
The DNA here is from genome assembly GCA_014851425.1 of Senna tora. NCBI lineage: Eukaryota > Viridiplantae > Streptophyta > Magnoliopsida > Fabales > Fabaceae > Senna > Senna tora. The sequence goes on along the minus strand of CM026263.1, from coordinate 13,412,211 downwards.
TTAATACGTAAACCCCAAAACCTAAACCCTACCCAAAAACCCTAAACACTAAGCCCTAATCCCTAAGCCCTAAGCCCTAAACCCTAAGCCCTAAACCCTAAGCCCTAAGCCATAAGCCCTAAGCCCTAAACCCTAAACCCTAAACCCTAGACACTAAACCTTAAACTCTAGACCCTAACCCAAAAACCCTAAACCGTAGACCCTAAACTTAAACACTAACCCTAGACCCTAAACCCTAAACCTTTATCCCTAAACACTGAACCCTACACCGTAAAACGTAAACCTTAGACCCTAGACACTAATCCCATAAGTCATAAACCCTAAACTCCAAACACCAAACCCGAGACCCTAAACCCTAAAAACTAAACCCTAAACCCTAAACTGCAAAACATAAACCCTAGACCCTAAACCCTAAACCCTAAACCCTAAACCTAAACCCTAGATCCTAAACCCTAGACCTTAAACCATAAACCCCAAAACATAAACCTTAACTCGGAACCCTAAAACCTAAACATTAATCCCTAAACCCTAAACCCTTAACCCTAAACCCTAAACTATAAACCCTTAACCGTATACCGTAAACCCAAAATGCTAAACCCTAAATAATAAACCCAAAAACCATAAACCCTAAACCCTAAACCCTAAACCCTAAACATTAAACTCTAAACCCTAGACCCTGAATCCTAACTCCTAAAGCATACACCCTAAACCCTCAACCCTAAACCTTAAACCTTAGACCCTAAACACTAAACCCATAAACCCTAAACCCTAAACCTTAGACCCTAAACGCTAAATTCTAAACCCTAAACCCTAAACCCAAAAATCCTAAACCCTAATACCTAAACCCCAAACCCTGAACCCTAAATTTGAAACCATAAATTTTAAACCCCAAACCATAAACCCTAAACCCAAAACCTTAATCCCTAAATTTAAAACCCTTAACATTAAATCCTAAACCCTAAACCATAAACCTTAAACCCAAAACCCTAAATCTCAAATCCTAAAGCTTAAAGCCGAAACCCGTAAACCCAGAACTGTAATCCCTAAATCCCAAACTGTAAACACTAAACCCTAAACCGATACCTCGAAATGATAAATTGTAAACCATAAGCCCGAAACATAAACCCTAAAGTCCAATCCCCAATATCTAAACCCTAAACCTTAAACAGTAAATGCCAAACCCTAAACGTAAACCCTAAACGCTATACCCTAAACCCTAAACCCTAAACTCTAAGAACTAAACGTAAAACCCTAAACACTAAAGCTGTCACGACCCCAAATCGGGAGTACGTGACCAGCAGAGGAATAGATTTTTACGTCTAAACCCATAAGCCTTATCTTATAATACCGCTTCAGCTCAATCTAGTGCATAGATATATTTATCAGCACTCATAATGTAAATATTAATATCATATTGACCGTACGTCTCAATACGTACGACCTATCCTATTCACATGCAGAAAGCACACATAATATATTTCCGTATCATATTGACCGTACGCCTCAATGCGTACGATCTATCCTATTCACATGCAGAAGTTTATATATACTCAAACATATATCCTAGTTTATCCCCAACTAGACCCTGTCTTTAAGTACATGTGGAGCCGACAATTCTAGAGCAAGTACATATCAAAAGCTGTAGATGTATGTATACAACTCTTACAACTTTAAAATATATACAACAAGTGAAATCAAAATAACCAAAAGGTGTCCACCCACGCGAACAAGTGCGTAAGGAAGGTCTGATGTCCGTATCACTGCCTGAACGTCGATGTCTGCCCGATCCCTGTATGTGAAACATTGAAGCAGAGGGAGTGAGTCAAACAGACTCAGTGAGAAGCTTCCCATCCTCGGCGTAGCGGCGGGTACCACTACAGCCGGGGAAGGGGAAACACCCACAATCACATGCGCATGAAAGTCCAGTTTATCAAATGTTATATTACGATTTGGCAATATTAATATAACATTAAAATCAAAGGTAAACCTACAGATCATGCTTTTCTATCATGCTTCTCATAATCAAACAGTCATAATTAACATATCATATGAAAACTGTAAATCAATCAATTGACCCTAGTGCCAGGATAGGGTAATGACCTCAACGGGCAAATTTCTCTTAATCTTTAGCTGACCCTAGTGTTAGGCTAGGGCAATGGCCTCAACGGGAAAATCTTTTAGTCTTTTACTGACCCTAGTACCAGGCTAGGGCAATGGCCTCAACGGGCAAATGCTTTACTCTTTAACTGACCTTAGTGCCAGGCTAGGGCAATGGCCTCAACGGGCAATATTTTCTGACTTGTTTCTCTTCTCAAGCCTTCAGCTGGGATTCTGACTCTATCTACCAATTACTATCCTAGACTGACTTTACCTAGGTAGTGTGAACCTCCCTATGACTCACTAATCCATTTATGATATCGTTTTAATCCTTATGTAATACTCAAACCCTTGATTAGATCATAACTGAGCTCTAAGGCCTTTCCTAAGTTCAATTACCGTAAAACGTCGACGGTTACTAACTACTTCTATACGATTTCTTTAATGAGTTTCTAATTAATAGGGTAAACCAAACCTTGGGCTAAATCAACATCTTACCCCCTTACTTGTACAGTTCGGCTACCTCATGTCATCACATGGATACCCTCCAGTACCTTTTCACTTGTAGTCAAACACACATATACAAATACTTTCATGGATAACAATTTAGGAACAACAATAGTGTGTTAACCACTAAACAATTCTTACAAATAGGCAAGTAGGCAAACCACATATCCACATCTTCAATCAACCCTGTAGGGCAAGGATGGGGAACCCCACACCTGGACGGCTTCCTTGCGCTTGTCCTGGAGTAACTCCCACTCCGGACGAGTCGTGGTTTCCTAACGAATGCATTCAAGTGGTTAATATCTCATCTACATGCAATTCATATGCATACTACATGCTCATGCCTAGAATGCATCTAGACGTTGCCAAGAACCGAGTCCTTGGTCTTATCCGTCTTCACTCTCTTCTATGAGAGTCTCTAGTGCCTTGCACTTGGTTTCATACAACCATCGTTCTCCTTGAGTTGCTTTTGGGGCCTTGGATTTGAGTTAATAAACCTCAACGTGCTTCTAAGCCACCCTACTTAAGGTTACCTAATGACGGTGTACAGGGAATTTAGAATTTCAAGAAGTTGGGCATAGCTTATTCCGTAAGTCTCTATTCTTGAGGGATAAGAAGACATTTGAAATGGTTTTAATCCCCAAAAACATGGTTGGGGTGTCCTAAGATGTTTCAGATTGAAAATAGGAGGTTCGGAGGCCCCGAATTGGCAAAAAAACGACTTTTGATCATGCTAGACAGGGGCCCGGCGCTATAGCGTTGTTTCTGGCGCTATAACGCTGTTTCTGGCGCAATAGCGCCAAGCTGCTGCCCAGCAGCTTTTGGTGAACTAGAGAAATGGCGCTATAGCGCCGGTATTGATGCTATAGCACCGGTTCGCAACACAGCAATTCGTTTGCTGTGCTGTGGGCCGGTTTGAGCCCGTTCCGTCCCCCTTTCGACCCCAGCTTCGACTCCGCACCTCACGGGTTTTGTTCCCCTACAATCCAACGACATAAATCCAACCCTAACTATTCAAATGCAAGCCCGATTCCAAATTTATCAACGAATCCCCAAATTAGGAATATTTAGAATTTCAAACCCCAAACCCTTTCAGATTCGAATTTGGCTAAACCCGAGGGTATAACCTCGACTATTACCCCAACTAAGTGTTCAAGAACACTTCCTAGGTCTCAATCTACCCTTGAAACAACTCAATCGAAGGTGGAATGAAGAAATCCTTCGAATGAAGAAATTTTTGGTTTTCGAATGAAATTGGGGTTACCAACCTTTGATCCGATTGGTGGAAGGTGTAGGAGACGTCGTACCCGAGCCCCGGTAACTTCTCCGGCGTCGGCTAGCTCTCCCCGGTCACTTTTCCGGGAAACCCCAACTCTCCTTCTTCTTCTTCTTCTCCACGCTCCACTCTCTCTCTCTCTCTTCTTTACCTTTCTTCTTTCTCTTCTTTCTTTCTCTTCTATTTATTCTTTCTTTCCTTCTATTCCAATACCCACGGCACCCACCCCTCTTTTTAACAAAAAATTAATTAAAATAAATATATATATAATAATAATAAAATAGATAAATGATGACTAGATAATAATAATTATAATTATAATAGAGAAGAGGTGGAAAATATCCCCACTTAAATCCTCCTCTTTCCAATTAAAATTTTTCATTTCCTCTTATAACCAAAATTAAATAACGAAAAATGTTCCCTACTCTCTTTTCCCATTTAATTCAGGTTCTCAATTCCTTAGGTCCTGAATTAAATCCAAAAATTATTTTCTACTTCCTTTCATTTCATTTTAAACTTCGAAAAAATTTTCCCGGGTATTACAAAAGCCTAAGGCCTAAAACCTAAACCCCAAACCCTAAACCCAAACCCTAAACCCTAAATCCTAAACCCTAAACCCTAAATCCTAAACCCTTTACAGTAAACGCTAAACCCAAAACCGTAAACACTAAATCCTAAATCCTAAAACCCAAACCCTGAACCCTAAACCCTAAACACCAAAATCTAAAACCCTAAACCCCAAAACCCTAAACCCTAAACCCGAAACTGTAAATTGTAAACCCTAAACTCGAAACTGTAAACTGTAAACCCTAAACCCAAAACCTAAAATCCAAAACCCCAAACCCCAAACCCCAAACTAGATACCCTAAATACTAAATGCCAAACCCTAAACTCTAAACCCAAAACACTAAATCACCAACCCTAAACACTAAACCATAAGCCCTACACCCAAAAACCTAAGCCCTAAATTTAAAAACCTAAAAATTAAATCCTAAACCCTAAGCCATAAACCTTAAACCCTAAAACCTAAATCCCAAACCCTAAAGCCTAAACCATAAATCGAAAACCCTAAGACCTAAATCCCAAACAATAAACACTAAACCCTAAATCACAAACCCCAATTGTTAAACCCTAAACCTAAACTCCAAACCTAAAACCCTAACCCCTAAACCCGAAACTATAAATAGTAAACCCTAGACCCCAATCCCTAATCCCAAAACCCTATACCGTAAACCTTAATCCCCAAACCCTAAACCCTAAATAGTATACCCTAAATCCGAAACCCCAAACTTCAAAACCCAAACCCTAAAACTTAGACCCAAAACCCTAAACCCTAAACCCTAAAAACTAAACCTAAAATCGTAAATCCTAAACCCAAACCCTAAACCCTAAACCCTAAACGCCAAATCCCAAACCCTAAACCCAATACCATAAACCCCAAACCCTAAATCTTAAATCCCAAACCCTAAACCCCAAACCTTAAACCCTAAACACTAAACCCTATACCCTAAATCTTATATCCTAAACCCTAGATCCAAAACCCTAAACCCTAAATCCCAAACCCTAAACAATAAATCATAAAGTCAAAACCCTAAACCCTAAATCCGAAACCCTAAACCTTAAAGCCTAAACCCTAAACACTAAACCATAAATTGAAAACCCTAAACCCTCAAACATAAACCATATATCCAAAAACCTAAACCGTAATTGTTAAACCCTAAACCCAAAACCTAAACCCTAAATCCTAAGTCCCAAACCCTAAACCTTAAACCCTAAACACTAAACCCAAAACCCTAAACCCTAAATCACAAACCCTAACCAATAAACCCAAAACCCTAAATCCTAAACTTTAAACCTAAAACATAAAACCGTAAACCCAAAACCGTAAACCCTAAACCCTAAACACCAACCGTAAACCCTAAACCCAAAATCTAAAACCCTAAACCATATACACAAAACCCGAAACCTCAAACCCTGGACTCCAATCCCCAAACCCTGCACCCTAAACCACAAACCCCAAAACCCTAAACACTAAGCCCTAAACTAGAAAAAGTAAACTGTAAACCCCAAACCCTAATACCTAAACCTCAAACCCTACACCCTAATACCTAAACCCCAAACCCTAAACCCTAAATTCTAAACCTTAAATCTTAAACCCCAAACCATAAACCCTAAACCCAAAATAATAATCCCTAAATTTAAAACCCTTAACATTAAATCCTAAACCATAAACCATAAACCTTAAACCCTAAATCCTAAATCCAAAACCCCAAAGCCTAAAGCATAAACCCGTAAACCAAGAACCGTAATCCCTAAAGCCCAAACTGTAAACACTAAACCCTACACCAATAAGTCGAAATGATAAATTGTAAACCATAAGTCCCAAACATAAACCCTAAACCCCAAACACCAATCGCTAAAACATAAACCCTAAATCGTAAATGCCAAACCCTAAATGTAAACCCGAAACCCTATACCCTAAACCCTAAGCACTAAATGTAAAACCCTAACCACTAAAGCCTAAAGCCTAAAACCTAAACCCCAAACCCTAAACCCAAATCCAAGACCCTAAACCCTAAATCCAAAACCCTAAACCCTTTACACTAAACCCTAAACCCAAAACCCTAAACACTAAATCCTAAAACCTAAACCCTAAAACAAAAAACCTAATCCTAAAACCTTAAAATCAAAATCCTGAACCCCAAACCCTAAATCATAAACCCAAGACACTAAACCCTAAATCCCAAACCCTAAGACCAAAACCATAAACCCTAAATTCTAACCCTAAATCCTAAATCCTAAATCCTAAACCCTAAATCCCGATCCCTAGACACTAAACCCTAAACCTTACACTGTAAAGTAAAAACCCTAAACCCTAAATCCCAAACCCTAAACCCTAAACTCCAAACCCAAAACCCTAAACCTAAATCACAAACCATAAACGTTAAACCTTAAATCCTAAACCCAAAATCCAAAACCCCAAACCAAAAACCCTAAACCCTAAATCCTAAACTTTAAACCCTAAACCAAAGACTCTAAACCCAACACCCTAAATTCTAAACCCTAAATCCCAAACCCAAATCCTAAATCCTAAATCCTAAAACCCAAACCCTGAACCCTAGACCCTAAACCCTAAACCCCAAATCCCAAACTTCAAAACGCTAAACCCGAAACTTTAAACTGTAAACCCTAAACCCAAAACTTAAAGTCCAAAACCACAAACCCCAAACCCTAAACAAGAAACCCTAAACACTAACGCCAAACCCCAAACTCTAAACCCTAAACCGTAAACCCTAAATCACCAACCCTAAACACTAAACCATAAACCCAAAACCCTAAACCCTAAACCCTAAACCGTAAACCCAAAACCCAAAACCCAAAACCCTAAACCCTAAATCCTAAATCGTAAACCTTAAATCCTAAACCCTAAACCCTAAACCCTAAATCACCAACCCTAAACCCTAAACCCAAAACCGAAGACCCAAACCCCTAAACCCCAAATCGTATACCTTAAACCCTAAACCCAAAACCCAAAATCCTAAATCCTAAACCCTAAGCCCAAAACCCTAAATCCTAAACCCTAAACCTTAAACCATAAACCATAAACCTAAAACCTAAAACCCTAAATCACAAACCCTAAACACTATATCCCAAACACAAAACCCTAAACCCTAAACCATAAACCATAAACACAAAACCCTAAATCGTAAACACAAAACCCTTAAACCGTAAACCCTAAATCCTAAACCCTAAACCTTAAACACTAAACCCTAATCCATAAACCCAAAACCTAAAATCCTAAATCCTAAACCCTAAACCCTAAACCCTAAACCATAACCCATAAACCTAAAACATAAAACCCAAAACACTAAATCCCAAACACAAAACCCAAAACCCTTAACCATAAACAAAAAACCATAAACACAAAATCCTAAACCTGAAACCCTAAACCATAAATCCAAAACTCGAAACCATAAACCATAAACCCTAAATCCCAAACCCCAAACCCCAAACCCTAAACCCTAAATCCCAAACCCTAAACCCAAAACCCTAAACCATAATCCCTAAGTCCCAAATTGTAAACAGTAAACCGTAAACCGATAACTTGAAACTGTAAATTGTAAATCCTAAACCCCAAACCTTAAACCCTAAACTCTAAACCATAAACCTTAAATCCTAAACCCCATACCCAAAACCCTCACCCCTAAATCCCAAACCGTAAACACTAAACCCGAAACCATAACTCGAAACTGTAAATTGTAAACCCTAAACCCCAAAACCCTAATCGCTAAACCCTAAATGCTAAACTGTAAACCTCAAACCCTATACCCTAATCCCTAAACCCTAAACCCAAAACCCTAAACCCCAAAACCCATACCCAAAACCCTAAACCCTAAACCCAAAACCCAAAATCCTAAATCCTAAACCCAAAACCCTACACCTTAACCCGTAAACACTAAACCTTAAACCGTAAACCGTAAACCTAAAACCCTAAATTACAAACCCAAAATCCGAAACCCTAAACCCAAAATCTATAACCCTAAACCCTAAATTCAAAATCTAAAACCCTAAACCCTAAACTCTTAAGACCAAACCCCACTACTAGAAAAATGTAAAATTCTGACTGATTTTTTTTTACGGATTAAGATAGGTCAGAAAAACATCGTATTTTTTACGGCATTTTGACGGATTAAAAAAAATGACTACAATGGTATAAATTCACCAAATGTACTAACGGATATGGGTCCGTAAAAAATGGGCCGTCATTAAATTATAAAGAGGGTGTCATCAAACAATAAAAAAAGTCTACTCCCTCCCAATTGTTTTTGGTCAAATTTTATTCCAACATTTTTTTTAACAAAATTTATTCGCTCCAAAATTTTTATTCTTCCCTCTTCTTATCTTCAGTCAAAACCCAACCCTTTTCTTTCATAAAAAAAAAACTAACCCATCAAACAAATAAAAAAGCCCAAATTTCCCTCTTATTTTTTCATTCTTCCCTCCTCTTCTCAATCCTTCCATCAAAATAACCCTAAGCAAAGCAAATAAAGAAAAAAAGTTTTGTCTCCTTCTGCCAGCGTCTCTTCGAGAGCGTTTGTTCAAGTGAGAGAGAAGCTGACGAGTCTTGCTTCTGTTCAAGAGAGAGAGAGCAAACGCTGTCGTGGGAGTGAGAGCCGAGAACGCCGGTGCCGTGTGAGAGATCGACAACGCCGGCGTAGTGAAGGAGAGAGCCGTGAGACAGGTACGTTTTCTTTGCTTCTTCTTTCTTGTTTTCTTCGATTCTTCGATTCTTGGTTCTCGTTTTCTTCGATTCATCCCTAGCTTATCGATTATTTTGGGTTCTTGTTTCGGTGCTTAATTGATTTTTCTTTGATTTGGTTTCTTTTGGGTTCCTATTTGGTTTTACCGCCCCTGTTTCTGTTCTTATTTCATGCTTTATTGTGAAGAAAAATACAAGTAATCATATCTGGTGAAAATGTGAAAACATAAACAATAGAAAGACAATATTTTATAAGAATGCTTGCAAAGTTTGAGATTGTATATATTGTCTATTGCTTTATTATACGTCACTGCAGGTATCAAACAAAAATTAAAAAGATGAAGAAATCGCAAGAAAATTGAATAAGAAAATTCAGAGGTCTACTTTCTTATGAAGAAGAAAGTTACCTAAAACACCCCTCTATTGTTATCTCTTTTATTTTTAGTGGCAACAAAAGTTAAAGGTTTTAACTAAAAAGTTAATTCAAGAAGTTTATTAAACAAAAGTTCAAGTTTATGAGAGTTTTTCATCATATTGTGAAGTTAAAGAGAGTAAAGTGTATAACCCCTATGTTCAGGGGATAATAAACATTTTGGCCTAATTTTGAATAATTAGTATATATGATATAATATAATTCTTTTTATTAATAATTTTTTTTGTAATTCTATTATCTATTCAAATATTCTATTATCTATTATTAATATAATTCTTTCACTCCCTCTCTTCTTTTCTTTCTTTTTCTTCTTACGAATACACATTTGTTGTTACTAATTAAACAAGAAAAAAAAGAGTATAATAATTTTGGCAACAAAATATAGAAACAAAACACATCTTCAACACAAACACATAAGGGAACACTTGATACATTATATTCCATTAAATGAGGTCACGTAATAGTATCGAGCATTTTAACTTTTTAAAAGGTATTTTTTTAAGTTTCAGCCATATATTTAATTTATTCATTTATACACAAATTAATTAGCAACTTAATTGCTTTAGTCTTTTCATTGAATGAATTATATATTTATTCAATTTTGAGTGATAAATATACATATATAAATGTAACTTTTGAATGTTATAAGTTTGACTAAATATAATTAAAATTGATATTTAATATGTAAACTTAAGATTTTGAGTGTACTAAAAAGTTATTTGATTTTTCATTGTGATATTGGGTTGAGATTGACGTATCTACAATTCCACTAAATAATAATATTTCAAGACGTTAATTTTTTGTCCTACCAACTTAATTAATGTAAACATATTCTTGCCCCCACACCAAGTCATCATCATGTTAGGAATCCCATTATTTGTTTTAACACTTCCATATTAAGAATGATTATAATCATTGATTAATTTCTCTCATTTTATCTTTTTGCTTCCCTTTTTTTAATTTTTTTTTTGATTTACATGCATTTTTATTCTTTAACGTAATAATTATACCATTAATGTACTTGTTCTTTTCTACTGTCTTTTCATTAATAATTCATAATTTTCCATAATTGTTATGCTTTTATTAAGTTATTGGTGGTGCACTACTCTTGTGTGAGCTATGATCTGTCTTTTGCATTTGAATGCATTCTACTCTCCTATAATCTCTTTACAAGCGGGAGATTTTTAGTTACATTAGGTGATTGAATAAATAGCTAAATTGGGGCATATATGTGTTCTGATTGTGATTGACCATGTTTTTCTTATATGTGGTTTGAGGTCTCACACTCTTGGATCTTCCTGTCACTGTGGGTCTCGATTTGTAACACAAGAACCTATTACATTTGTTGTGTTTGATTCTGCCTTTTGGTACATTTTGTTTCCTTTTCATCCCTTAAAATGGTGGTATGTGTTGTTTTGATGGATTGTATCTGGTTAAATTTTTGTCTTCTTAAACCTTAATTTATGTGCTCATATGTGTTGAAAGGTTGGATTAAAGTGTTTCTGTTGTTAGATTATGATATGTTTCTTTTCTGTAAGCACAACATTAAGTGATCAAATATCTCTAAGTATTTAAACATTAGTGGAGAGCTTGAAATTATATCTTTAAAATAAGAAATGTTTAGTTCGCTGTTATTAGGTGTTTATATCCTGTCCAGTTATCATTAGCCATGTTGTTTATAAGCTGCCCAGTTTTTATTAGGTGCTTAAAATATTTAATTTTTTATGGTCAAGTGTTTTAGGCTTGTTGACTACAAACAACCTTTTTGTCTATACGACATGAGGGCTGATCGTATTTGGATGTATAATTGGCACCATCATAGTAGAAAAGGACTGAACGACGAGTTTGTTGCTGGAGTCGACCAATTTATAGGATATGTATTGTCAGAGAGAAACTTAGGGTCTAATGGCCAAATAAGATGTCCTTGTTTAAGGTGAGACAATAGAAAAATTATTGATGTAGAAATAGTAAAGGATCACCTTTATAGACATGGTTTTGTCCTCGACTACTACCAATTGATATGGCATGGGGAGCCTTTTTTGCATCACGATGATGTCGAAAGGGTTGGCATCGAGAATGATGAAAGGGTTGATGTTGATAATTTTGAAAGGGTTGTCGATGTAGAAGTTGATGAACCGAACCCATATCATACTACGATTCTAGATGCAGCTGGACCTGATTTTGACTCTAAAATGAATTTGGAAGTTGATGAACCACCAAATCAAGATGCCCAACAATTTTATGACCTACTAAAAGCGGCTTGTGAACCATTGTATAAAAGATGTACAACTCATACTCCACTATCAGCAGTTTCACGGTTATTAGACATCAAATCTGAGAATAACTTGAGTAAAAGCTGCTTTAAAGGCATTTTGCAGCTTGTAAATGAGTTGTTGCCTAATGATGCAAATTTGCCAACTAATGTCTATAAGACAAAGAAAATGGTTGGAAAACTCGGTCTGAAGTATGAGAAGATAGATGCATAAAGAAGGGAATGCTTAGTGTGCGGTCATTCTCGCTACAAACCTAGAAGAAGAGATGATAGAAATACAAAAGAAATAGCCTATAAGACCATGCGTTATTTTCCATTAACGCCAAGGTTACGAAGGCTTTATATCTCAACAAAGACAGCGGAACACATGACATGGCATCATGAAACTTGACGAGATGAAGGGGTTATGTGCCACCCATGTGATGGTGAGGCATGGAAAGATTTGGATCAATGACATCCTTCTTTTGCATCAGAGCCTCGAAATGTTAGGTTGGGCTTATCTTCTGATGGGTTTACTCCTTTTGGGCTGTATGCACATCCATATTCATGTTGGCCAGTAATTGTTACACCATACAATCTTCCCCCTGGGATGTGCATGAAAACCCCATACATGTTTTTAACTCTTATCATTCCTGGTCCAAGGAACCCTCGGCAAAAGATAGATGTGTACTTGCAGCCTTTAATTGACGAGTTGAAACAATTGTGGGAGCTTGGTGTACTAACATATGATGCTTCCACTAAGCAAAACTTTCAAATGCGAGCATCACTATTGTGGACTATTAGTGATTTCCCTGTCTATGGCATGTTGTCTGGTTGGTGCACACATAGTGTTATGTCGTTCCCAATTTGCATGGAAAAGAGTAAAGCTTTCTACTTGAACGAAGGGCATAAGCCAACATTCTTTGATTGCCATCGTCAATTTTTGCCATTAAACCATTCTTTTCGGCGTGATAAAAAGTCATTTCGTAAAGATCATAGTGAGTAATCTCCTATGCCTAGAAGGTTCTCTAGTGATGATTTATGGGAGAGAGTTTGTAATTTACCAAGGGTGATGGAAAATGTTGACGGTAACAAGTTGGATGGATTTTCTCACCAACATAATTGGACTAAATGATCTATATTTTGGGATTTGCCTTATTGGAATCCAAACATAATTCAACATAATCTAGATGTTATGCATATTGAGAAGAATGTGTTTGACAATATATTCAAAACTGTGATGGATTTGAAGGGTAAGAGAAAAGATAATGTAAATGCTAGAAAAGACATCAGCAAACATTGTAATCGGGCTGAGTTGAAATTGATTGACCAAGGTGATGGAAAGATGTTGAAGCCGAAAGCATCATACACTTTACCAAAGGATCAGAGGAAGTTGGTGTGCGAGTGGGTAAAAGGTTTGAGGCTTCCGGATGGACATGCTTCAAATTTATCTAAATGCGTTGACATGCAAGATTGCAAGTTATCTAGGTTGAAGAGCCATGATTGTCATGTGTTCATAGAAAGATTGCTTCCAATTGCTTTCAAAGATTTGTTGCCTGAACCTATTTGGAATGATTTGACGGAGCTGAGTCTATATATTTTTTAGAGCTCTTTGTTCAACAACGATACGAGAGGATCAAATGGAAAAGCTTGAAAAAAACATTGTTGTAACTCTTTGCAAGTTAGAAAAGATTTTTCCTCCCGGTTTCTTTGACTCCATGGAACACCTTCCAATTCACCTACCATATGAAGCAAGAGTCGGTGGACCAGTTCAGTTTCGATGGGTGTATCCATTTGAAAGGTAAATATAAAATGTGTTTGAGTAAATAATTTTAAAGTTCAATTATTTAATGCCATATTAAGATGTGGATTCATTTCTAGGTTTCTGCATCATTTAAAGAAGAAGTTCATGAATAAAGCCCGTGTGGACGGCTCAATTTGTGAATTATACATCATCAAGGAAATTTCCACATTTTGCTCTCATTATTTTGAGTCTGACGTCCAAACTAAGCTTAACAAAGTAGATAGAAATGATGATGAAGGTGAACTTGACTGTCCTGATCGGTGTCTTTCCATATTTGTTCATCCTGGACGTCCATCTGGAAAAGAGACAAATCGGACTTTGACAGATGATGAATATAATGCGGCCATTTTATATATTCTACTCAATTGTGATGAAATCCAGCCATTTCGCCAGTATGCTTGTCAATTTTTAGATTTTTTTTAACTTAAGTGATAATTATTCATTATACACTAACTCAAATGATCACAATGTAGGATCTTTGAAGAACAACTTCGTTTGAAATTTCTTGAAATAAAAAATAAGGAGATAGAAACTACAATCACCCGTGAATTCACCAAATGGTTCAAATAACTACATATGTTATGACATTGTTTTTATAATTGTATATCCAAGGTTATTCCATTGACTATACTTTCTTAGTCTCAGGTTCTTGCACCAGAGAACAAGTTAGATTATACTCGTATTAGGGATTTAGTATATGGACCATCTCGATTTGTAAAGACTTGGCCTCAATATTTTGTCAATGGGTATAGGTTTCACACATCTTCTTACAACTCAACAAAATCCACCATGAATAATGGAGTGTGTATAAAGGGTATAAACTATGGTGAATTAGAGTGTGATTACTATGGTTTATTGGAAGAAGTGATAGAGGTACAATTCCCAACTCGAGCTGATAAGAAAACTAGAGTTGTGTTATTCAAGTGTAATCGGTGTGATCCCCAATTAGAGAGGGGATGGAAGGTTGATCAACATGGCCTAGTTGAGCTTAATCGTATGAAGCAATTTTTAAAGTATGAACCATTTGCACTTTCACAACAAGATCAACAGGTTTATTTTGCTAAATGGGCCAGTAAAAAGAGGAATAGGATTGACTGGTGGGTTGTGTGTAAAATACAAGCTAGAAGTATGATTAATGTACCCAAAGTAGCGTATCAATAAGATGAGATATGTGAGCAATATGAATCAAGTATTGATGATGAAAATGTTAATCTTTGTGGTGATGTGGGTGAAGGGGATGTAGTTGAAGTGATTGAAACAGAAGTAGATGGTAGGCATACCGATGAAAGTTGTAATATCCGAGATTTTCTTTTTATTATCATTATTATTATTATTTATTTTTCTTTTTGAAAGAGAAATAAATTTGATTAATGAGTTAAAATAAAATGAAGAAGGGAAAAAAATTGAAACTGAAATTTTCTTTAGGACCTAAAAGAAAAGGAGGATTAAAGAGGTGGGGGAAAAAGTAGAATTTAACTACATATTTTTTTCCCAGCCTATTATATTTATTTGGCGGTCAAACTGTGACCCCCATTCAGCCACACAAACGAAAAAAATAGAAGAGGGAGAGAGAAGCAGACCGAGACGTGTACGAGAGGAAGAGGGAGGCAATAGCTTAAGCCCACTCGTCCATTACCCAACCAGGCCACATGGCGGGCACGGCACGACATCTCGAACCATGGCCACTGACATACCCTGGACCAACTCCATAGGATGATTTCTCTTTTACTAGGTTAGGCTCACGGTTCACCCGTAGGTTCCTCCCGTGTCTCCTTACCTTAGTCTCACATATTAATAGGATTCTTTGTATCTTTCCCGAAGGATCAACAATTCTTCTCCTTGTTAATATGGACGAGCATCCTTAACAGGATATAACTCATATACCCGTCCAGATGCACTCTTTGAGCCTCAAGCTATCGTCTTAGCAATATAAAACCTTTCTGACCCTATTGCCAGGATAGGGCAATGACCATCGTCATGGTGATTATAAAATTGAGGTCTCAAGTGCCATCTGACGTTGTTCTAGTTGATGTCTCACATCGCTAGCATAACCAAATCCGAAATTTAGTTTCTAAACCTCAATACACCTCTAATTCATCCTACTTAAGGCTTCCTAATAATTATGAAGGAATAAAATTACCATTTTAGAATTTGGACTTCATTGTTCCGCAAGTTTCCATCCTTGAGAAACAAGAAGGTACCAAAAATAATTCTTAATGCTTGATAGCATATTTAGAATTATTCTCGGGTGTTTAAGATTGAAAAGAAACGGTTTGGTGCCTTCAACATCACCCTTAAAGCATATTTCGGCAAACCATCCAGGGACCCAATATGTTAATGCCAAGGTCCGACCTTAGTAACCTCGGGCCAGCTCTTCACGGGTCTTGTTCAGCTAATATTTCAACCATAAAATTTTAATAATACCAATCCAAGCCTATTTACTCAAATCCATGTTCAATCCTAATTATCACAATTTCCCCAATTTCAAAATAATTATAATTTCAACCCCAAATCCTTCCAAATTCTAATTTGGGAAAATCCGAGAATGTAATCTTGATTCCTACCCCAACTAAGTGTTCAAGAACACTTTCTAGGTCTCAATCTACCCTCGAAACAATTCAATCGAAGGTGAATAGAAGGAATCCCTAAAAATGGAGAAACTGAGGGTTTAGAATGAAATTGGGGTTACCAACCTTGATTCGATTGGTGGGAGGTGTGGAAGATGTTGGAGGCGAGCTCCCGTAGTCGTGGCCGGCGTTGGCCACTCTTCTCCTGTCGGTTTCCGGCGAAGCCCCTCCGTCCTTCCCCTTCTTCTCTCGTGCTCCGTCCCCCTCTTCTCTCACTCCTCCCCGTTTTCTCTCTCTTCCCTCTTCCTCTCGGATTCACTTTCTTTCTTTCTCTTTCCTTTTTTTCCTTTTTTTCTATCTTAAATGGCTTAGCTCTCTCCCTTCTCTCTTTTTCTTTCTTTTTCTCTCTTTTTCTTTTCTTATAAACCCATTCCCATGACACCCCAAATTTTAAATAAATAAAATAAATAATTAATTAATAAAAAGTAATATAATTAATTTTTAAAATATTTAATAATTAAATAAACAATAACAAATATGTATTTTTAATTTAATCTCTTTCCCTATTAAATTCAGGTTTCCAATTTCTTAGGTCCTGAATTAATTCCAAAAATTATTTTCTACTTCTTTTCCTTCTATTTTATTTTATTTTAAACTTCGAAAAATTTTCTCGGCTATTACAATATTAAAAAAAATTCCTTTCCGATTTCTTTTAACTTTCATACTTTTTCTTCTTTTTATATATTCTTTTTAAAGTTTTAAATCCTAGCCCTGAAATAAATCATTCTTTAATCCTCGAAATTTTCGGGGTGTTACAAAACCCAAAGGCCTAAACCTAAAACCCTAAATCCTAAATCATAAACCCTAATACTAAATCCGAAACCCTAAACCCTAAACCCTGATCCCTATATCCCAAACATTAACACTAAACCCTAAACCATACACTCGAAACTATAAATTGAAAATACTAAACCCCAATCCTTAAACGCCAAACCCCAATCGGTAAACCCTAAATTGTAAACCCTAAACTCTAAACGTAAACCCTAATCCCGAAACCCATAATACTAATGTCTAAACCCTAAACCCTAAACCATAACACTAAACTTTAAACCCTAAACCTTAAACCCAAAACACTAAATGCCAATTCCTAAACATTAAACCCTAAACCCAAAATTCTAAACCCAAAACCCTAAACACTAAACATGAAACCCTAAATCCTAACTCCAAACTCTAAACCCTAACAACAATCCCCAAACCCTAAACCCCAAACCCTCAACCATAAAACCTAAACCCTAAACACTAAATCTTAAGCCCCAAAAACCAATCCTCGAACTTTAAATCAAAAGCACTAAACCCTAAATCTCAAACCCTAAACCCTAAACACTAAACCATAACCCCGAAACTGTAAATAGAAAGCCCTAAACCCCAAACCCTAAACCATGAACCCCAAACCCAAAATCCTATACCCTAAACCCAAAGGATTAAATCCTAAAGCCAAAACCCTAAACTCCAAACACCAAACCCTAGGCCCTAAAGTTCAAACCCTAAACCCTAAACCCTAAATCCTAAATCTAAACTTTGAACTCCTATCACAAAACCTTAAACCCCAAACCCCAAACCCTAAACCCTAAACCTACTCTAAACCCTAAACCCCATACCTTAAACCCTAAACCCTGAACCCTAAACTGTTAACACAAAACCCTAAACGCGAAATCCTAAACCCTAAACTCTAAACCCTCAACCTTATCCACAAACCCTAAACACCTAACCTCAACACAAACCCAAAATCGCAAATCATAAATTCAAAACCCTAAACTCTAAGCCCTAAACCCAAAATCAAAAGCCCAAAACCTTAAATCCCAAACCCTAAACACTAAACACTAAACACAAAACATTAAACCCTAAAACCTAAATCCAAAATCCTAAGGACTAAACCCTAAACCATAAGCCCTAAACCTTAAACCTTAAAACCTAAAACCTAAAGCCCAAACTCCAAACCCTAAACCCTAAATGCTAAACCCTAAACCCTAAATCCAAAACCCTAACCCAAAATCCTAATCCCTGGACACTAAACCCTAAACCCTGAACCTAAAACCATAAACCCAAAACCTAAATCCCTATAACGAAAACACTAAACCCAAACTCAAAACCCTAAACTCGAAACTGTAAATTGTAAACCCCAAACCCCAATCCCAAAACGCTGAACCCTAAACCCTCAACCCTCAACCCTCAACCCTCAACCCTAAACCTTAAATCCGAAACTCCAAACTCTAAACCTTAAACACAAAACCATAAACCATAAACCATAAACCCTAAACCTAAAACACTAAACCCAAAACCCTAAACGATAAACTCAAAACCCAAAACCCTAAATCCTAAACCCTTAACCATAAACCAAAATCATAAACCCCAAACTCTAAACCCTAAACCCTAAACCCTAAACACTAAACCTTAAACCCTAAACCCTAAATCTAAAACCATAAGTCCTAAATTCTAAACTCTAAACTCTAAACCACAAACCCTAAACCCTAAACCCCGAACCCTAAACCCAAACCCCTAAACCCTAAATCCTAAACCCTAAACCCTAAAAGCTAAACCCTAAATCCCAAACACTAAACCCTAAACCCTAAATCCCAAACCCTAAAACCAAAACACTTAACCCTAACTCACAAACCCTAAACCCAAAACACACAACCCTAAACCCTAAACTCTAAACTTTAAACCCTAAACCCAAAACCCTACACCTAAAATCCTAAACCCTAAACCCTAAACCCTAAATGCTCAACCCTAAAGACCAATTCCTATACCCTAAACCCTAAAGGCCGTACCCTAAACCCTAAACACTGAACACCAATACCCAAATCTTAGACGCTCAACCCCAAACCCCAAAACCCTAAACTCTAAACCCGAAACTGTAAAGTGTAAACCCTACTGTAATTCCTCGGAAAAATTTCGAGGATTTAAAAATGAATTATTTAAAATTTCGAGGATTAAAGAATGATTTATTTCGGGGCTAGGAATTAAAACTTTACAAGTAATATAGGAAAAGTATGAAAGTAAAAAGAAATCGGAAAGGAATTTTTTTCAAAGATTGCAATACCTGAAAATTTTCTCGAGGTTTAAAATAAAATAAAAGGGAAAGAAAAGAAGTAGAAAAAAATTTTTTGGGATTTAATTCAGGACCTAAGAAATTCGAAACCTGAATTAAATAGGGAAAGGGAGTAAATTAGAAATACATATTAGTTATTATTTACTTAATTATTAATTAATTAATATTTAATTACATTTATTTATTTATTTATTTATTAGCTATTTTATTAATTAATTATTTTATTTTGATAATATTTATTTATTTGTTTGTTTATTTTAGTTAATTGGGGTGGGTGCCGTGTATTTTCTTTAAGAGAAAATAGAAAGGAAAAGAAAGATGAAAGAAGAAGAGAGAGAGGGGCGCGTAGAGAGAGAGAGGGGGGGTCACGCATGAAGGAGGAAGAAAGGGAAGAGGGGGATTTCATCGAAGAACTCGCCGGAGGAGAGCGGTCCGGCGCCGGCCACGACCACCGGAGCTCGACTCCAACATCTTCCACACCTCCCACCAATCGAATCAAGGTTGGTAACCCCAATTTCATTCGAAACCCTCAATTTCTCCGTTTTTAGGGATTTCTTCTATTCACCTTCGATTGAGTTGTTTCGAGGGTAGATTGAGACCTAGAAAGTGTTCTTGAACACTTAGTTGGGGTAGGGATCGAGATTATATTCTCGTATTTGCCCAAAGTCAAATTTGGAAGGATTTGGGGTTGAAATTCTAATTATTCCTAATTTGGGGAAATTGTTGATAATTAGGATTTAGCTTGGATTTGAGTAAATAGGCTTCGATTGATATTATTAAAATTATATGGTTGAAATATTAGCTGAACAAGACCAGTGAAGAGCTAGCCCGAGGTTACTAAGGTTGAACCTTGACGTTAACGTACCTGGTCCCTGCTCGGGTTGCCCAAATACACTTTAAGAGTGACATTGAGAGTTTTAAATGTCCTCTCTTCAATCTTAAACACTCTAGAACACTCCTAAACATGTTTTTGAGGATATAAATCACTCCAAGTACCTTCTTGTTTCTCAAGGATGGAAACTTGCGAAACAAATTAAGTCTAACTTCGTGAATTTCAATCTTATTCCTTCACAACCTTTAGGAAACCTTAAGTAGGATAAATTGGAGGTATATTGAGGTTTTGAAACTAGATTTCTTAGAACCCAAGTAGAAACACAAGTTGAATTAAAATGCTTAGACCTTCCTAGAATTAGGATTCCTTCCAACCAAGCTAGATGAGCATCCTTAGATGCTAATACAAGTTAGATAGAAGTCTAGTACTCAAATCCAAGTATGTGAAACACTCAAGTAGAGTGTTATATGCGAGTAAGTCAAGTGTCAGAGGAAGGATACACATAAATCGGGATAGAGAAGTCCAATAAGACCAAGAGTTTGACTCTGTGGCAACCATGGACTACACGTGAGAGTAATGGAGACATAAAAACAAGATAAGCTAAGTAATAACTTTAATGAAGTAAATGTTGTTCTGATAGGAACAACAGCACATGATTGAGTGCAACAGGAACTCCGAGGAGACTAAAGTTACAGGAGAGGATTGCATGGAAGGTTGGCCGAGGTGAGGGTTCTTCCATCTCTTCTCCTAGGGTTGTATGCTTGTGTGGATTACATGAGTATGTACATTCTCTGCTTGTCTGGTATGTGTTAGCTAGAGGTATAGAATGTTAAAAGAATAAAGGAACTAGAAAATAGGTTGTGGAAGGAAGCTTAGATAGGAAGACATAGGAGTAGAGAGTAATTGTTTGCTATGATTGGTGTGCTACAAATCCAACTTATACGCTCCGGAGGCATGATGAGTATTTTATTAAATCTTTTCCACGACGGTGGCAAGAGTCCTTGTACGGAAGGACTAAACTTTTATTTTGAAAACTCGTCACGACGGTGACTTAAATTATAATCATGCAAAGGGAGTTATTGGTGGGCTTCGGATTTGGTTATGCTAGTGATGTGAGACATCAACTAGAACAACGTCAAATGGCACTTGAGACCTCAAATTTATAATCACCATGACGATGGTCATTGCCCTATCCTAGCAATAGGGTCAAAAAGATTTTATATTGCTATGACGATAGCTTGAGGCTCAGAGAGTGCATCTGGACAGGTATATGAGTTACATCCTGTTAAGGATACTCGTCCATATTAATAAGGAGAATAATTGTTGATCCTTCGGGAAAGATACAGAGAATCCTAATAATATGTGAGACATCGACTAGAACAACGTCATATGGCACTTGAGACCTCAGTTTTATAATCACCATGACGATGGTCATTGCCCAATCCTGGTAATAGGGTCAGAAAGGATTTATATTGCTATGACGATAGCTTGAGGCTCAGAGAGTGCATCTGGACGGGTATATGAGTTATATCCTGTTGAGGATACTTGTACATATTAATAAGGTGAGGAATTGTTGATCCTTCTGGAAAGATACAAAGAATCCTATTAATATGTGAGACCAAGATAAGGAGACACGGGAGGAACCTACGGGTGAACGAGCTTGATCTTGCAGAAGAGAAATCATCCTATTGAGATGGTCTAGGGTGTATCAGTGGCCAGGCTTTGAGACGTCGTGTCGTGCCCGACATTGTGGCCTGGTTGGGTAATGGACGAGTGGGCTCAAGCTATTGCCCCGTAGCAAGGGGTCAGGACGTGCCACGTGGTGGCTATGTGTCGGTTGTTTGATAGATAGAAGTTGATTGTGTTTGGTTAACAGAATTGTCACGAGGTGACCAGTACCCACGTGAATGGGTTAAGTATGTTTTGCAACTTGGTGGCCAGCAACCCGAGTGCACGGGTTCGAAGTGGGAAAGCCACGTAGTGGCTAGTAGATACCCCAAAGTTGGGGAGACTAAGTAGATGTATGTTTAGCATCTGTGTGTATGTACAAATTATCTGTGTTTGCATATAATTGCTAATTGTGCAGCGTAGTGGTAACGTACAAAATTACGTCACCACACGTCTTGTTTGATTCAGACATGCTGAAACGTGAGAAGACCGGTAGGTAAAACCCGGCACTATATGTCACATGTTTACTTGCTGATTGATGACGTGGGATAAACTGCTCCATGTTTACAGTTATTCAATGCATGTGAGTGTTTGGGTGAAATGTCTATTGTTGTGTGATAACCAAGAGTGTATGCTAACAACAGTAACTAGTTGTTTTTGCATGTGGTTGTGTATGACTCCCAAACCCAGCGCTATGTCACCCACCTTGCGCCGGGGATGGGAGAATCCTCCCTGAGTCGCGTGGTTAAGACTCACACCTCATTTTTACTACACAGAGACAGGTTAAGTACAGGTGGAAGAAGCCTCGGTGGAGCGAGGAACAAACAAAACTTTCCAAGACCCACAACTTGTTCACGTGGGTGAATAAATTGTAATTCTAATTTTATTTACTTCATAATTGTATCATAAAGTAAAGGGTGGACGTACCCAACTATATTGTATCACATACCTTAAAGATCAGGATCTGTTATATTACGATGCTGGGAGAACTTGTTTCCAAAATATATATATATACATATATCTGTTGCATGCGAATAGGATAGGCAGCATCTTCGGATGTGTAGCCAGTACACAGGTTATATATATTATGTGTGTTTTCCTATATCTATATCCTGAAGCGGCACTCGCCGTGGATTTGCAGTGTACGATACGCCACCATTTCGGTGTAGCCATGGTATTATAATGCATGTGAATGTATTTTTCAATAATAGCTATTATGTCAATTAGGTGATAAGGGTTATAAGCATAGGAATATTCCCTATGTCAGTGCCGGTCACGGTCCTCTAAACGGGGGTCGTGACACCTACACTGCAAACCCTAAACCCTAAACCCCAAACCCCAAATCCTAAACCCTAAAACCTAAACCCTAAATCCTAGACACTAAATCCAGAGCCCCAAACCCTATACCTTAAATACTAAATCATAAACCCTAAACCCAAACCCCTAAACCCTAAATCGCAAACCATGAACACTAAACCCTAAACCCTAAACCTTAAACCATCAACCCAAAACCTAAACCCCAAACCCCAAACCCTAAACTCGAATTTGTAAACTGTGAACTGTAAATCATAAACCCTAAACACTAATCCCAAAACCCTATAGCCTAAACTCTAAACCCTAAACACTAAACACTAAATCTTAAACCCAAAACCCTAAACTTAAAACCCTAAATCCTAAATCTTAAACCCCAAACCCTAAACCCTAAAGGCTAAATTCCAAACCATAAATACTAAACCCTAACCCTAATCCCTAAATCCCAAACAATAACACTAAACCATAAATCGTAAACTCGAAACTATAAATTGTAAACCCTAAACCCAAACTCCAATCGATAAACCCTAAATTGTAAACACTAAACCCTAAACCCTAAACACTAAATATCAAACCCTAAACACCAAACCCTAAAGCCTAAAGCCTAAATCCTAAACCGTAAACATTAAACCCTCAACTTTTAAACATTGTCCCTAAACCCTAAACCCTAAACCTTAAACGCTAAACTCTAAATTAAAAACCCGAAACAGAAAACAGTAAACCCCAAACCATAAACCATAAACCATAAACTCTAAACCCTAAATCCCAAACCCCAAACCATAAACCCTAAAACCTAAACCATAAGCCCTAAACACTAAACGCTACACCCAAAACAGTAAACCATAAACCTAAAACCCTAAATCATAAATCCCAAACCCTAAACCCTAAACCCAAAACCCTAAACCCTGAACACCAAATCCTATGCCCTTACCCCAATCCCAAACCTTAAACACAAAACCATAAACCCTAAACCCTAAATTCCAAATTCTAAACACTAAACCTTAAAGCCCAAACCCTAAATGCTAAATCCTAAACCCCACACCCCAAACCCTCAACCCTTAACCCTAAACCCTAAACCCTAAACACTAAACCCTAAACACTAAACCCTAAACCCAAAACACTAAACCCTAAACCCTAAACACGAAATCCCAAACCCTAAACCCCAAACCTTAAACACTAAATTCCAAACCCCTAAACCCTAAACCATAAACCATAAACCCTCAAGCCCAAACCCTAAACCTTAAACCCGAAACCCTAAACCCTAAACCCTAAAACCCAAACCCTAAACACTAAATGCTAAACCTTAAATCATAAACTCAAAACCCTAAACCCTAAATCCAAAAACCTAAACCTTAAACCCCAAACACAAAACCCTAAATCACAAACCCTAAAGCCTTAACACTAAACCATAAACCCAAAACCCTAAACCCTAAATCCCAAACCCTGAACATTAAGCCCTAAACCCTAAACCTTAAACAACAAACCCAAAACCCAAAACCCTCAAACCCAAACCCTAAAGCCTAAACCCAAAGCCCTAAACCTGAAATTGAAATTGTAAACCCTAAACCCTAAACCCGATATCGCAAACCCCAAATCACAAACACAAAACCCTAAACCCTAAATCCAAAACACCAAACACTAAACCTTAAACCCTAAACCCTAAACCTTCAACCCTAAAATCTAAACCCTATACCTAAAACACTAAATCCTAAATCCTAAACCCTAAACCCTAAACCCTAAACCGTAAACGGTAAATCCCAAACCCTAAACACTAAACCATAAACCCTAAACCCTAAGCCCTAAACCCTAAATCCTAAACCGGAAACCTAAATCCCTAAATCCCAAACAATAACACTAACCCGTAAATCATAAAATCGATACTGTGAATTGTAAACCTAAACTCCAAACCTTAAACCTAAAATACCAAACAAAAAATCCCAATCGGTAAACCCTAAACCCTAAATTGTAAACCCTTAACCCTATACCCTAAACCCTAATCCCTAAACCACAAACCCTAAACCCTAAGCACTAAATGTCAAACCCAAAACACTAAACTCTAAAGCCAAAACCTTAACCCTAAATCTTGAACCCCAAACACTAAACCCTAAACCCTAAACTCTAAATTAAAAACACGAAAATGAAAACTGTATACCCCAAACCGTAAACCTTAAACCGCAAACCCTAAATGTAAAACCCTAAACCCTAATACCAAAACCTCAAACCCTAAATCCTAAACCCCAAACACCAATCCCTAAATCCTAAACCCTAAACCCTAAACACCAAACCCTAAACCCTAAACCCTAAACTCTAAACCCTAATCCTTGAACTCTAAAACCCAAACCCTAAACCCTAAATCTCAAAACCCCAAAACCCTAAATCCTAAACCCTAAACACGAAACTTAAACTTTAAACCCAAACCTCCAAACACTCAACCATAAACCCTAAACCCAAAACCCTAATCACTAAATTTAAAACCTTAAACACTAAACCCTAAACCAAAACCATAAACCTTAAAACCTAAACCCTAAATCCTAAACCCTAAACCCTAAACCCAAAATCCAAATTCCTAAATACCAAACCCTAAACCATAAACTCGAAGGTGTAAATTTTAAACCCTAAACCCTAAAACCCTAAACTCTACAACCTAAACCCCAAACCATAAACCCTAAACTCTAAATATTAAACCCTAAACACAAAACACTATAGCCTAAATCCTAAACCCTAAATTAAAAACCCGAAACTGTAAACTGTAAATCGTAAACCCGAAACCCTAAATCAAAAGCCTTAAACCCTAAATCCTAAACCCAAAACCATAAATCCAAAACCCTAAACCTCAAATTCCAAATACCACACACTAGACCCTAAACTGTAAACCATAAACCCTAAATCCTAAACCCTAAACTCTATATTATAAACCATAAAGCCTAAACCCTAAAACGTGAATTCCAAACCCTAAGCCCTAGCCCCAATCCCAAACGCTAAAGCCTAAAACCCAAACCGTAAATTGCAAACCCTATACCTTAAATCCCAAATCCTAAACGCTAAACCCTAAACCCTATACCCTAAACACTAAACTAAAAACCCTAAACCCTAAACCCTACAACCTTAACCCTAAATCCTAAACCCCAAACTCTAAACTGTAAACCCTAAAACCTTAACCCTAAACCCTAAAGGCTAAATCCGATATCCTAAAGAGAAAACCCTAAACCATATACTGAAAACCCTAAATCGTTAATCCCAAACCCTAAATCCCAAACCCTAAACACCAAACACTAAACCTTAAACCCTAAACCATAAATCCTAAATGCTAAACCCAAAACCCTATATCTCAAACACTAAACACTAAACCCAAAACCGTAGACCTTAAACCAAAAACTCAAAACCCTAAACCCTAAACCCTAATTACTATACCATAAACCCAAAATTGAAAAACCAAAACTCTAAACCCTAAACCCTAAACAATAAGCCCAAAATGCTAAACACTAAAACCTAAACTTTAAACCGTGAACCCAAAACCCTATACACTAAAGTCTAAACCCCAAAGCTTAAACTTTAAACTAAAAACACCAAACGCTAAACCTAGAACGTTAATCCCCAAACCCTACACCTTAGACCCGAAACCCAAAACCCTAAAACCCTAAACCCTAAACCCGAAAACCCTAAACCCGAAACCCTAAACTCGAGACTGTAAACCCTAAACCACAAACCCTAAAGCCAAAGCCCTAAAACCTAAACCACAAACCCTAAACCCTAAATCCCAAACCCTAAACCTTAAACTCGAAACCATAAAACCCTAAACCCGAAACTATAAACTGTAGACCCTAAAGCACAAACCCTAAACCCTAAACCCCAATCCATAAACCCTAAACCCAAAATGCTCAACCCAAAATCCTAAACCCTTAATCCAAAACCTCAAACCCTAAAACCTAAAGCCAAAATGCTAAGCCCTAAACCTTAAACCATTGACCCTAAATCCTAAATCCTACATCCTAAAAGCTAACCACAAAATTCTAAACCCTAAATCCCAAACCCTGGACACAAAACCCTAAACCCTAAACCTTAAACCATAAATGCAAAACCTAAAACCCTAAACCCTATCCCTACCCCCAAAACAATAAACCCAAAACCTTAAACCCTCAACCCTAAATCATAAGCCCTAAACCCTAAATCATAACCCCCAAACCCTAAACAATAAACCATAAACCCTAAAGCCTAAATCCCAAACTCTAAACACTAAACCTTAAAGCCAACCCCCAAACCCCAAACCATAAACCCCAAACCCTAAACCCTAAACCCTAAGCACCAAACCCTCAACCCTAAATCCAAAACCCTAAACTCTAATCCTCAAACCCTAAACCCTAAACCCCAAACCCCAAAATACAAAACCCTTAAACTCTAAGCCCTACACTACAAAAAACTCTTCAATAGATGGCGACTAAAATTGTTGTCACTGAAAGTTACTTTTCAGTGGCGACTAAATAAAGTCGACACTATTTATGTTTTTTTATATCTTTTTGGTGGCGACAAGAGGAAGTCGCCACCCAATGTATAATATTTGGTGGCGACCTTGAAAATTCGCCACTGAAAACTCTAACCCTTCATTACATTCGGTGGCGACCTTGGAAACTCACCACCGAAACCTTTAACCCTTCAACACATTCGGTGGTGACCTTGAAAAGTCGCCACCGAAACGTCTAACCCTTCATTACATTCGGTTGCGACCTTGGAAACTCGCCACTGAAACGTCTAACCCTTCAACACATTCGGTGGCGACCTTGAAAAGTTGCCCTTGAAACCTCTAACCCTTCATTATATTCGATGGCGACATTCTGACGTTGCCACCAAAACGTCTAACCCTTCAACACATTCGGTGCCGACCTTGAAAAGTCGCCACAGAAACCTCTAACCCTTCATTACATTCGGTGGCGACCTTGGAAAGTTGCCACCGAAATGTTTAACCCTTCATTACATTCGGTTGCGACATCAGAAAGTCGCCACTGAAATGTCTAGCCCTTCAACACATTCGGTGGCTACATTGGAAAGTCACCATCGAAACGTTTAACCCTTCAACACATTCGGTGGCAACCTTGAAAAGTCGTCGCCGAAACGTCTAACCCTTCAACACATTCTGTGGCGATCTTGAAAAGTCACCACTAAAACCTCTAACCCTTCATTACATTCGGTGGCGACCTCAGAAGGTCGCCACCAAAACGTCTAGCTCTTCATCACATTGGGTGGCGACCTTCAAACGTCGCCACCGAAACATTTATCCCTTCAACATCGAAACATTTATCCCTTCAACACATTCGGTGGCCACCGAAACGTCTAACCCTTCATTAAATTCGGTGGCGACTTCAAAAAGTCGCCACTGAAACGTCTAGCCCTTCAACACATTTGGTGCCGACCTTGGAAAGTCGCCACCAAAACATTTAACCCTTCAACACATTCAGTGGCGACCTTGGAAAGTAGCTACCGAAAATAGAAAACATAATAAATATATTTGATTGAAATTATATAACAAAAAGTAATATATGGCTCAGTGGTTGCTGTTGTCAATACTATCCATTATGTCCCGCCTTCGAATCCGTCCATGCGCAATTTCTAAAAAAAGATAAGGAGATCTTGAAAGTGGAGATCTGGCGGCCGGAGGGTCTGCAATTGGCGGCCGGAAGCGGTGGTCCGGCGGCCAGATGCGGTGGTCTTCTCCGATCGTTGAAACATGTGATATCTTTCATTGGCGCCAAGTGTCGCCATTGAAAGACATGTAATACCTAGACCCTAAACCCCGAACCCCAAAATCGAAAACCCTAAACCCTTATCTCGAAAATGTAAACTGTAAACCCTAATCCCCAAATCCTAATCCCTAAACCCCAATCCATAACCCTAAACCCTAAATGCCAAACCCCAGAACCTAAACCCTAAACCTTAAACCCTAAACCTTAAACCCTAAACCCAAAACCCTAAACCCTAAATCCCAAACCTTGAACCCTAAACCCTAAACCTTAAAGCATAAAACCAAAACATTAAACCCTAAAACAAAAACACAAAAGACTAAACCCTAAATCGTAAACTGTAAACCGAAAATTGTAAACTGTAAAGCCTAAAACCCAAACCCTAATCCTAAAATCCAATACCCTAAACTGCAACATCCAAATCCTAAACCCTAAACCCTACACAATAAATCCAAAACCTTAAACCATAAACCCTAAACTTTAATCCCTAAACCCAAAACACTAAATCCTAAACCCCAAACCCTAAACCATAAACCATAAACCCTAAACTCTAAATCCCAAACTCTAAGCATTCAACCTTAAACCCAAACCCTAAACCCTAAACCCTAAAACCCAAACCCCAAACCCCAAACCCTAAACCCTAAACAACAAACCCCAAACCCTAAACCAAAACTACTAAACCCTAAACCCTGAACTCCAATCCTAAAACCATAAACCCTAAACCGCAAACCCTAAACCCTGAACCCCAAACCCAAAACCCTCACCACTATAACCTAAACCCTAAACCTTAAATCCTACACCCTAAACCCTAAACCGAAAAGCCTGATCCCTAAATTTAAAACCCTAAACACTAAACCCTAAAACCTAAACCATAGACCTTAAACCCCAAAACCATAGCCATAACCCATAAACCCTAAACCCTAAATTCCAAACCCTAAACACTGAACCTTAAAACTCAAACCCCAAGCCCTAAATCCTAATTCCTAAACCCCAAACCCTAAACCCCAAACCCTAAACCCTAAACCCTAAACACGAAACCCTTAACCCTCAACCCTAAATTCTAAACACGAAACCCTAAACCCTAAATCTTAAACCTTAAACCCTAAACCTAGAACACTAAACTCTAAACCCTAAACCCTGAACGCTAAATCCCAAATCCTAAACACTAAACCCTAAATGATAAACCCTAAACACAAAACCTTAAACGCTAATTCCTAAACTCAAAACCCTGAACCCTAAATTCCAAACCCTAAACCCTAAACCATACGCACAAAACCCTAAACCCTGAACCCTAAATCCCAAACCCCAAAGCCTAAAGCCTAAACCCTAAATCCTAAATCCTAAACCCTAAACTCAAAACCCTAAACCCTAAATCCGAAACCCTTAACACTAAACCCTAAACCTTAAACCTTAAACCATAAACCCAAAACCATAAAACCTAAAACCAAAACCCTAAAACCTAAACCATAAACAATAAACCCAAAACCTTTAACCCTAAAACCAAAAATCTAAACCCGAAACTGTAAACTGTAGACCCTAAACCCCAAACCCTAATCCCAAAATCCTATACCCTAAACCCTAAACTCCAAACCCTAAACCATAAATCCTAAACTCTAAACCCTGAACTCTAATCCCGAAACCATAAACACTAAACCCAAAACCCTAAACCCTCAACCCTATACCCTAAACCCTAAACCTTAAATCATACAACCCAACCCCTAAACCCGAAAGCCTGATCCATAAATTTCAAACCCTAAACACTAAACCCTAAACCCTAAACCATAGACCTTAAACTCTAAAACCTAAGCCATAACCCATAAACCCTAAACCCAAAATTCCAAACCCTAAACATTGAACCTTAAACCTCAAACCCGAAACCCCAAATCCTAAACCCTAAACCCTCAATCCTCAACCCTAAACACGAAACCCTTAACCCTAAACACTAAATCCTAAACATGAAACCCTAAACCCAAAATCCTAAACCTTAAACCCTAAACCTAAAACCCTAAGCTTTAAACCCTAAACGCTAAATCCCAAATCCTAAACACCAAACCCTAAACCCTAAACCCTAAACCCTAACCCATAAACCCAAAACCCTAAACCCTAATTCCTAAACCAAAAACCCTGAACCCTAATTCCTACACCCAAACCCCAAAATCCAAAATCCAAAACCCAAAACCCAAAACCCAAAACTTAACCCTAAAACATAAACCATAAACTCTAAGCCCTAAACCATAAATCCCAAACCCTAACCCTTAAACCCCAAACCCCAAACCCTAAACCCTTAACACTAAGCCCTATACATATACCCAAACCCTAAACTGGGAACTCCATGTCCTAAGCCCTTACCCCAATCCCAAACCCTAAACCTTAAACCATAAAGCCTAAATCCTAAACCCTAAACCCGAAAATGTAAACCGTAAACCGTAAACCCTAAACCCCAAACCGTAAATCCTTAAGCTTAAACCATAAACTCCAAACCCTAAAGCTTAAATCCCAAACCCTAATCCTTAAACTTCAACCTTCAAACCCCAAACCCTAAACCCTTAATCCCAAACCCAAAACCCAAAAACCTAAAACCCTGAACCATAATTCCCTAATTGTAAACCCCAAACTCTAAATCGAAAACCCTAAATCTGAAACTCTAAACCCTAAACCCAAAAATTTGAATACTAAACCCTAAACCCTAAACACTAAACCCTAAAATTTAAACCTAAAAACCCAAAACCTTAAATCCCAAATCCTAAACCCCAAACCCTAAACCCAAAACCCTAAACCCTAAATCCTATGCTCGAAACCCTAAACTGAGAACTCAAATCCCCAAACCCTAGACTGTGAACCCCAAAATCCAAGACCATAAAACATAAACTCGAAACTGTAAACTGTAAACCCTAAACCCTAAAGTATAAATTCCAAACCCCAAACCTTAACCAAATTCCCTAAATCCTAAACCCTAAACCCTAAACCCAAAACCCAAAATCCCAAACCATGAACACAATCCTAAAACTTAAACCTTAAACCATAAACCCAAGACCAAAAACTCTAAAACCCCAACCCTAAACCCGAAACCCAAAATCCCAAACCATGAACAGAATCCTAAAACTTAAACCTTAAACCATAAACCCAAGACCAAAAACTCTAAAACCCAAACCCTAAACCCAAAAGTGTAAACTGTAAACCCTAAACCCCAAACCCTAATCCCCAAACCCTAAACCACAACCTAAACCCTAAATCCAAAATCTAAAACCCTAAACTCTAAACAGTAAACCTTAAACCCTAAATCCAAAACCCTAAAGCCCAAACTCTAAACCCATAACCCTAAACCTTCAATCCCATACCCTAAACACTACATCCTAAACCTTAAACCATAAACTCAAAACTCACCCGAAATCCCAAACCGTAAACCTTAATCCCCAAAACCAAAACCCTAAACCGTAAATCATGAACCTTAAACTCTAAATAGTAAACCATAAATCATAAACCCTGAACCCTAAACCCTAAACCCTAAACCTCATACCCTGAACCATAAACCCTAATCCCAAAACCCTAAACCCTAAACCCTAAACACTAAACCCTAAACCCTAAAGCTAAATCACTAAATCCTAAATCCTAAACCCCAAACCCTAAACCTTAACCGCTAAATCCCAAACCCTAAACACTAAACCCTGAACCCTAAACCCTAAACCATAAATCCCAAACCATAATTCCCAAACCTAAATCCGAAACTCCAAACCCTAAATCCCAAACATCAAACACCAAACCCTAAACCCTAAACATCAAATCCTAAACCCCAAACCCTAAACCCAAAATCTAAAACCCTAAACTCTAAATCTTAAACCCTAAATCCTAAAGCGTGAACTCCCATCCCCAAACCCTAGCCCCTAAACCCCAAAACCCAAAACCATAAACCCTAAACTCGAAACTATAAATTGTATACCCTATGAAACATCCTGAAAATTTAAAATAAAATCTGACTGATTCTCTTGTTTTGAATTTCCTGTTTTAAATGGTTGTCACTGATTGTGTTTGTAAATAGGACAAGAAACCCTAATTAGAAGGGGAGAAGCTTAGGACCGAGGAAAAAAGCCAGAGAAAGCCCTAATGCAAACCCTAGGGAATAAATTAAAAGGAAAACTTACTTTTTAACCCTTTTTGTTTTAGTGAGTTAAATTGAGTAGGAAAGACCTATTTAACCTAAGACAAATAACCTAGGACACTCTAGAGACACCCTCGGATCTAAATAAAGAAACCCAACTCTAAGACTTGTCCTGGATTTCCATATTTCTCCAATAGAAATTCAGGAACTAAACTGAAAGAAATGGAAAATTTCAATTAAGGCACCCTATCTCACTTAGAGCTCAAGGAAACCCAATTTAACCACCCAAAGACACTCAAACCCTTCCTATTAAGTACCAACCATATGTTTTAAGTGAGAATTAAGGAGCCTCAATAGGTTACACATCATAAAACAAAATTAATAAGAGTTAAATACCTAATTAAAATCACTAAAGTGTCACATTTGACCTTGTAACCAAAATACCAACTTAAGTGCCCAAATTGATTACCCAAATGTAGTCTTAATCACTGCTAACACGCCTTGGTAGTTATCAACACGAGAAATAACCTGAGTTAGAGCTAAGACACCTAGTTTAGACATGCCATAACCCAATTATGAAACCCACATGATCCATCCCACTCAATTAGAGCCTAATCAAGACAAT
This sequence comes from Senna tora, assembly GCA_014851425.1. Classification (NCBI taxonomy): domain Eukaryota; kingdom Viridiplantae; phylum Streptophyta; class Magnoliopsida; order Fabales; family Fabaceae; genus Senna; species Senna tora. The sequence goes on along the minus strand of CM026263.1, from coordinate 13,378,643 downwards.
AAGGGCAATTGACCAGCCAAACACGTCCTAATAACCTAATTACTCATTCTAATAGGTTTCTTAACAAGAATTAGTGTGGGTTGAGGGCTGGACACCTCACCAACACATGCAATCACCATCATTTCATTACAAATGCACCCAAGTCCATTTAGACTAGAGGAACCGAGAAAGTGTGAGGCACCAGCTACCACCCAACCCTGAAAATGGAAGAGAGAGTGAAAGTAGGTTTCAGAGAGAGGCAGAGCAAAAGATTGGAGCTGGAGCTCGAGTTCCAGCAGATGAAATTGGAAGAGCAAGCTAAAATCCCCAAAGCTCATTCAAAGAAGGGTTTCTTGCTCATCTTCTTGGCTTACCCGAGGCTTGCAGAAGTTCCAATCTGTCTTCTTCCTCTGAAATAGCAAGCTAACGTAAGGTTACCCTTCCTTCTACCCATTTGTTCCAAAAGAATCCATCTAGAGTTGATGGTATAAACCTTTGTGTCCAAGTTTTGTTTAATTTCCATTTCTAAATTCTGTTTTGCCAGTAACACTTTAACTGAACATAACTTTCTTGATTCTGAACCAAATTTCACAAATAAGGTGTCAAAAAAAAGCTAATTAAACTCTCTTTAAGAACCCCCAAATTCATGCACCATCGATGACTGTCGTAAAGTTGTTCGTGGCCCTTAAAGCCACTGAAAATGCTATGAACTCTGTTTCTGAGCAGAAAATTTGTGAGCTTTAAATCCGTGAATTCTGGTAAGCTGTAGTTCAAGCATTAGTATGGTAACTAGCTGGCTGAAAAATGAACTAAATTGGATAGGTAGATGAGGATAACAAATGGGTTTGATCACTGAATCAGTGTTATTAACTTGTAGTTTAGAAAATGAATTGGAAGAGCTATTTCATGTCTTTGACCTAAGTGTTCTTGCTGTGAATTGTTGTGCTTTGTACCATTGTAGATTATACTGTTATGAAACTAATTGCTGAACATCTGGACAAGTTAAGTCATTGGAAATTGTAGGTTGAAATCTGGTAAAAAGGGTCAAAGGCTTAGAATGGGTAGAATGGAACCTTTATTGGTTTCTATTTTGAATACCTTGCTGCCAGACTGATAGATTGCTTAGTTGCTGATTAATATATTGTAATTAGGTCATAAAAGAGAATAGTTTATAAGAAAACTCATAGTGCCCTATGAATTTAAACTACAAAGCAAGGGAAGAGTGCAAAAAAATGATGAAATTAGGCTAGGAGAGTTCTTCAATTCTGAGAAACTTGGGTAAGTAGAAGGCAGTAAGCTGGGCTGAGACCTTAATGGTATACTGAACACAGGAAAAAGTAAGTGTTTGAATGCATAGAGTCCTTGAGATCCTAGGCTTGTTAATGATAGGTAAACTTCCAATTTTAGGATCCTTAGATTTCAATTCTAACTTGTTGAGGGAATAAGGACATTTCTTGAGTTTTAGTGAATCTGAATTAACCTTCTTAGGTTATATAAAGGCACAGAAGATTCAGAACACATTCACCAATTAAAAAGGGCAAAGCTAGGAACCCTAGTGCATTAGACTTAGGAACTGCATTTATAAAAGTTGGGTACTCTGGTTTAGGTTTAATAGGGTAGCCACCCTGCCTTCCAGACTCCCAAAGGTATGATTTCAGAATATGAGCAAGCTCAGACATGACTTAAACAGACCTTAGTACACTTAGGATTCCATTTCTTGAAAAACACAAGAAATTGGCATTTTGCTCCATAAGATCTAATTTTGTACTAAAAGCGTTGTTAAACATTGTGGCACAAGTCATAAATTACCTCACAGTTTATTAGGGTAAACTCTTTTAGGTTCAACAGAAGCCAGAAAAGAAAATGGGTAGTAATAGGGACTACTTTTGTGGAAAATTTACTATTTTACTATTCTTAGTAAACAATTGGGCATTCTGAGTTGAGAATAGGTAACTAGTTGTTTCTTTCTACTTCATATACTATTTGGGTACATTTAAAAAGATTATAAGGGTCCAGAATGGGTTCTAACTGAGTTTTGACATTTTAGGGACTTGTTTATTAGAAATTTAAAATAAAGAACTCTGTGTGCAAAAATTCTTATTTGTGATCACTCATGACTGTGGAAATTGGTTAATCAAGTCGTATTTGACCTTATGAAGCTTGCTGTGACTTTATCTGAAACAGTGAAAGGCCAGAAAAGAAGTTGAGTCTAAATAGGGACCTTTTTCAAAGAATAACTGGAAATTTTTCCAAAATCCTTATTTTGACTCAATTTCTAGTAAAGTTCTTTTGAAACCCCTTTTAATGTGTTAAGTGAATGATGAATGTTCAATGTATGTGTTTGGAATGGATTGAACTATTGAAGATACCCTATAATTGCAATGATTTGAAAAAGGGGACTAATTTTAGAAAATTGAGGCAATTGTGGGCCAAGATGTGAATTTCTTAATTGACAAGTAAGTTGAAATTGTTAATTGAACTATATATGTGCTTTTGGTGAAGTTTCATAGTGTTTGGATGCTTGTATAAGAAATTGGGGAAGTTGCTTGCTGTACAAGTAATGTTTGACTTGTACAACAAGCAACTTTGTTAAGTGCCAAAGTTGACTTGAATGATGCAACTTATTTAAGTGAGTGGCATCCAATTCTGGAAATGAGATTTAGCATGCATCTGTGAAAACTGATATGCCTGAGGAAGGCAAATAATTTTGGCATGCATTGAAAGTGATTGTTTTGCAACAGAATAAACATTACCTGGGAAATGTATATTTTATATGATCTGTATGAAAATCACACACTAGGCTGGTTAGAAATCCGTCCGGGACATAGCTGTCTATTAACTAGTGAGGAAATAATTTGGTCCGGGAATGGTGATCCTAAGGTTCTAACTTTTGTGCACACCGGGGGATGCCTTGGAATGTTAGGTAATTGTCTGTGCCTTATTGGCGGACTTTCCTTGAATTGGTAAGTCGATTTCGTCTTGTTTCATTAGATTTCTTTGTGATGGTAAGGTAATGGTTTAGATCAGTTGTACAGGTCCTAGAGGGATTTGGTTTTTGGCATGACTGACCAAAGAGGTATGATGGTATGATGAACATCCTGTTTTGTAAAAACTGTGTATTTGGCACTACTGCCCAATATGAAGGAAGGATGGTATGATTATGTTAAATTAGGCATTCCCATTTGTGTTTCATATCATGAACTTATCCATGGAAATATCTTGTAATTGAGAATGGAAAGTTAAGAACTGCACTTGTTTCTTGTGTGTGATTGATAACTTTGAAGAAAGTTTTTTGTATTTTACGTAAAGCAGCTGAATCACTAATGAGTTTTTAAATCTGGTAATCTATGTTACTGAGAATATATATCTCATTACGTTAGTGTGTTCAGATGCCTAGGTAACACCTTATTCTAGAGATTGAAGTGGAACTGATAGAAGTGCCACTTCTAGGTCACTTCTAGGTACTGTAGGCAGTGAACATCATCTTCTTCTTTCCCATGGAGAACCTGATTATCCCTGGGACTTAGAAGGGATGATTGATGGGTAGCTAGAAGTTAGTGAATTGACTTTTTGGCTGTGACTTATGAGTCACACTTTTTGGATTATGGCCTATGTGCCTGACTGACTACTTGGTCCTGCGTGCCACTACTTGCTGGATCTGTATATGTATATATATCTATATACTATAGACTTAGTATATATCTGCTAGGTTATGCATGGAGGCTCGGAACTCACCTTATATGATTAGAGTACATATATCTATGCTAGAAATAATTCAGGAGAGTGCGTGAGTGACAAACACATAACTTCTAGTTTCTTAAGTATGAATAACTAAATGAGAGTAAAAACCCTTGGGATAGAACTTAACTTTTATCACTTCTAAACCCTAGACCCTAACCCCCAAACCTCAAATCCCAAAACCGAAAACCCTAAACCCGAAACTGTAAACTGTAAAGCATAAACCATAATCCCTAAACCCAAAACCCTAAACCCTAAACCATAAACCCTAAATCCCAAACCTCAAACCCAAAACCCTAAACCCAAAACCTTAAACCCCAAACCCCAAACCTTAAACTCTAAACCCTAAATCCCGAACTCTAAACCCCAAATCCTAAACCCAAAAACCCTAAACCCTAATTCCCAAACCCTAAACCAAAAACCAAAAACTCGAAACCCTAAACCCTAAACCATAAACCCTAATCCCCAAACCCTAAACCCTAAATTGTAAACTCCAAATCCTAAACCCTAAACATCAAACCCTAAACCCTAAACTGAAAACACCAAACCCTTAACCCTAAATATAAAACCTTATACCCTAAACCCCAAACACCAAACCCTAAGCCCTAAATCCTAAACCTTAAACCCTAAACCCTGAACTCCAATCCCTACACCCTAGACCGTAAACCCCAAACCTGAAAACCATAAACCCTAAACCCGAAACTGTAAACTATAAACCTTATTCGCCAAACCCTAAGCCCTAACCCGTAAACCATAAACCCCAAACCCAAAACCCTAATCGCAATACTCTATACCCTAAACCCCAAACCCCAAACCTCAAACCCTAAACCCTAAACCCTAAACCCGAAATCCTAAACCCCAAAGTCCAAACCCCAAACCCAAAATCCTAAACCCTAAAACTTGAACAATAAACTGTAAACCCTAAACCTAAAAACCTAAATCCAAAATCATACACCCTAAACCCTAAACCCTAAATGCTAAATGCCAAACCCTAAACCCTAAACCCCAAACCATAAACCCAAAACACTAAACCCTAAATCCCAAACCCAAAACCCTAAACCCAAAACCCTAAACCCTAAATCATAAATCCTAAATCCTAAACCTTAAATCCCAACCCCTAAACACTGAACCATAAACCCTAAACTTTGAACCATAAACATAAACCGTAAACCCTAAATCCTAAACACTAAACCTTAAACCCCAAACCCAAAACCCTAAATCGTAAATCAGAAATCCAAAACTCTAAACCCAAAACCATAAACCGAAAATCTTTAACCATAACCCCTAAGCCCTAAACTTTAAACCCTAAACCGAAAACCTAAATCCTAAACCCTAAACCCAAAACCTAAGCCTAAACTTTAAACCCTAAACCCCAAACCCTATACCCTAAACCCTAAACCCTAAACCTTAAATTATAAAACCTAAATCCTAATTCCTAAACCTCAAACTCTAAACCCTAAACCCTTACCCTAAACGCAAAACCCTAAACCCTAAGCCCTGAACACTAAACCCTAAACTTATAACCCTAAATCCTAAACCCCAAATGCTAAACCTTAAACCCTAAACCTTAAATCCCAAACCCTAAACACTAAACCCTGAAGGTTAGACCTTAAACCCTAAACTTTAAATCCTAAAGCCTACATCGTAAACTACAAACCCCAAACCCCAAACCCTAAACCCTAAACCCTAAACATCAAATACTAAACCCTAAACCATAAACCCTAAACTGAGACCCCCAAACCCTAAATCCTAAACCCCAAACCCTAAAACCCTAAACCCTAAGTCGAAACCCCTAAACTTGAAACCCTAAACCCTAAATCCTAAACCTTAAATCCTGAACCCTAAACCCTAAACCTTGAACCCTAAACCCAAAACCCTAATCCCTAAATATCAAATGCTAAACACTAAACCAAAAACCATAAACCCTAAACCTCAAACACTAAACACTAAACCCTAAACCATAAACCCCAAACCCTAAACCCCAATCCCTATACCCTAAACCCTAATCGCAAAAATCCTAAACCCTAAACCTTAAATCCTAAACACTAAACCCTAAACCCTAAACCCTAAATCGCAAACCCTAAACCCTAAACCAAATCCATAAACCCAAAACCCTAAACCCTAAATTCCAAAGCTTAAGCCCTAAACCCCAAACCTTAAACCGTGAACACCAATCCCTAAGCCCTTACCCCCATCTCAAACCCTAAACCCTAAACCCTAAATCTTAAAACGTGAACTGTAAACCTTAAACTGCAAAGCTTAAAACCTAAACCCTAAACTCGTCACTGTAAACTATAAACCCTAAAATGAAAACCCTATACCCGATACACTAAACCCCAAACCCCAAACTCTAAACCCAAAGCTCTAAACCCTAAACCCTAAATCCAAAACCCCAAACCCCAAATCCTAAACCCTAAACACTAAATCCCAAACACTAAACACTAAAATCTAAACCCTAAACCATATACCAAAAACCCTAAACTCGAAAACCCAAAACCCTAAACCCAAAACCCATGTTATGCTACAGGTAGAAAAATATTGCTATGAGCATTGCGTTTACAAAGCAAGATGATATGTTCTTCTGAAATTCTTATTGATATTGTATAAGGTTGCATTCATTGTAATATATATCCCTTGACTGCATTGAAATCCTTTTAAAGAAAAGTTATGTCACGACCCCCGTTTAGCGGACCTTGACCGGCACAGACACAGGGAATATCCCTGTGCCTGTAAGCCTTGTCACCTAATTGACAAAATATCTATTATTGAAAAATACATCCACATGCAGTATAATACCATGGCTACACTGAAATGGTGGCCAATCCTAGGCAAGCAAATCCACGGCCAGTGCCGCTTCAGGATAGAGATATAGGAAAAGACACATAATATATATGACCTGTGTACGGGCTATACATCCGATGATGCTGCCTATCCTGTTCACATGCAACAAATATATATATATATTGAAAAGAAACTTTCCCTGTATCGCAGTAAAATAAATCCTGATGTTTAAGGTGTGTGAAGCTGACAGTTCTAGATTTAGTAAAACAATCTAATTGTGTACGTCTACCCTTTACTTTATGATACAATAATAAAGTAACTTAAATTACTATTACACTTTATTCACCCACATGAACAAGTTGTGGGCCTTGGAAAGTGTTGCTCAACCCTCGTTCCACCGAGACTTCTTCCACCTGTACTTAACCTGTCTCTGTTTAGTAAAAATGAGGTGTGAGTCTTAACCACACGACTCACTGAGGACTCTCCCATCCCCAGCGCAAGCTGGGTACAATAGCACTGGGTTTGGGAGTCATACGTACACAACCACATTCAAAAACAACTAGTTACTGTTGTTAGCATATATTCTTGGTGATCACACAACAACAGAAATTTCACCCAAACAATCACATGCATTAAATAACTGTAAACATGTAGCAGTTTATTCCACACCATCTATCTGCAAGTAAACATTTAACATATAGTGTCGGCTTTCACCAACCGATCTTCTCACGTTTCAGCATGTCTGAATCAAACAAGACGTGTGGTGACGTAATCATGTATGTTACCACTACGCTGCACAATCAGCAGTTATATGAAAACCCAGACAATTTCTACATACGCACAGATGCTAAACATACATCTACTTAATCTCCCCAACTCTGGGGTATCTACTAGCCACTGCGTGACTTTCCCACTTCGAACCCGTACACTCGGGTTGCTGGCCACCAAGTGGGAAAACATACTTAACCCATTCACTTGGGTACTGGTCACCTTGTGACACTTCAGTTAACCAAACACAATCAACTTCTATTTATCAAGCAACTGACGCATAGCCACCACGTGGCACTCCTGACCCATTGCTGCGGGGCAATGGCTTGAGCCCACTCGTTCATTACCCAACCAGGCCACAATGGCGGGCATGGCACGACGTCTCAAAGCATGGCCACTGACACACCCTGGACCAACCCCATAGGATGATTTCTCTTTTACTAGGTTAGGCTCACGGTTCACCCGTAGGTTCTTCCCGTGTCTCCTTACCTTTGTCTCATATATTAATAGGATTCTTTGTATCTTTCCCGAAGGATCAACAATTCTTCTCCTTGTTAATATGGACGAGTATCCTTAACAGGATATAACTCATATACCCGTCCAGAAGCACTCTTTGAGCTTCAAGCTATCGTAATAGCAATATAAAACCTTTCTGACCCTATTGCCGGGATAGGGCAATGACCATCGTCATGGTGATTATAAAATTGAGGTTCCAAGTGCCATCTGACGTTGTTCTAGTCGATGTCTCACATCGCTAGCATAACCAAATCCGAAACCCACCAATAACTCCCTTAGCATGATTATAATTTAAGTCATCGTCGTGACGAGTTTTCAAAATAAAAGTTTGGTCCTTCCGTACAGGGACTCTTGCCACCGTCGTGGAAAGGTTTTAATAAGATACTCTTCATGCCTCCGGAGTGTATTAGTTGTATTTGTAACATACCAATCATAGCAAACAGTTACTCTCTACTCCTATGTCTTCCTAGCTAAGCTACTTTCCACAACCTATTTTCTAGTTCTTTTACACATTTAGTATTCTATACCTCTAGCTAACACATATCAGACAAGCAGAGAATGTACATACTCATGTAATCCACACAAGCATATAACCCTAGGAGCAGAGATGGAGGAACCCTCACCTTGGCCAACCTTCCATGCAATCCTCTCCTCTAACTTTAGTCTCCTCGGAGTTCCTATGGCACTCTATTGCGTACTGTTGTTCCTATAAGAACAACATTTACTTCATTAAAGTTATTACATAACTTAACTCGTTATTTATCTTTCCATTACTCTCACATGTAGTCCATGGTTGCCACAGAGTCAAGCTCTTGGTCTTATCGGACTTCTCTATCCCAACTTATGCGTATCCTTCCTCGGACACTTGACTTACTCGAATATAACACTCTACCTGAGTGCTACACATACTTGGATTTGAGTATTAGACCTTTATCTAACTTGTATTTGCATCTAAGGAAGCTTATCTAGTTTGGTTGGAAGGGACCCACATCTAGGATGGTCTAAGCACTTTAATTCAACTTGTGTTCCTACTTGGGTTCTAAGAAATCTAGTTTCTAAACCTCAATATACCTCCAATTTATCCCACTTGGGATCTAAGAAATCTAGTTTCTAAACCTCAATATACCTCCAATTTATCCCACTTAAGGTTTCCTGAAGTTTGTGAAGGAATAAGGTTGAAATTCCTGAAGTTAGGCCTAATCGGTTCCGTAAGTTTCCATCCTTGAGAAACAAAAAGGTACTTAGAGAGATTTAATCCTCAAAAACATGTTTAGGAGTGTTCTAGGGTGTTTAGGATTGAAGAGAGGGGTTCGGAGGTCTCAATTCGCCCTAAAAATGGGCTTGGGCAAGCCAGGCAGGGACCGGGCGCTGTAGTGCCCATTCTAGCGCTGTCGCGCCAACTTGCTACCTTTGTTGCACTTGGCCAACCAGCAAGTGGGAGCTGCAGCGCCAGCTCGTAGCACAACAGCGTTTTTACTGTGCTGTGGCTGGTTTCGGCCACCTTTTCGGCCATCTTCCGATCCGGCTTCGATTCCACTTTTCACGGGTCTTGTTCTCCTACATATATACTATATTTAGGAAGTCCTACAACTCAAATCCAACTCCGATTCGTCGCCAAATCATTGATTGTTCGAAATTGAGAAAAATGGGTTTTATAAACCCTAAACTCTTCCAACTTCGAATCCGGCCAAATCCAACGATCTAGCCACGAATCCTAACCCCGATGAGTGTTCAAGAACACTTTAGAAAAATTATTCTACCCTCGAATCCGCCCAAACTCGGATTCTCTACTCAATTCCAAAAATGAAGAAAAATGAAGAAAATGGGAACTTGGTGAGAATCGGGCGTTGGACCAACCTTAACTCGAGAGATTGAGACGAGGAAGATGATGAGGATGATCTCCGGCTCCTCCTCCAACTCCGGCGAGATTGCCGCTGGATTTCCTCCCCCATCCAAGCCCTAGCTCCCTATCTCTCTCTTCTCCCTCTCTCTCCTTTCCTTCCCTTTCTTTCTTCTTTGTTTTTTCTTTCCATAGCTCCCTCTTCCCGTTTTTTTTCTTTCCTTTATATTTTCCTTTCTTTGTTTCTTTCTTTTTCCAAACCCCACATATCCCCCTCTTACTAAATAATAATAATAATAAAATAATTATAATAAATATAATTAAAATAGAATATTTAATAATAAATAATAACAAATTTGTATTTTTTTATTTAATATCTTTCCCTACTTAATTCAGGTTTCCAATTTCTTAGGTCCTGAATTAAATCCAAAAATTTATTTTCTACCTCTGTTCTCTCCGTTTTTATTTTATTTCAAACCCCGAAAAATTTTCTCGATATTATAATCTTTGAAACAAATTTTTTCCTTTTCGGTTTCTTTTAACTTTCATACTTTTTTCTATATTCTTTTAAAGGTTTTAATTCCTAGCCCCGGAATAAATCATTCTTAAATCCTCAAAATTTTAAATAAATCATTCTTTAATCCTCGAAATTTTCCACGGTATTACAAGTTATTTGTGCAAGACATAGGATATCGTTAAAAAAGTTAACATTCAAACAATGCACAATAGTCAACAATGTAAGAGATCAAAATTGCTCAAACATACCAAATTACAGTTAACGTTGTAGTAAATCTGGCTATAACTTTTAGAATCGCAATAATAAAGCATACATGTAATTAAACAGACCAAGGATTTCCAATAAGCTAAAAAAAGAGTACCATGGCTAGCTAAATTAAGATTACCGACGCAACATCCATACGAAAAATAAGTAGATAACATTTACATGCAAAATATATTAAGAAGTTAGAAAGTGAAGAGACTAATATATTCAAACAGAAACCAATTAAGCGCATTAAAGTAGATATTGTCACAAATGTTAAATCTAATTTACATTTTGGAACACTTTTCTAAAGACGACATTTGTAGTGGTTTTATACGGGTACATTGCACGGGTTGCGTCTACATATATGTCTATATTATTTTGAATAATACGTAAAAAAATTCATGAGATACGTTGTATCTATTAAATAAATAAACATTAAAATCATACTAACTAAAGCATTAACAATAAGCGTTTTTTAATAACAATGAAAAATTAACTAATTTATTATCAAATAATGTGGAGGAAACACAATAAAAAAAAAATCAAAACTTCAGGACTTTCTTATTTATTTAACTAGCTTTTGGCCCGTGCACATTCACGGGAAAATATTAAAGTTTTTATAATAGTAATGTCAAACATGATATATCATTCATAATGAATAATGGAGACCTAACATATTTGTATCCATTTAGATGGTACTACGAAGACATATACTTATGTAATAGGCTAAATGAATATTTAAATTTTAGAATTCTGACCAAGTTTACCTTTCCAATAATATCTGCTTTGGAAATTAGTTACGTGTTTAATAATGAATTATTAATTCAATTGGAAATTAAAAATGAAATTAATATGTATTTTTATTTCAGATTTTTGAGTTTAATATGTATTTTTATTTCTTAATTCACAAAGTTATTGATGGAGCCCTCTGATTTTTTTCCATGTTTTTACATGGACTCAAATCATAGAATTCGAACCAATATATGATATGATTTTACCAATAAAAATGATGTCTCATTAACTTTTGCATTTTTATTATTCCATTGGGGTTTTCAATCAACTATATTTAATGCTCCGTATGAATTATATGATTTGCTAATTCTAGTTTTAACTTATATATTTCGGTTATTCATTAGATTATGATCCACATTCAATCGAAATTATGTTTTATATGATTACCATAAAATGGAGGTTTAACTGAAATAAATTAAGATTTTTTTATGATCTTTGCAATTTATTTGAGTTAGCATAATTACCAAACCTACAACTGTAAATTCAATCAGAATCAAAACCCAGACAAAGGACCTTCGGAAAGCACCACCAAAAGAAGAATCGGAACTCATAAGAAATGCATCATCAGTCATCACTCATCGCCAAATTGCATAATGAATCTCTAGAGACAACAAATTAGCTAATTGAAACCCATAATTATGAGGTTAACCAACAACTTGATTGTCAAGCATCAAATTTACTAAGAGTAAAAGAGATGCTCGTATCAACCATAAAATAATTTTTGTTGGAGAATTGAAATGTGTTCCAAAACTTCACAAGCATCCAACATACACATATTGTAGATTTTGGAAAAGAGTAATACCTTATTCAAATGATATTAGGAAAAAAAAGTTAGCAAAATGACAAAATATTATTTAGAAATAAGAATAAAAAACGTTTAGGTATGTAAACTGAAGTACTTAATCTGCGTGTCCTAGAAGGTCTTGCTTTAACTTGCGCGTCCTAATATCCCAGATCTTGACAATCAAGCACAATTAAAGGTCAATTTGACAGAGTACATTTCATACGTATATTAGCTTAACAACAAAAAATTTCATTGAAAGAAATATGTAAAAACAAAAAATCAAAATACCTTGAGGTGGAGTCTTTGCTGTCACGACCCCCTTTTAGAAGACCGTGACTAGCACAGACACAGGGAATGCCCCTATGCCTGTAAGTCTTATCAGCTAATTGACAGAATATCTATTTTTGAAAATAGATTCGCATGCATTATAATATCATGGTTACACCGAAATGGTTGGCTATCCTAGGCAAGCAAATCCACGGTCAGTGCCGCTTCAGGATATAGATATAGGAAAACACACATAATATATATAACCTGTGTACTGGCTACAAATCCGAAGATGCTCGCTATGATATTCACATGCAACAGATATATGTATATATAAACATTTTAAAAACCAATTTTCCCTGTATCACAGTAAAATAAATCCTAATCTTTAAGGTGTGTAAAGCTGACAGTTCTAGATTTAATAATACAATCTAATTGGGTACGTCTACCCTTTACTTTATGCTACATGATAAAGTAAATTAAATTAGAATTACAATTTATTAACCCACATGAACAAGTTGTGGGTCTTGGAAAGTTTTGCTTGTCCCTCGTTCCACCAAGACTTCTTCCACCTGTACTTAACCTGTTTCTGTGTAGTAAAAATGAGGTGTGAGTCTTAACCACGTGACTCAGTGAGAACTCTCTCATCCCCGGCGCAAGGCGGGTGCCATGGCCTTGAAATTGGGAGCCATACACAACCTCATGCAAAAACAACTGGTTACTGTTAATTAGCATACATTCTTGGCGACCACACAACAACAGAAATTTCACCTAAACACTCACATGCATTTAATAACCGTAAACATCCAGCAGTTTATTTCACGTCATCAATCAGTAAGTAAACATTTAACATATAGTGCCAGCTTTTACTTACCAGTCTTCTCACGTTTCTGCATGTCTGTATCAAACTAGATGTGTGGTGACGTAATCCTATACGTTACCACTACGCTGCACAATCAGCAATTATATGCAAACACAAGCAATTTGTACATACACACAGATGTTAAACATACTTCTACTTAATCTCCCCAACTCTGGGGTATCTACTAGCCACTACGTGGCTTTCGCACTTTGAACCCATGCACTCGGGTTCATGGCCACCATGTGGAAAAACATACTTAACCCATTCACTTGGGTACTGGTCACCTCGTGACAATTCTATTAATCAAACAATGCTTAACCCATTCACTTGGGTACTGGTCACCTCGTGACAATTCTATTAATCAAACACAATCAATCTCTATCTATCATACAACAGACGCATAGCCACCAAGTGGCATGTCCTGACCCCTAACTGCGGGGCAATAGCTTGAGCCCACTCGTCCATTACCGAACCAGGTCACATGGCAGGCACGACACGTCGTCTCGAAGCATGGCCACTAACACACCCTGGACTAACTCCACAAGATGATTTATCGTTTACTAGGTTAGGCTCACGGTTCACCCGTAGGTTTCTCCCGTGTCTCCTTACCTTATTCTCACATATTAATAGGATTCTTTGTATCTTTCCCAAAGAATCAACAATTCCACTCCTTATTAATATGTACAAGTTTCCTAAACAAGGCATAACTCATACACCCGTCCATATGCACTCTTTGAGCCTCAAGCTATCGTCATAGCAATATAAAACCTTTCTGACCCTATTGCCAGGATAGGGCAGTGACCATCATCATGGTAAATATAAAAACTCAGGTCTCAAGTGCCATCTGACGTTGTTCTAGTCGATGTCTCACATCGCTACCATAACCAAATCTGAAACCCACCAATAACTCCCTTTGCATGATTATAATTTAAGTCACCATCATGAAGAGTTTTCGAAATAAAGTTTAGCCCTTCCGTACAAGGACTTTTGCCACCGTCGTGGAAAAGATTTAATAAAATACTCATCATACCTCCGGAGTGTATGAGTTGGATTTGTAACACACCAATCATAGCAAACGATTACTCTCTACTCCTATGTCTTCCTATCTAAGCTACTTTCCACAACCTATTTTCTAGTTCCTTTATTCTTTTAACATTCTATACCTCTAGCTAACACATACCAGAAAAGCAGAGAATACACATCCTCAAGAAATCCACATAAGCATACAACCCTAGGAGCAGAGATGGAAGAACCCTCACCTTGTCCAACCTTCCATGCAATCATCTCCTGTAACTTTAGTCTCCTCGGAGTTCCTGTTGCACTCTTTTGCGTGCCTTTGTTCCTATAAGAACAAATTTTACTTCATTAATATTATTACTTAGCTTAACTTGTTATTTATCTCTCCAATACTCTAATGTGTAGTCCACGGTTGCCACAGAGTCAAGCTCTTGGTCTTATTGGACTTCTCTATCATGAATTATGCGTATCCTTCCTCGGACACTTGACTTACTCGAATATAACACTCTACTTGAGTGTTTCACATACTTGGATTTGAGTATTAGACCTCTATCTAACTTGTATTCACATCTGAGGAAGCTTATCTAACTTGTATTCACATCTAAGGAAGCTTATCTAACTTGATAGGAAGGAATCCTAATTTTAGGAATGTCTAAGCATTTTGATTCAACTTGTGTTCCTACTTGGGTTCTAAGAAATGTAGTTTCTAAACCCCAATATACCTCTGATTTATCCTACTTAAGGTTTCCTAAATATTTATGAGGGGAGAAGGTTGAAATTTTAGAAATTGGATTTCATTGTTCCGCAAGCTTCCACTCTTGGGAAACAACAAAGTACCTCAATTAATTCTTAATGCTTGATAGCATATTTAGAATTTCTAGGGTGCTTTAGATTGAAAAAAAAATGTTTGGAGCCCTCAACATCACCCTTAAAATGTATTTGGGCAAATCGAGCAGGGACCCGGCACGTTAACGTCAAGGTTCAACCTTAGTAACCTCGGGCCAGCTCTTCACGGGTCTTGTTCAGCTAATATTTCAGCTATATAATTTTAATAATATCAATCCATGCCTATTTAGTCAAATCCAAGCTCAATCCTAATTATCAACAATTTTCCCCAATTTGGAAATAATTATAATTTCAACCCCAAATCCTTCAAATTCAAATTTGGGCAAATCCGAGAATATAATCTCAATTCCTACCCCAACTAACTGTTCAAGAACACTTTCTAGGTCTCAATCTACCCTCGAAATAACTCAATCGAAGGTCAATCGAAGAAATCCCTAAAAATGGAAAAATTGAGGGTTTCGAATGAAATTGGGGTTACCAACCTTGATTCGATTGGTGGGAGGTGTGGAAGATGTTGTACCCAAGCTCCGGTGACTTTTCCCGGCGTCGGCTAGCTCTTCTCCGACCACATTTCCGGCGAAACCTCCTTCCGCTTCTTCCTCTCGTGCTCCCTCTCTCTCTCCTACCTTCCGTTTCTCTCTCTTCTTCTTTCTTCTCTCACGTCTTTCTCTCTTTCTCTTTCTTGCTTTTTCTCTCTTTTCCTTTCTTATTTTTTTTCCCACGGCACCCCTCTCCAATTTAATAAAATAAATAAATAAAATATTATAATTAAAATAATTAAATAATTAATTAATAATAAAATCAAAACACAACTAATATATATTTTCTTTTCTTTTCTTTTTTTTAAATAGATAATAAGATAAATAATAATCACTTAAAAATAATAAAGATATATTTTTAATTTAACTTCCTTTCCCTATTTAATTCAGGTTTCCAATTTCTTAAGTTCTGAATTAAATCCCAAAAATTATTTCTACTTCTTTTCATTCACTTTTATTTTATTTTAAAGCTCGAAAAAAAAATTTTCTCGGCTATTACAATCTAAAAAAAAATTCCTTTCCGGTTTCTTTTAACTTTCACATTTTTCTATATTCTTTTTAAAGTTTTAATTCCTAGCCCCGGAATAAATCATTCTTTAATCCTCGAAATTTTCCGGGGTATTACATTCTTCTCCCCTTAAGAAATTCCGTCCCCGAATTTCATCTCCTTCGTGGGGTTGTTGGCTTGTTGCCATCCCTTGGCTCAATATCATCTATGGTTTCCCTCAATGTGGAAGTTTTACCGTTTTACCCAAAGGTTCACCTTTCTTTCCTAGAGACTCAAGGTCTCTATCTAGTCTCTACATATTCTTTCTGTGATCGTTTGTATTTCTAGTTTCATAGTTAACCACCCTTCCGCGAGGTGTTGACCAACAGACTCTATCTGTCGACGTATCCTTCCCCGAGTATACCTAACTTCCCTAGTTTCAATTTACTTCGTGCTATTAATTTTTTTCAATGGAGTGTCTGGCACGTACCACATGCCATGCTCCAATTTAGTTCTCTGAGTAGTTAGTTATTGCCTTCTCTAGTGAGGCTTACCTTGACTCAATCTGCTTGTCTGAATAACTACTTTCTTAGTGACTTTTTATAACCGTCTTGGAACACGCCAAGACACTAGCTATTTGCAAAGCACACTAGGTTCTATTTCTATAAACTCTAAATGACATTGGAGTACTCCCCTACATCGGAGTCCCCGTACCTAAGTGTCCTCTACTACCAAGTAGCTACCCTCCTGCTGGTATTCCCCCGATATATTCTTTGTAAACGACTTCTCCAGAAAAGTCCGTTTACAGCTTATTACACCCTCTACTCTACATCTAGACTTATCGCTTACACGGCATAAACCCTTCCGAGGTTGTTACACTCACTACCGACTCGGTTTACCCTACTCGTGTCCTAACGATGCTAAATGCCATGACACTAGCACAACTAAGTGTTACACTTACCGTTTCTCCACCAAACGGTAAAGGATCTAACATTTATGACTTGTGTTCCCCTTTCTTTTCCGGACTTATACACTTACCCTTAGTTGTTTCCATAACCACTTTAGGTTACTCCTTGTCGACATCCCATGTCTGACTGACTTAGACTGTTCTCTGACTACTACTTGTAGTCATTTCTGTTTATAATAGAGACTCACCAGTCTCCTCCTTACCATCATACTCAATATTCTGCCTCAGGCTCTATTCGGTCCTCACATCCGAAGACCTCGCTTAACACGACTATGACTGTGGATCTATACCCTCCTCAGGTTAGTCCACTTAGAGTTGCACATCCTATGCTAACTCTACTCGTTGGGTTTCCGTTGGCTTGTACTCCAATTAACTTGGCCCACTCGGACTCCTCAACTCACTTACGGTGTGGCATATGTTCAGGAACACATACCGCCTCTTGCTAGTGTGTTACCCGTTGCGTTCCAATCGTTGCCAACGGTAGCATACCTGTTTTATCATTTTGGCTCGCAACCCCAGATGCTTACCTGACTCCATTTCCGTATTCACTCTCTTCTTTTCCATTTCGTACCTACGTGGTACTCTTTCTTCGAGTATTTCTCAATACTCCTTACTCACTAAATTCTCCTTCTCGATTAACCGTCCTTACGGTTAATTTTTCCTTTTATGGCACCCACATGGCCATTTATACGTTTGGTTTGTCCACTCAGTCTCCGCCCATACACGGGCTTCAGGCTAACGGATTTACGGTTCACCAACCTGTGGAACTAGCTTACCGAGCTATGTCCACTACAATATGTGTACTATAAATGCACTTACGGTAGTAGTTGGTTCTCCACCTCCTACTTGACTCTTATCCTATGGGGTCTTATAGGCTTCCGCTCTTCCCCCCTTATGGGACTACTTATCCCAGTCTACTTCATCTCCCCTCGGACCTCCACGAGTCCCCTTGGGGTTTATCTCTTACGTTGTCTCGTTCGAGAGCTATCTACCGCAATAGCACTCAATTTCTTATCTTTGGACGGTACCCGAAGGTCTACGCCCATTTCCACTTCTAGACCTGCTCTGGTCCAATGCTTTCGGGTCCATAATCACCCTATGGCCCCTTAATTAGTAACCCTTAGGTTTACATGTATACTCCTTTGGCACTTTAGCACTCTCTAGTGCTTTTCAATGTCTACTTAACTCTAATCACTCCAAGCGAGTGATTTCTCAACTAAATCTAACATCCATATACAGCTTACCTGTAAAAGGACTATTGTTTGGTAGGGTATTGGTCACATGAGTTAGTTTTCTTAGGCACCATGGGGTTTTTTTTTAAAAAAAAACATAATAATTCAAGTTTATTTCTTAAAAAATGGCGCCTTAGGTTTTCGTAAATGGTTAGGGTTTAACCAATTGGAATGACACAATTGAGAAAAGTTTTCATGAAAATTTGCCTTCCAATGGTTATCCCTAGTATTTTCAAGAAAGATATATTTTTAATTTAACTTCCTTTCCCTATTTATTTCAGGTTTCAAATTTCTTAAGTCCTGAATTAAATCCCAAAAATTATTTCTACTTCTTTTCTTTCCCTTTTATTTTATTTTAAACCTCGAAAAAAAATTTTCTCGGGTATTACAATCTAAAACAAATCCTTTCCGGTTTCTTTTAACTTTCACATTTTTTTCTATATTCTTTTTAAAGTTTTAATTCCTAGACCCAGAATAAATCATTCTTTAATCCTCGAAATTTTCCGGGCTATTACATTTGCTGCCACTTAAAAGAAGCCTACTGTCTGTAGACCCGCTGTATAGTAAAACCCAATTTGCCATAGTAACATATTTTGAACGGAAGACCTTAATTTTTCAATTTGAAAAAAAGTAGGAATTTCATATATATATTGGCATAACAACAAAACAAACATTAAGGGGGAAGGAAAAGTAAGAATTTCATATGTATATTAGCATCAACTTGATTTATCAAACAATATAGTCCCATGATCGCGCTGAAGGAATAAACTTCATATATGACATACTAGAATTAGTTGTTGAACAATGATTGACAGGTCTAATCCGGAAAATAGCTTCAGATCTATCAATGGAGCTTATGGCATTAAACTTCCATGTTTCAGCTTCTGGAAAAACAACTGTAGAGTCTCTTAATAACAAAAAAGAAAATAAAAATGAAATATATAGATTTTATAAATAAAAAATAATGGAGGATGAATTATACGATTTGGGATCCTGAAATTAATCAACATATATCAATTAGTGCAAAAACCAAGGTAATTGTAATTGGGATATCGGTCAGCTGTGGATAGTGATGAATTGATCATTAATTGACTTGAATCAATTCAAATGTGAATAATACATAAATGTTACAATCATTGACATGTGGCAACTAAGAATGCCAAGCTGGAGGATAAAAAATTATGTGGAATTACTGTGGATGTACAAGTGGATAAGTGCATGACATGTGGACTGAAGGCTTCAGATTAAGTGATAATGAGGTGTTAGTTGAGCAAACCACTCCTTAATCTTAGTTGTCAAGAATTGGCTATAGGTACATTTCTTTAAATATTACGCATAAGATGTTGTGATTTAAAAAAATAACAATATAATTAATGGTAACATTTTTTTCTTGAGAGTTAAGACAATAAATTAGAAGAATCTGTATCTTTCAAAAATCAAATTAGTAATTCAATTTAATTTAAAATTACGCATAAGATCATTCCCAAGTGACTATTACTCATCTAAATGTGATTTATTTGATGATGAATTTGAGTATTTAAAACCATTAACTTTTAATTGTCAATCATATTAACTAAAGGTATTTTATCAAGTAGACAAATTATTCGTTAAAGAAAAAAATGATATAGAGAATTTATATTTATTTGTTCAATGATTTCTTGGTGCTACAAATTGATTGTATTAAAATCATAAATTACACCAATATACATAGTTGACCTCGGGATAATGTAATTATTAGATATGAATTTGATATTGGTAACTAAATATATTTCTATCATTTAAGATTGAAATTGTAAATACAAAATCTCAAATAAAAATCACGTAAATTTCATTAGCTTTCATTAGTAAGTTTTTATTCGCACACATTTTTTCTTGAGAGTTAAGACACTAAATTAGAAGAATCTGTATCTTTCAAAAATCAAATTAGCAATTCAATTTAATTTAAAATTACGCATAAGATCCTTCCCACGTGGCTATTCTTCATCTAAAGTAGAGATGATCATGGGTAGGGTACTATATTTCGCGTCCCCGGACCCAGACTTAGCAGGTATCAAAGTCAATCCCTGTCCTAGACCGTACGAATAGTCGAATCCCCATACCCGAACTCAGACCCAGAAAACTTTTAAAATAAATTATTATTTTCTTAATATAAAATTTATGTTTATGAACAATTCATTAAAAAATATGATGTTAAATTATATATATATATATATATAATATTAAATATTTTTTTATTATCATTATATATTTTTTCAATCAAAAAGTTTAAAAATAGTACTTTTATATATAAAAAAAATCATTATTATTGTGGACAGGGTATCGTTATGGTACCTCTTTACTTGTCCCCGAACCCAATAACTTTGTACCTGGACCCATACCCAGACCCATAGGGTAAAATTTCAGGGTACTCATTGGGTATGGGTATTTTGACCATCCCTAATCTAAAGGTGATTTCTTTGATGTTGAATTTAAGTATTTAAAACCATGAAGTTTTGATTGTCAATCGTATTAACTAATGGTATTTTATCAAGTAGGCAATTTAATCCTTTATATGCACGTTAGAAGGAATAAATTATTTTAGTTAAAATTTTAACAGTGTAAATTAGAACAATAAACATATTTAAAGACTCAAATTAATAGTTAAATTTAATTTATTCATTATATAAAAAAAGATATATATGATTTATATATATTTGTTCCTTATTAATTTGATTGATCAATTTTTTTTGGTGCTACAATCTAATTGTTTGTATTAAAATAATGAATTAATAATTTAATCAATTTAATCAATCTAATCCCCAAAATAGATGTAAAAATAAAATTTCTTCTGAGATTTAAGAGATTAAATTAAAAAAACCTGTATCTTTCACAAATCAAATAAATACTTCATTTTAATTTAATTTTAGGCATAAGATGTTTTGATTTTTTTAAAAAAATAACAATATAATTAATGGTAACATTTTTTTTCTTGAGAGTTAAGACACAAAATTAGAAGAATTTGTGTCTGTTAAAAATCAAATTAGTAATTCAATTTAATTTAAAATTACGTATAAAATCCTTCCCACGTGGCTATTCTTCATCTAAAGGTGATTTCTTTGATGTTGAATTTGAGTATTTAAAACCATTAACTTTTAATTGTCGATCATATTAATTAAAGGTGTTGTATCAAGTAGGCAGTTTATTCGTTATAGAAAAAATGATACAGAGCATTTATATTTATTTGTTCCTTATTAATTTGATTTATCAATGATTTTTTTGGTGCTACAATATGATTAATTGTATTAAAATCACGAATTACACCGATATACATAGTTGACCTCGGGATAATGTATTATAAGATATGAATTTGATATTGATGATTAAATTGATTTCTATCATTTAAGGTTGAAATTGTTAATACAAAATCTCAAAATAATTACACGTAAATCTCAAAAAAAAAACCACTTCGGTGAAGACTGATGAACTTGGAAAATGTTATAAACGCGACCAACCACATCTGCAAATCAAAAAAAAAATCATGATGATGTTCATAAGTCTCCAAAAAATCGGTCTTCACCAACAAAAAATATTGTGAGATATTTCATTATGATTGTTATATCCGAGATAATTATTTTAGTTATTACCATTATTATTAATTTATTTTTCTTTGGGAAAGAAAAATAAATTTGATTAAAAGAATTAAAAAAAAAAGAGGACCTACAAGAAATAGGGATTTAAAAGGTGGAAGCAAAAAGGGGATTTAGCAATAATTAAAATATTAGTCTTATTATTATTATTTTACTTTGGGTTTAAAACCGTGTGCTCTCTTCATTTCATTAGCAAACTAAAACAAAAAAAGAAAAGAAAAGAGAGAAGCAGAATGCAGCGGACCACGGAGAAGGCGGGGAGCACCCGAGAGGAGGAGAAGCAACGTGCACGGCGGGTTTGGGTCGGATTCTCGCCAGAAAACATGTTCCGACGCCGGAGACGGTGACCGGAAGTCATCTTCAACCCTTAGCAAGCCTTCTATCCGATTGAATCAAGGTGAGAAAGCCCCAAACTCCCAAAACCCCAATTTCTCTAATTTTATGTATTTTAGGAATTCTTCGATTTCTTCTATTTGGGACATTCCGGGGTTAAATTCGAGCTTAGTGTGTGTTATTGAAAGCTTAATCTGGTTCAGAATCAAAGTGAAATCATAGGACCGGGTAAGGAAATCATGGAAATTGGGTTAAGAAATTGTGCTAAATTCGAATTTTGCTAGTTTGCTGCATGAATAGGCTTGGAATGGAGTAGTATAGGTGTTATAGTGGCTGGAAATAGACAAGGGAATAAAGCCCGAGTATTTACCGTCTCAACCAGAACCCAATCCGGTGAAAAAGAGGCGATATACCAAGCCACAGTGTAGTTGGGAGCCGTGCTTTAGGCTGGACACCTTGGTCTAGTTCGTGGTAGACACCTAAGAACCGCTAAATTGGTTACAAGGCTCTATTGTATACCCGATTATATTTTTATATATAATTAAAGGGGTAGTGGTTGAACTCTTACTCGGCAAATAAGTGGAAACGGTGGAATGAGTAAGCTAAAGCCTCTTTTGAGCTGTGAATTTATTCCTTTATTAGTGATAAGTTCTTACGAACACATGAAGTGGAATTTAGATAAATGAGAATCTCAAACCTAAGCTCCTAGAGGTTCTAAGTGGCTCGAATGTGTGAAAGTCAAGTATAATATAGTATAGACTTTCAAAAGAGCAAATAAGACGATGTAATGAACTAACTAGTTAGTTCTTTGAAGTATCTAGAGGGTGCATGAGCATTAGCATGACACGTACATGGTAGATGCTTCTTTACACGTTTCTATTTGCTTAAGTACATGTGTATAGGGCACCACAGAGTAATTGGAGCTTCAGGCACTCCGAGGACTGATCAGGAGGGCCAACGAGGTGAAGGGCTCTCCCATCCCTGCCCCACAAGGTTGGATGACTACGTGGAATTGTGGTGGTTTGCTCTATTTTTGCAAATTGTTATATGAAATATGTCAATCAAAATGTATTTACGTTATGCGTATATCATTAGCAAGCAAATAGTAGACGTGCAAACTGTTTATGTGCTTATATGTTTGTTCTCAAGTGAATATGCGATATTGTGGCTCACCGAGCCTTATATGTGACCGTGGGTAGGATTGAGTCAGAATTTCATATGTGAGGGTTCATTTATATTAGAAACTCATTTAAATTGATCATCGTTGTAAAGGTTTTGACCGTATGGTACATTGAGGAAAATGAACCTAGGTTGTTAAGTGTGAGTGGAAGTGTTGCATAATTGAAAAGGGGGAAACTAGGCCTAACTAATAAACACGTATAATATTCAGTTAGTTTATCACAGGGTGTCGTTCAAGGTTAAACATGTTAGTTGAACTTGTTTAGGTTGGTCCGGGTAGATTGAGTCGGTCATCCTGGTCGGACAGACAGGATTTTGATAGCAGTAAGTATGCCACATGGTGGCCATTACCTTGGATTAACCGACGTCAGACTAGTTGCCGGCTATTACTCTAAGCGTGCCTTGGAGTCAGAAAGTTCCTAGTGTGATCAACTAGGATTGAATAAGAAATTGCCTTCGGGCCAATATTTCCCTTAGCGTAATACGGGAGACAGAAAGTCAATGCCTATGTGTATAACTAGGGGTTAGCTATGGAACCATATGATATATGTTGTGATTGATTTACGTGCGGAGTAAAAATTCTGCTAGAAGCATGAACTAGGGTATTTATTGTGAACATGATATATATTGACTGCCTGATCAGATTAAAGGTTGCAATATAATCAGTTTTATGCGTATGTGGTTGTGGTTGCTCCCTTCCCCCAGCTGTAGTGGTACTCGTTGCTACGCCAGTGATGGGGGAGCTCCTCACTGAGTCTGTTCGACTCACCCCCCTGTTTATATGTTTCAGATACAGGTGGTTCAGGCGTTGGGAACGCGTCCAGTTCTTCTCAAGGAGGCGGACAGATCTGCAGACCGCACGCTTAGTCCGCGTCAGTAGTTATTTTGGTTATGTACATATGTCATGATGTATATATATATATATATATATCCTTTTTGGGCGTAGCTTTTGTATGTATACAACTGCTCTGTATATATATATATATATATATATATATATATATATATATATATATTATACTCGAATTCTAGCACTGTTGGCTTCATACAGGTTAAAGTTAGGTCTTGGTGTTGGGAATATAGGCTATGATATATTATATATCATGTGTATATATGTATATGACTTCCGCATGTGAATAGGATAGATCACACGTATTGAGGCGTGTGATCAATATGTAAATTATATGTATGTGTGGTTGGATACCTGTTTGTATGAAAATATGACTTCCGCATGTAACTAGAATAGATCGCACGCATTGAGGCGTGTGATCAATATGTATACTATATGCAAGTGTGTGATTCAATATATGTATAACTGGATACAGGACTTCTTCATGTGAATATGATAGATCACCTGCACTGAAACGTGTGATCAATATGTAAACTATATGTATGTGTGAGTGAATATATGTATATATATAGACTGAAGCGGCGTTGAGCGAGCCGTGGATTGCGAACTGCTTTGGTCACCGGAGATGGATGACCATATATATTATATGTTGTTTGTACTAGAAACGGGTAGTATTGACATGTATAAATGTTAATTAGTGATTAGAGGCTTACGGGATAGGAGAAATCCTACTTCCCGTGCCGGTCACAGACGTCCGATAGGGGATCGTGACAATGATGGAGAAAGTTAATATAAGAATATACCAAATAATATAGTTAGATCAAGCTCCCCATATATGATTCGTTGAGCCTCAACAAAAGAAAATCCAAAATGATGAATAGAAGCATTATCATCAGCAAGTGCTACTCGAGTTTGGAACATGAAATTCAGCTTAACGCATGACTTGAGGGACGAAAAGTACATTTCTGTCACATAAAACCATATCAAGAGCATTATGTTGGCATGTTTTCGGACAAGGAGGTGTCTCCCACAAACACACGACCCGGACCTTTACCTTCCATGTAGTCTTAGATCTGTCAATTACGCCTTCAACATCAATAAATTGATCCATGATCCAGCGAATTTCTGTCCAAAAAATGAATTTGGAGAAATTCGTGAAAAAATATTAATAAAAAAACATTTGTTGAGATCTACACAAATGCTTTGCAATTTTCACCTTCTTTGATAAGATATTACAGTGGGATATAAAATATAAATTGAAAAGTGTTCAAAGAGTAGGAAATAAGTGAATAAAGAAAGAAACAATACTTTCAAATATAAGTTAGTGTTACAGAGGAAGAAGAATTCACAGTCTACAAGAAAAAAGAGGAATAGATATTTATAGTGCCTTTTGAAAAGAAGTGGGAATATTGAGATTGGAATCGTCTAATTAATGCATTAGAATAAATTACAGCATATATCATGGACTATTTAATGCTGATTTTAATCAGATATGAAAATTTATCAATTCCTCATGAGTAGGAAGACCAACGTCACGATACTCTAAGCATTTACAAGTAATATATCCATATTAGATTTGATGGAATAAATAACACAATAATATTTACGCAAACAAAGAACGTGATATAAATGAAATGGCTTTTAAAATCATATCGGAATCTGAATTCTAACCTTCATTCAACATCTCATGGACAGATTGGCTAGTGTTATTGTTAACTGAGGAATCATTCAGGTCCAAGTTTCCATTTTGACCATCTATATTTTAATACAAAACAAAGATAAATTAATTGGTAAGCATTAAAATATTAGTATAATGAAACAACAATTAACTGCATATAAAAAAAATTGGTGTACCACCATCAACTATTAATGCATTCCAAGCAACTCGGCCTAAAAAAAAGCATCGTATGAATGATACATAAAAATGAAAAATTTAGACAACAAAAATCACACGAACATTAGTTATGACTAAAATAATACCTTGTATTCTAGCAAGTGTCTCGTTTGGCATAATGCGAATATTCTGTTTTTTAGGCCGTTTATTTTGAAACTTATCTGGCTAAATGGAAAGATCTACAAAAAATAGCCAGAAACATTTATACAAACTTTATTCTTTCATAATTTAAAAATATATATAGTAGAAAATGTCATTATCACACGATAATGGTGCTTGACATGGTTAGATGTATTTGAAGATGAAATTATATTTAGTGTAAAGGACAATTTACAACAAAATCAACAAATGAATAAATCAAGAGTAACAAAATTACTATATTGCAAAAAATTAAAAGATATTTCAACAGCGATGCGATGCACTATAAATTGACACATAAATATATAGATTGTTTAAATAAAACATACTAATAATAGATAGTATACCATTCGTGTTCCTAGCGTTTTTTTCAGGCCGACGCTTTGCAATGATTTCTATTTGTCATCGGCGATTATCTGTTATTAGGTAAATTAATAGATAAGAATGAATAATTGGAATTTACATTTCGATTCAGTCTGTTTGTGTAACGTATACTTTTAAACTGTTTGGTACATATTTAATGAATGCAAAACAGATAATGAAACAATAAGACTGCCTTGCGTTACCTTTATGACATTGTAAAGCATAAATATTTGTCACTGGTATAGTACTATCGGCTGCATATAAATGCCATAGTTGACTTAAGTTAAATAATGTAAGAAGACTATATGTACAGTATATGTGGCGATCTAAGTTATTTATTCAACTTTCATTGCAACAAACAATAATTAGTTATAAAGATAATTTGTTCGCAATTAATACAATTTTTAACAAAAGATTGCTTTATAGTAAGACTATAAGGTTGTTATATAATAAAATTTTTTTTGATAAATGTAAAACATAAACTACGTTTTGTTGGAAAAGAAAATAAATACTACTTACATTGTCCCCTGAGTGGCAACTAAAATAGGTTTGACAATTTTCCTTCTCTGTCAAGTAGAATGTCATCTGTTGAATTTATGTACATACTATAAACCAAATTTGAGGTAATTGATTATCTATTACCATTAAATGGTATATCATTATTGGTATGATGTTTTCTAACCATTAAACCCTTCCGATGCTTTCTATTGTCTGAGTCAGTTAAGGAAGACACAAACAAAAAATTATATTAATTAATACACAAATTAGTAAATAAATCAATCAACATAGAATTACATTCTAAATTAATAAATTTATAATGATTTTAAAACCTGTAGCACTTGTGGGCGAAATTGAGATATATGATCTAGATGAGTTGGTTGGTTGTCGAACATGATTTGAAATATCTGTACCAAATGAAAATTTAATTAGCAGTAAAATCAACAATTATTGTATGCAGCATAATCTTGTGAAAAAGAAAACAATAATTTTTTCCACGATATAAATATGATCACTAGAATACGTTACCTTGAAATGGTATGGGAGTTCTACTACAGCTAGCAGAGGTTTCATCAGAAAAATTAGGTCGGGGAATGGTTAACCTTCAGAACCATTAATAGTATCCATCAGTATGAACGATTACACAAAAGTATCAAATATATATTATACATATAGGCATGACTAAACGAAAAAGATTTGTACCTTTGTACATAACTGTATTTTTGTCCTTTGTCGACGATGCTCCAGATATTATTGAATTTTGAGGAGTAAGCACTGAATTTGATGAAATAAAAAAAAAGTTAAACGTAATTTTATTTCTTAATAAAAAAATTATTAACAAACGGTCTTAATTTATGCGTGCCAACGTCAAAGTACATTCTAGTGTAGTTACTATCATATAGGAATGTCACCAATATATAACTTAAATACGATGACTAAAAAAACATGTTAATTTGTATTAAAGGTAGCAGTAATTGCTGCCAAATGAAATTATTGTATAGCTTTCGTACCAGCAAAAGTGTTGTGCTTCTAACCAAAATGTCTCTCATTAATGATCTGAATCCTTCTCTTTTGGTTTTCTATAAATGAAACTTGGCAAATTTATTGTGAAAAAAACGTATTGTTCATTGCAAACGGGATATATGCAAAAACAAAACATTCTCTACGAGAAAAGTACAGAAAAATAAAACAAAGACCAGCAACCTTGAGGATTGGATGGTGTTGTTATCATGGAATCGATTAATCTTGCATCGGGCATACTATTGATATCTGAATAGATTAGTTTATGAATGCTTAAAGTTAACGCAAGTAATCTTTATCAATTCAAAATTTATAGCTTCGAAATTTAAGTAGAAGAACATTAAATTTTAAAATAAGTAATGTACATTCAAAAAATAAGATACCGTTAATGCTTGTGGAAACATCATTCTCCTTATGTAAAAAAATAATAATGTTTGTAAATTTATAAAAGAAAATAATGAAGAGATATTACAATAAAAACTTTTAAGTAAAAGTATTAGAAGAATACTACCATCGTCTAATGTAATATAATTATGTCTACGTCGATTTGCAATGATTTGTCTCCGCAACTTTCTGTTGGCTAAAAATATGATTAAAATTAAATGACGTAATGAATTCATTGATAAACCAATAAAAATAACATGAATTACTTATGATGGAAACAATGAGTAGTGGTCTTTTAGTAGGTACATACCTTTTGCAATTGACTGTGGGGTTTTAGCTGTCCGAGTAACATTTTCATCAAATGAGACAACAATATTATTTCGAGTCAGACTTTTGGGGCTTACATTCATCACACCTGATGAATTGGGAAATTAAAAAATTCATGTTGAAAAAGCTAAAAATAATACTTAGGTGTAATTAACGACAACTATTTGCTAATCATCAAGAACATGCTATTAAATGTGTAATAGAACATCATATCTTGTATATGTGTGTAGTACAACATATATTATGATCTGCTAAGCCAATAATGAATAAATTATAATACCATAAATCGCAAACAGAGAAAACATGTTTAACAATAATTATTACTCAATTTTTTTTATTTAGAAATCCAACAACTGGTAAATTATTTTATATCTGAACCTAAAAAAATGTAGTTACAACATTTATAAACATGAACCTTGCGAAAAATATATAAATTTTAAGCTAACATTGTAGATTGAGGGCCAAACATCGGTAGGAAAATAAATTTGTTTATTACCTAAAACATTGGGTGTTTGAGGCCCTTGGTTGATGTTGTGGTTCAATGGTAGAAAATAAGTCATAGGAAACATGACTAAAAATAAGGAACAAAAATCGTGTTAGTTAAAAGAAAAAAAATACATAGAAATTTCATAACTATATAAAAATAAATGAATTAAATAGCAATGAGAAATATACTTGAATTACCATTGCTATAAGATGGATATACCAAAAAAGGGTTGTGCCATTGTAGTGATGGTTGATAAAATGGTACTGCTACAAAATATAAATTTAAAATTAAATTGTAATCACGTTACTTGTTTGACTTGTATAATAATAAATTAATACATCATTCACAGTATATGTGAAAGCATAGACATAGATAAATTTCTATATTTTTTAAACAATTAAATCCAGAACTTATTAACATACTTGGAATGACATGGGGAAAATTTTGAACATTGACATTAGTAGTAGCAGAAACACATGAAATTTAATCAAAATTGAAAAGATAATATTATATGTTAAGAAAATTATAAAAAAAAATTAAATGAAATTGAACACCATTTTTCGTAAAAAGGTCATATAAATGGATTAAGAAAATTTGTTGTTGATGAAAGAATATTTACTAGAAGTGAACTGTAACTGTCATTTTTGGTTCAGACAATTGTAATATGAATTTAGGACAGCAAGGGGTCTTAACCTTGGGGGACTTGTCCTTAGGTGATGCACCTAGGTGCCTACGTACCCTTCTGGAGGGATCAAAGTCCACGTAGTTCGTCATGGGGAAGAAGAATGGTCAACAGGGCCTGTCGCCGGGGGGTGCCGCTGATGTCCCAGTTGTGGTACCCGTTATGGTGCCTACTGGTGGTGAGAGGGAAATGCAGCTTCCTGTGCCTCCGTCGTCTTCCAAAGGGGAGCGTCGTCAAGAGGTTCTTTCGAAGGAGAGGAGGAAGAAGGACGGGAAGGTTGGCGCGAGCGGACCCCGGGAAGGGGAAAGGAGGGGAACTTCTGCGGCGGAGTTAGCCGAAAGCAGGGAAGGTGGTCCCAAGAAGCGTCCTGCAGGGGTTGACTTGCGATTGTCTCCGCAGGTCATACGGCGGAGTACTAACCAGGAGGATGCACAGGCGGAGGCTCCAGCGGGGGATGCTATTCTTGTTTCTGCCCCTGTTCCAACCTCGGTTACCATTTCTGCCGTCGTTCAGCAATCACCTTTGAGGGTGATTCTTTCTACTCGTCCTCCTGTTGTCAGCCTCGTTGAAGGTGTGAATCAACCTCCTGCTAAGAGGGTCGCGGTGGTCGTTGAGGAGTCTTCCCGGGACTCGTCCATGCCCCAGACTGCGGCGGGAGGTCCTGCGGCTATGGAGGTTGTGGAGTCTGGCAACGCGGCCGTGGAGGCCAGAGCCCTCGTAGACGGAGGGAATGTAGTGGCGAGTCAAGTGGCTGCCACGAGAGATGTTGTTCATGGGTCAACTGGCGGCCCTTCTGAACCCCTTGGGCCACCGTAGGGGGGATAGGCTTTTGAACTGGTGGCATTGGGCACACGCTTCCCCTTGGAGATGCGGGAGAGGGAAGCTAGGGGGCTGGACACTTTGCCCCTGAATATTGATGTTCGAGGCTTCAGCCGGGTTGTTGAGTCGTTGGCCGACTTCCACCAAGCTGGTCTTGAGTGGGAGAAGCATGTGGTAAGTTCCCTCGTTTTGGTTTTTTCCTCGTTTTGTGATAGGCTTTTGTTCCTGACTCTGTTGTGTATGTACGTGCTTCTTATAGGAGGAGATTCATCACGACCGGGATCATTTTTCTAGTGTTGCGACCTATAGGAGCCGGGCTCTAGAGGTCTCCTAGAAGCGATTGGCGAACGTGCGGGAGCAGCTGTCTGCCAAGGAGCTGGAGTGTGAGGTTCGAGGACGCGAGGTTAAGTCCTTGACTGAGGAGGTCGCCCGTCTTAGGGTCGAAGTCGGTCACCCTGCAGAGGTTTCGTTCCATCGCTCAGAGTTGGAGAGGACTCGCAAGGAGCTGGCCGTCCGTCGGGATGACGCTAAGAAGCGTCAGCAGGAGCAGCATTCTCTCCGTGGGGCCCTGCGGGATGCGGAGGCTCGTGCTGCTGAGAGCCTTTCTGGTTTGCTGGCGGCTAAGGGCAAAGTTGCCGATGTCGCCGATCGTCAGGAAGAGCTATCTGCACAGAGGATGTACGGTATGCTCTTGGCGGTCGAGCAGCTCGAGCGTCTCCATGGAGAGAGATTCCCAGCGGAGTATGTGGCTTCCTTGCATCCTTCCTTGGTGTTTTTTGAGGGTGAGCTTCATGGTCAGACGGAAACGGACCCTCCGTTGAATCTTGCTCTTCTTCGTCGATTGACGAATCGCTTAGTGGATCACTAAGTGTTGTCCCGAATTGCCAGGCAAGCTCCAGGCAAGCCTTAGCCAGTCTGGAAATCCTAAATTCAAAGTAGAGACATACAACTTGACTTAATGGTAAAATGCAAAGTGCGTTCGGAGTCCTAAGCGGAGGATAGGTTTGGGCGGGCGGACTCTGGCTTCTTTCCTCCTGACTCTTTAGCCTCGGGAGGTTCCTCGCGTGATTCTTTGGGACCAAGGCGGGTGACCTTGACGGTCTTGGTTAGGCTAGCTGCGTAGCATGCTCGCGCCAATTTCTGGTCCGCCATGATTTCTCCAACCCCATGGGGTGTTGGGAACTTCATTGGGAGATGTGCGGTAGACACTACAGCTCTGAGTTTGTTTAGGGAGGGTCTCCCTAGGATCGCATTGTATGCTGATGGTGCTGAGACAATGACGAAGTCTACATCAAGGCTCGTGACATTTGGTAGAGTGCCCATTGTTGTTCGGGCAGTGATGATTCGTTCTGCTGGAACCTGGGTTCCTGAGAACCCTATGAGCGTGCCGGGGAAGGGCCTTAGGCTGGACTCGTTCAACCCGAGCTTTCTGAAGGTGTCAAAGTAGAGAACGTCAGCTGAGGATCCTAGGTCGATCAAGACTCTCTTAACCTCGTAATTGCCGATAATTGCGGTCATTACCATGGGGTCATCGTGGACTGGCCCCTCTAGGTTAGTGAGATCGAAGGTGTTGGGGTTTCCCTTGGTCTCGCTCTTCTTCTTGTGCTTTGGAGCGTAGTGTAGAGCGAGTATGGAGCGTTCCATCCTTTTCTTGTTCTGCGGTAGGGAGGAGGTCCTGCGCTGCAATCTGCCCGCTATGACGTTGATGACCCCGTGGGTAGGCGCTTGGCCGTCAGCTTCCTGGGGGTGGTCAGAACTGGCCCTGCTTTCCTCCTTGATGAACCTGCCAAGTTGCCTTTTCTGGATTAGGTCCTCGATCTGATCCTTCAGGTGGATGCAGTCGTTGGTTTCATGTCCGTGATCCTTGTGGAACTGGCAGTATTTGGACTTGTCCACCGGTCTTCCCGTTTTCCGTCTTTTGACCTGCGGGGGGAATGTGAGCATGTCGGAATGATAGATTTCTTCCAACACCCCAACGTGAGATCTGTTGAGGGGAGTGTAGCTCGTAAACCGTCCTCGGGGAGGTGTTCGCGGTCAAGGAGGTGACCTTTTCCTACTGCTTTTTTCCTTGGGTGCTTGGTGCTCGGTTCCTGTCTTCTCTTTCTTCTTTTCTGCCCGTTCCATATCGGCCCTGCTTATCAGGAACTTCCACATCTTGTCCTTAGCGATCTGAGCGTTCTCTTCTCGAATGAACCATTCCGCACGGTCCATGAGTTTCTGTAAGGTGGAGATAGGGCACCTGTTTAGTTCCCCGTAGAACTGTTTGCACCGAAGACCCTGCTTTATGATAAAGATGGCGACGGCGTCCTGGAGGGTTTCTCCCTCCTCCTGGTAAAGCGGGCCAAGAAGACTTGCAGGGTTTCTCCCTCCTCCTGGTGGAAATCGATGAAGGAGTCCTCGTTTTTCTGGCACTCTTTGCTGCTGGTGAATTGTGTAAGAAAGTTCTAAGCCAGTTGTTCAAACTGTGAATCAAATTGGTGGGCAGCAAGGAGGACCATCTCAAGACGGCTTCCTTTAGAGTTGATGAGAAGACCCAGCACTGTTGGCCGTCCGTCATACCCACTATCGACATGGCCGAGTTAAAGGTGTTCAGGTGATCTCACAGATCGATTTCTCCTCCATAAGGCTCTATGTGGAAGGGCATCTTGGAACCCATGGGCACGTGCTCGTTCATGACTTGGAGGGTGAAGGGGTGTTCCCCCTTCCTTGGAAGTCGATCGCGGTCCATTAGTAGGCGTTTGCGCCGGCGGTTGCGTACAAACTGTAGGCCGCGGCCCATGGCATGTGGAGGTAGGACCCTGGAGGGTAGTTTGGGACCGGTAGTCGTGGAAAGTTCATAACTGGTCGGGCTGCCTGTCCGGCGACCATGGTAGGTCCAGGTGCGATCACCGTTGGGGGTGGTGCCACCGTCAGTGACAACCGTGCGAACTCTATGGGTAAGGTCCCAAATTGAATCGTGGGCAAGCCGGTAGGGTCGCTAGAGGTCCCTGTCGTCGCGCTGTGTGGCACTACGGGTAGCTGAATGCTCACATTTGCTGGGGTGAGGCTTCTGTCCTCTTCCGGTCGTTGTTGGCGTAGAGCCGCTACTTCTGCCTCGAGGCGGGCGATCTCAGCGTCTCGCGGGTTCCTTGCCAACTCTGTCACCTCTTGACCACCGCTTGAGGGGCAAGGGACGTGTGGCATGCCGTACGTGTGCTGAGGGCAAGTTTCCTCTCTAGATGCCGGGTTCTGGACCACGGTCACTGTGACGGCCACTTGTGTTATTGAGGAGCTTTGAGGCTGGGTTGTGCCTGATCTGCCTGCCCCGGATGTGACTGGTTCGGCCGTTCCCTGGCGATTCCACGTGCTGCGCCTCAGGGCGCTGCGTCAGTCGTGGTGGTGGGGACGTTCGAGTCGGTCATGACGTATCGTGTTCTGTATCTGTATTGAAGATCAAAACAAAAACAAGTACGGGTTTCTGAGTGTTAGGTGTATACTCCTACTCCCCAAAAAAAGAAATGCCGTTTAGCGGCAGAGTGAGCAAGGCATTGTGGTCTGAATAAGACCGCGGTGGGCGCCACTGTAACTGTCATTTTTGGTTCAGACAATTGTAATATGAATTTAGGACCGCAAGGGGTCTTAACCTTGGGCGACTTCTCCTTAGGTGATGAACCTAGGTGCCTACGTACCCTTCTAGAGGGATCAAAGTCCACGTAGTTCGTCATCGTGACGTCTATCAGAGCCATTAGGCAAGGTTGTTACCTGTATTGGGCCGTGTGCGGCTAAGACGTGCCTAAGGTACTCCGGGCGGGCGAGCTGCTCTGTGGGAGGTTGCCTTAGTGGGAGAGAGCTATGGTCTCTGAGGGCTGCTGGAAGCCCTGTAAGGTATGTGCTCCAAGGAAGAGGTGAGCTGTTAGGAGGTTGGCCCAGACGGAAGGCCAACAGCGGGGCTCGAGGAGGTGAGAGTACTGGTGAGGTGTATCTGGGAGCGATGTGTGATAATCCTTCGGATTGTATGTAATTTTGTGTAGAGTCGATTCCCCCTCTTAGTCCCATGGGTGAGGGGCTATTTATATTGGTGTGTGGGGAGATCGTGCTCGACCCACGACCTCGTGGGACGTGGGTCGTCCCACGAGGCTTACGGAGATCCCACGTCTGGTTGAGGGGAGACTCCGTGTGGTGACGTGGGCGAGGGCCACGTAATGGGTGGATGAGTGGTGCCACGTGTCTCCAGCGGGTGCTAGGACCATTCTTCTAGAACGTCAGTGCCACGTGTCCTAAGGTGAAATATTCTAAAGTTACATGCACTAATAATATTATTTCAAGACAGAATAGAAAGTATATATTAGAATGAAAAATGTTAATAAAAAGGTTGGCAATATAATCATATTAACAATGACATACGCTAGATGTATATTGCTTTATTATAGAATTGGTACCTCGAATGGGCTGCTGTGTAGAATTTGGCCGGGAAGTTGCATCAAATTCTCCTGTTTCTGCTCTTGCTTCTGCATTTCTAAGCTGATCCATTTCCATAAAAGTAACTACAGACGAATGAAAGTTATATAATGATATAAGACTTACGTTATTTTCCTAATCACATTACTGTTATTTGCCTGAGCATTCATGCATTTAGTTCATAATATAATCGGAACACAAAATAGATTGGTGATTTCGTACCTGGTGTATAGTTTAAATTCAACAGTTGGTTATGGGTGATTAGTGTCACCAAATTTGTCACCAAATAGAAAACTAATATCTAGAATAAACAATGCATTTGAAAAATCAGAGAAATGGTGAAGATTGATGGTTAGAGAAACCTTCAACGGGAATTTGAAGGGAAATGTTAGTGGGACAAGTTTGGTAATTATAAATCAGAGAGATTTTTAAATTTACATAATAATTACCATTAAAAATGTGATATGCATAAGTACAAATTAAGAAAATATTTGACCTACCTTTACAAATAAATTAACTTATAAGGAAACAAATCAACATAATTTATTCCACTTTCCACCAATATTTGGTCAAGTAATCTTAAGAGGGATTTTAGCGTTGATAGTTTGACTTAATTAATTAAAAATTGAAACCTCCACTAATTGTGTCGATTAGAGGTAGTACAAAAAGATTAATTACTTGATCAACTATCTATATTATATTGACAAATTTATATTCTATTAACAAATTCAAAGTCATTAAATATTGCGTTAATAAATAAGAACCATTGATATTATATTGACAAATCTATATTCTATTAACAAATTCAAAGTCATTAAATATTGCGTTAATAAATAAGAACCGGCACACCATTTGTACATGAGTATAAGAATTCTATGGGTTTCTTAGATATCTGAATTTTTTTAACGATTTATGATGTCTTTGGTTAGTGGGGTGTAAGATGTAATGGTAATGGTATTCGGAATGGAGGATGTAATGGGATTGCAGAAGGGAATGAAAAAAGTAATATGAAAGTGATGTGATGTGATTTTAATGGAATAAAAGTGGTTAAATTGACAAATTTACCATTGTATTAAGGCCATGTTCTTTACATCGAAATAACAAAGGAAATGAGAAAGGAAGGGGTGGGCCCCACTGGGTCCCACCTACTGGTTCACTTTTTCATTTCCATGAACTGTTTAAAAAGAAAAAAGAAAAAAAAATACAAAATATCTATTATACCCTTTGATTTGACACAATCATAACTTTCTTTTCTTTTTAGTATTTTAATATAAGGGGCAAAGTAGTAATTTTAATACATTCTGTCACGACCCCAAATCGGGTGTACGCGACCGGCACGGGATTAGACTTTTACCTCTAAACCCGTAAGCCTTACCCTGTAAACATAACTATAACTACCCTGCTATACAATCAATATGTATATATCGTAATAGTGGCCACACCTCACTGGTGGCCTAATTAACCTGCAATCCGCTGTTCGCTCAATACCGCTTCAGCTCAACCTAGTGTATAGATATATTTATCAGCACTCATAATGTAAATATTAATATCATATTGATCGTACGTCTCAATACGTACGATCTATCCTATTCACATGCAGCAGACACACATAATATATATCCATATCATATTGACCGTACGCCTCAATGCGTATTATCTATCATATTCACATGTAGAAGTTTATATACTCATACATATATCATAGTTTTCCCCAAACTGGACCCTGTCTTTAAATACATGTGAAGCCGACAAGTCTAGAGTGAACGTACGTCAAAAGCTGTAAATATTTACAACACTTACAACTTTAAAATATGTACAACAAAAGAAATCAAAATAACCCAAAAGTTGTCCACCCACGCGAACAAGAGCGTAAGGATGGTATGATGTCCGTATCACTGTCCGGACATCGATGCTTGCCCGATCCCTGTATCTGAAACATTGAAGCAGAGGGAGTGAGTCAAACAGACTCAGTGAGAAGCTTCCCATCCTCGGCGTAGCGGGGGGTACTACTACAGCTGGGGAAAGGGAAACACCCACAATCACATGCGCATGAAAATCCAGTTTATCAAATGTTATATTACGATCAGGCAATATTAATATAACATTAAAATCAAAGATAAACCTATGGATCATGCTTCTCATAAACAAGCAAACACTTTTAACATATCATTTGAAAACTGTAAATCACTTAACTGATCCTAGTGCCAAGCTAGGGCAATGGCCTCAACGGGCAAATTCTTTTAATGTTTAACTGACCCTAGTGCCAGGCTAGGGCAATGGCCTCAACGGGCAATTTCTCTTAAACTTTAACTGACCGTAGTGTCAGGCTAGGGAAATGGCCTCATCGGGCAAATCTTTTAAATCTTTAACTGACCGTAGTGCCAGGCAAGGGCAGTGGCCTCATCGGGCAAATGTTTTAAATATTTAACTGACCCTAGTGCCAGGCTAGGGCAATGGCCTCAACGGGAAATTTCTTTTAACTTGTTTCTCTTCCCAAGCTTTCAGCTGGTATCCTGACTCTATCTACCCATTTCTATCTTAAACTGACTTTACCTAGGTAGTGTGAATATCCCTACGACTCACTAATCAATTAAGAGATCGTATTAATCCTCATATTGTCCCCAAACCCTTGGTTAGATCATAACCTAGCTTTAAGGTCTTCCCTAGGTTCAATTACCATAAAACGTCGACGTTCACTAACAACTTCTACACGATTTCTTTAATCTGTTTCTAATTAATAGGGTAAACCAAACCTTGGACTCAATCAACAACTTACCCCCTTGCTTATACTGTTCGGCGTACCTCATGTCATCACATGGATACCCTCCTGTACCTCTTTACCTGTAGTCAAACACACATATACAAATACTTTCATGGATAATAGTTTAGGAACAACAATAGCATGTTAACCACTAAACAGTTCTTACAAACAGGCAAGTAGGCAAACCACATATCCACATCCTCAATCAACCCTGTAGGGCAAGGATGGGAAACCCCTCACCTGGACGGCTCCCTTGCGCTTGTCCTAGAGTAACTCCCGCTCCGGACAATTTGTGGTTTCCTAATGAATGCATTCAAGTGGTGAACATCTCAAACTATATGCAATTCATATATATACGACATGCTCGTGCCTAAAATGCATATAGATGTTGCCAAGAACCAAGTTCTTGGTCTCATCCGTCTTCCCTCTCTTCTATGAGAGTCTCAAGTGCATCGTACTTGGTTTCGTACAACTATCGTTCTCCTTGAGTTGCTTTTAGGGCCTTGGATTTGAGTTACTAAACCTCAACGTGCTTCTAAGCTATCCTACTTAAGGTTACCTAATGACGATGTATAAGGAATGTAGAAATTCAAGAAGTTGGACTTAGCTTATTTCGTAAGTTTCTATTCTTGAGGGACAAGATGACATTTGAAATGATTTTGATCCTTAAAAACATGGTTGGGGGTGTCCTAAGATGTTTAGGATTGAAAATAAGAGGTTTGTACACCCCAGATTGACTTAAAAATGAATTTTGGGCATGCTGGGTAGAGACCGGGTGCTGCAGCGCCCATTCTG
The DNA here is from genome assembly GCA_014851425.1 of Senna tora. Lineage (NCBI taxonomy): Eukaryota > Viridiplantae > Streptophyta > Magnoliopsida > Fabales > Fabaceae > Senna > Senna tora. The sequence goes on along the minus strand of CM026263.1, from coordinate 13,339,872 downwards.
GCGCTGCGGCGCCAAGCTGCTACCCAATAGCTCTTTTTTTACCTGAGAGCTGGTGCTGCAATGCCAGCTCGCAGCACAGTAATTTGTTTGCTGTGCTGTGGGCTAGTTTGGGCCCGTTTCGGCCCCCTTTTAACTCTAGCGTCGACTCCGCACCTCACGGGTTTTGTTCACCTACATTCCAACGACATAAATCCAACCCTAACTACTCAAATCCAAGCCTGATTCCAAATTTGGGAATATTTAGAATTTTCAACCCCAAACCCTTTCAAATTCGAATTCGGCTAAACCCGAGGGTATAGCCTCGATTCTTACCCCAACTAAGTGTTCAAGAACACTTCCTAGGTCTCAATCTACCCTCGAAACAACACAATCGAAGGTGGATCGGAGAAATCCCTAAAAATGAAGAAATTGAGGGTTTCAAATGAAATTGGGGTTACCAACCTTTGATTCGATTGGTGGAAGGTGTAGGGGACGTCGTACCCGAGCTCCGATGACTTTTCCGGCGTTCACTAGCTCTCCCCGGTCACTTTTCCGGCAAAACCCCAACTCTCCTTGTCACGACCCCCTATCGGACTTCTGTGACCGGAACAGGAGGTAGGATTTCTCCTGTCCCGCAACCCTATAATCCCTTATTGACATTTTTATATGTTCATAACTACCCATTTCTAATACAAACAATATATAATACATATGGTCATCCATTTCCGGTGACCTAAGCAGTTTGCAATCCACGTCTCGCTCAGTGCCGCTTCAGTATATATATATACACATATTCAATCACACGTACATATAGTATACATATTGATCACGCGGTTCAGGGCGGGTGATCTATCCTATTCACATGCAGAAGTCCTGTATACAATCATACATATATTCAATCACACAGTTGCATATAGTTTACATATTGATCTCACGCCTCGATGCGTGTGATCTATCCTATTCACATGCGGAAGCAATAATTTTATACAGACAGGTATTCAGCCACACATGCGTATAATTTACATATTGATCACACGCCTCAATGCGTGTGATCTATCCTATTCACATGTGGAAGTCATATATATTTATACACATGATATATGTCATATCATAGACTATATTCCCCAACACCAAGACCTAACCTTAACCTATATGAAGTCGACAATGCTAGAATTCAAGTTTGATATATATATATATATATACAGAGCAGATGTAAACGTACAAACGCTACGCCCAAAAAGGATTTGTATATATATATATATATATATACATCACAACACTTGTACATAACCAAAATGACTACCGATGCGGACAAAGCGTGCGGTCTTTAGAGTTGTCCGCCTCCTTGAGAAGAAGTGGACGCGTTCCCGACTCCTAAACCACCTGTATCTGAAACATATAAACAGGGGGTGAGTCGAACAGACTCAGTGAGGAGCTCCCCCATCCCTGGCGTATCAGCAGGTACCACTACAACTGGGGGAAGGGAACAACCACAACCGCATGCGCAAGAAATGGATTTACATTGTGATCTTTAATATGATCAGGCAGCCAATATATCATAGTCACAATTAAAATCCTAATTCATGCTCCTAACTTATTTATTACTCCGCACGTACATAAATCACAATATATATATCATATGTTTTCATAAGTCACAAATAGTTATGATCGTAGGCATTCACTTTTTGTCTCCTGCATTACGCTAAGAGAAATACTGGCCCGAAGGCAATTTCATGTTCGAACCTGGTTGATCACACCAGGAACTTTCTGACTCCAAGGCACGCTTAGAGTAATAGCCGGAAACTTGTCTGACCTCGGTTAAACCAAGGTAATGGCCACTACGTGGCATGCTTACTGTTAACTGAATCATGTCTGTCCGACCAGGATAACCGACTCGATGTACCCGAACTAACCTAACAAGTTCAACTAACAAATTTAACCTTGAAAGACACCCTATTAGTAACTAACAGAATATTATACATGTTCATTAGTTAGGCCTAGATTCCCCCGTTCCAATTATACAACACTCTTACTCACATTCAACAATCCTAAGTTCAGTTTTCCTCAACAAACCATACGAACAAGGTCTTAACAGTGACGATCGATGTGATTGGTTTCTACTGTTACTGAACTCTCACATATGAAATTATGACTCAATCCTACCCATGGTAACATATAAGGCTCGAGGCACAATATCACATAATACACTTGAGACTAATCATATAAGCACATATACTGTAGTAGGTTGACTGCTTACTTGCTAATCACACACGTGTAACACAAATTCATTCAAATAAATAAATTTCATATAACAATTGCACAAAATAGAGCAAACCACATTTCCACGTAGTCATCCAACCCTGTGGGGCAGGGATGGGAGAGCCCCTCTCCTCGTTGGCCCTCCTGATCAGTCCTCGGAGTGCCTGGAGCTCCAATTACCCTATGGTGCCCTATACACATATATTTAAGAAACTTAGAAACGTGTAGTTAAGCATCTAACATGCACGTGCCATGCCAATGCTCATGCACCCTTTAGATATTTCCAAGAACTAACTATTTAGTTTGTTACGTCGTCTAAATTGCTCTTTTTGAAAGGCCATACTGTCTTATATCGGTTTTCACACGTTCGAGTCACTTAGAACCTCTAAATGCTTAGGTTAGAAATTCTCACTTGTCTAAATTTAACTTCATGTGTTCATAAGGGTATTTAACTAATAAAAGAATAAATTCACGGCTCAAAAGAGGCCTTAGCTTATCCATTGCATCGCCTCCCTTATTCGTCGGGTAAAAGCTTAACCACTACCTCTTTAATTATATATATCATTATAAACGGGTATAAGATGAGCCTTGGAACCATATTAGCAGGTCTTAGGTGTCCACCACAGACTAGACCGAGGTGTCCAACCCACAGCACAGCTCCTTATTGTACGGTAGCTTAGTATTTCGCCTCTTTTTCACCGGATTGGGTTCCGGTTGAGACGGCAAATACTCGGGCTTTATTCCCTTGTATATTTCCAGCATTTATAACACCTATACTAGTCCAATCAAAGCCTATTCATGCATTAGACTAGAAAATTCAATTTATAGCAATTTTCTAACTAAATTTTCCTAATTTCCACAACTGGTCCATTCCTACGATTTCACTTCGATTCTGAACCTCCTTAAGGATTCAATAACACCTACTAAGCTCGAATTTAACCCCGGAATGCCCCGATTGGAAGAAATTGAAGAATTCCTAAAATACCCAAAATTGGAGAAATTGGGGTTTTGGGAGTTTGGGGCTTTCTTACTCGATTTCAATCGGATAGAAGGTTGGTTGGATGTTGAAGGAGAGCCTCGGTCACCGTCACCGGCGTTGGACCATGTTTTCCAGCAAGTTTCCAGCGCCAAACCACCGTGAGCCCTCCTCTTCTCTTCTCGGGTCCGTTGGTTTTGTGCGTCCGCTGGTGCTGCTCGGTTTCTTGCTTCTGGGTTTTGCTCTTCTTTTTTTTATTTGTTGTGTTTGCTGAATGGGATGGATATACGGTTTTTGACCCCTTTTTAAAAAATAAAATAAGACTAGTTTAATATTTAGTGTTAAATCCTACTTCTTTCCCAACTTCTTAATCCCATTTTCTTTTAAGTCCTAAAATAAATTTTAAAAATCCCATTTCTTTCCCTTCTTCATTTTATTTTTATATTTTAACTTTTTAATTTAATTTATTTTTCTTTCCCAAAGAAAAATAAATTAATAATAATGATAATAAAAAAAATTTATATCTCGGATATTACAATCTTCCCCCCTTAAGAAATTCAGTCTCTGAATTTCAAACAAAATACTAACCTTAGTCTTGAAACAGAAGAGGATACGTCCTGCGCATTTCACCCTCGACCTCCCATGTAGCTTCTTCGGTCGAGTGGTCTATCCACATAACTTTAACCAATGGAATCTCTTTCGTTCTAAGTTTCTTCAACTGTCGATCTAAGATTTCCACTAGCTGCTCTTCATATGTCAGATCTTCGGTTAGTTGCATGTTTTGCGATTCAATCACGTGACAGGGATCTGGAAGATATTTCCGAAGATCAAAACATGAACAACAGGATGTACTCCCTCCAATTCTGTAGGCAATTCCAACCGATACGCCACTTTCCCAACTCGTTCCAGGATTTCAAAGGGTTCGATATACCGAGGACTCAGCTTCCCCTTCTTACTGAACCGCATCACTCCTCTCATCGGTGATATTCTCAAGAACAATTGTTCACCAATGGCAAACTCAAGTTCTCTCCTTCGATTGTCTGCATACGACTTTTTTCTACTCTGAGCCGTTAACAATCTTTCTCTTATGCACTTCACCTTCTTCAAGGCATCTTGTAACAATTCTGGGCCAATTAGACTAGCCTCTCCGACCTCAAACCACCCAATCGGGGACCTCACATTCGATCGTACAGAACCTCGAACACTGCCATCTGGATACTCGCTTGATAACTGTTATTGTAAGCACACTCAGCCAAAGGTAAATACCTTTCCCAACTTCCGCCGAAATCCATAATACACGCCTGAAGCATGTCTTCAAGGATCTGAATGGTTCTTTCTGATTGCCCGTCAGTCTGTAGTTGGAACGCAGTACTCAAATCAACTCTCGCTCCCAACACTTCCTGCAATGACTTCCAAAACCTAGAAGTGAACTGTGGCCCTCTATCAGATATTATGGACACTGGCACACCGTGCAATCTAACGATTTCTAATAGATAAATCTTCGCATATTGGCTCACTCCATAAGTGGTCTTAACTGGTAGGAAGTGTGCGGACTTAGTCATGCGATCCACTATCACCCAAACCGAATCGAATCCCCATTGTGATCTTGGCAACCCTATTACAAAATCCATCATTATCCTCCCCCATTTCCACTCAGGTATTTCTATCTGTTGTAATATTCCGGCGGGCTTCTGGTGTTCAGCCTTGACTTGCTGACACACTAAACACCTGGCTACATAGCTTGCAACGTCCTTCTTCAAGCCATTCCACCAATACAGCTGTTTCAAGTCATGATATATTTTATTAGCTCCCGGATGGATTGTATAAGCTGTCCGGTGTGCTTCTTCAAGAATTCTTTCCTTCAAGTTATCAACCAAGGGAACACACAACCGTCCCTCCAACCGAAATCATCAATAGAGAATCGGATGTCGTCCCCCTTTTCTTTAGTTACAGTATCCGTGATTTGCTTGAGGTAGTTATCTTCATCCTGTCTAGCCTTCACCCCTTCTACCAGAGAGGACTTAGCTTGCAAATGAGCTAAAAGTGAGTTAGAACTCCCAATCTCAAACTGATTCCCCGTTTGTTCTAGCTCGTGCAACTGTCTGATCAACGGTCTTCTTTCTTCACTTATATGAGCAAGACTGCCCATGGATTTTTGACTCAAAGCATCAACTACCACATTAGCCTTTCCTGGATGATACAACATCATGCAGTCGTAGTATTTCAACAACTCTAACCATCGACGTTGTCTCAAGTTCATGTCTCTCTGCTCGAAAATGTATTTGAGGCTTTTGCGGTCTGTGCAAATTTCACATGTCTCACCGTATAGGTAATGCCTCCATATTTTCAAAGCGAATACTACAGCAGCCATCTCAAGGTCGTGAGTCGGGTAATTCTTCTCATGATTCCTCAGTTGTTGCGATGCATACGCAATCACCTTGCCATGCTGCATCAAGACACACCCTAACCCAATCCTCGACGCATCATAGTATACCACATACCCTCCTGTGCCTTCAGGTAATGCCAGCACCGGACTGGTAGTGAGGCTGTCTTTCAACTTTTGAAAACTCTGCTCACATTTATCATCGCATATGAACTTCACTCCCTTCTGAGTCAACTTAGTCATAGGTGCAGCAACCTTAGAGAAGTCCTGCACAAATCTTCTATAATATCCAGCCAAGCCCAAGAAACTGCGAATTTCAGTAACAGAGGTAGGCTGGGACCAATTCTTCATCGCTTCTACCTTACTTGGATCAACGTGGATTCCCTCTAATGAAACCACGTGACCCAAAAAGGCAACTCTGTCCAGCCATAATTCACACTTGGAGAACTTGGCATACAATTTCTTCTCTCTCAACTTCTGCAATGCTAATCTCAAGTGTTCTGCATGTTCTTCAGAATTCTCAGAGTAAACCAAGATGTCATCAATGAAGACAATGACAAATCAGTCTAGAAATGGTTTGAAGACCCTGTTCATCAGGTCCATAAACTCTGCAGGGGCATTAGTTAATCCGAAAGACATCACCAAGAACTCGTAATGTCCATATCGGGTCCGGAATGCAGTCTTAGGTATATCTGATTCTCGAATCTTTAATTATTGGTACCCAGATCGCAAATCAATCTTGGAAAACTACTTTTCGCCCTGCAACTGATCAAATAGGTCATCTATCCTCGGCAGTGGATATTGATTGCGGATCGTCACCATGTTTAACTTTCGGTAATCGATACACAACCGCAAAGATCCATCCTTCTTCTTCACAAAAAGGACCAGTGCACCCCAAGGAGAGAAGCTGGGTCTTATAAAACATTTGCCGAGCAATTCTTGCAATTGTGTATGTAACTCCTTCAACTCTTTCGGAGCCATCCGGTAATGTGGTGTGGAGATAGGTTGGGTGCAAGGTTGCAGCTCAAATTCAAATTCATTCTCACGATCGGGCGGCAACCTTAGCAATTCTTTTGGAAACACATCCAAGAACTCTCGCACTACAGGTACTTGAGTCGGTGAAAGTACTGCTTTCGTGGTATCCTTGACCAAAGCCAAATACCCCTTACATCCCTTTGCAAGTACCTTGAATGCCTTCAAAGCCGAGATCAAGCTTGGATACGGTGCAGCTCTGTCACCCCGTATCACAAAAGGCTCCTCGTTTGGCATATTAAATTTCAAACTTTTAGCCCTGCAGTCCACAACCACATGGCAAGACGAAAACCAATCCATTCCGAGGATCACATCAAGATCAACCATACACAACAACCGAAGGTCTACCACATTCTCATGACCATCGACCTCCACAATGCAAGACTTGTGCACATTCTCTACCTGTACCGATTCTCCCGTTGGAGTAGAGAACAGTACTATTTCTTTAATTCTAGATGGATTTTTCTTAAACATAGAAGCAAATGCATGTGACACATAGGAATGAGTGGAGCCAGAATCAAATAAGACTCGTTCTTCAAGAGAGCAAACAATAAGGGTACCTGTCACAACTGCATTTGATGCATGAGCATCTTGCTAAGAAAGTGCAAATACCTGAGCTTGTCCTCCACCTACTGCCCCTGGCCCTCTGCCACTAGATCCTGCACCACGACCTATAGCTGCACCTGTACTTGCTGTCTGTGGTGGTACGGTTCTTACTGGTTGGGCTGAAATAGGTGTACCCCTCAACGTCGGATTACTTCTCACACTTGTACCCTCTTTTCTCTTTGGACACTCTCTAGCCATGTGGCCCACCTGACCGCAGTTATAACACCCACCTGTCAGTCTCTGACATATTCCAAAATGAAATCTGCCGCAAGTCGCACACTGGGGCCTTGTTTTACCGGCATTTCCACCCCTTGGCCTCTCTGTCCCCTTTGAATATTACCTCTTGTACCTGCTTCATGGGTGGTAGTTGAGGATTGTCCTCCTGCGGACCCTGAGTATCATGCTCCTCCTCCTGTTGTCTTCATCTTCTTACTTCAACCTCCTTGGTTATCACTGCCGATAATCAACTTGACTTTGGGATCAACCGCCATCTCGTACCTCTTCCTGGTTTCAAATCATTCTGGCACAGTCTGCGACTTGAGCTAAAGTCTCAAATTGTCTTCTCTGGTGTAACAAAGCAGTAAACAGCGGCTCCGTGAGACGGTGTATGAACCTCTTGATCCTTGCCTCTTCATCATGAACCAACTCAGGTGAGAATTAAGCTAGTTTTGTATAAAGTAATTCATACTCCGTCACGGTCATGTTAGGCGTCATCCACAACTCCTCGAACTGCTGACGCTTTGCATCTTTGGTGCCTTCAGATAGAAACCGACCCAGGAATTCCCTCTGAAAACCTTCCCAGGTCATCGGTGCCACCCTTCGTGAATATCTTGTCTGTACGGACTCTATCCATACTCTAGCAGCTCCCCTCAGTTGAAATGAGGCTAACTCCACCAACTCATGCCCTGAGCACCTCAGCATGTGCCCAATTCTGACCACATCTCTCACAAAGTATTGCGGATCCTCTTTCTCACTAGTTTTGCAAAAAGTAGGTGGATGGAGCTTCAAAAATTTGAAATTGGCAGCTCTCTAGGTGTTACCCGCGGCTCACGAGGCACATCCTGCGGTTGTTGCCATTCTCTGTCCTCTTCCTCAACAACCTCCATCTCTTGATTGCTCAGAATTCTCTCTTCTTCTTCCTCGCCGACTACTAACCAGTGTACTTCTCTCTGAATTTGTCTCGTCATTTCTTCTTTTAATTCCTAAAACCCTGTCGTGAGCATTTCCGCCACAGAGGGTGCACCTATCTCTACTTGAGGTTTCGGTGACTGTCTCCTCTCTTCTCCTCTCACTTGTGCTCTACGTCGACCTCGTGCACGACCTCTACCTCGACCTCGGGTACGGCCTCTACCTCGGCCTCAGGTGGGCATTCCCTCCTCCGGAACTGACTCTCGATCAATTTCAGCAGGAGTTCTCCCTCTACCCCTAGTCTGTCTCGTGATCGGTGGCATCCCTATACTGCACTAGGACCACACCTAATAAGTACACGTATATCAATGATATTTCATATCAAAGAGACTAGAAAGAAAGGCTGACTCAATTTCCTGGGTACTTCCACAAGTGCCTTTTTACTCCCATGTTGCGCCCAAGTTCACAACAAGGCGTAAACCGACACCCGGTCATACCTATGGCTTCATAAATTTTAAAGATAACCTGGCTTTGATACCAAGTTCGTCATGACCCCCTATCGGACGTCCGTGACCGGCACGGGAGGTAGGATTTCTCCTATCCCGCAAGCCTCTAATCCCTTATTGAAATTTTTATATGTTCATAACTACCCATTTCTAATACAAACAATATATAATACATATGGTCATCCATTTTCGGTGACCTAAGCAGTTTCCAATCCATGGCTCGCTCAGTGCCACTTCAGTCTATATATATACACATATTCATTCAAACGTACATATAGTATACATATTGATCACGCGTTTCAGGGCGGATGATCTATCCTATTCACATGCGGAAGCCATAATTTCATACAGACAGGTATTCAGCCACACATATGTATAATTGACATATTGATCCAACGCCTCAATGCATGTGATCTATCCTATTCACATTCGGAAGTCATATATATTTATACACATGATATATGTCATATCATAGCCTATATTCCCTAACACCAAGACCTAACGTTCACCTTTATGAAGCCGACAATGCTAGAATTCAATTATGATATATATATACACAGCAGATGTAAACGTACAAACGCTACGCCCAAAAAGGATTTGTATATATATATATACATCACAACACATGTACATAACCAAAATAACTACCGACGCGGACAAAGCGTGCGGTCTTCAGAGTTGTCCGCCTCCTTGAGAAAAAGTGGACGCGTTCTCGACTCCTGAACCACCTGTATCTGAAACATATAAACAGGGGGTGAGTCGAACAGACTCAGTGAGGAGCTCCCCCATCCCTGGCGTAGCAGCGGGTACTACTATAGCTGAGGGAAGGGAGCAACCACAACAACATGCGCATGAAATGGATTTATATTGTGATCTTTAATATGATCACAATATATATATCATATGTTTTCATAAGTCACACATTGTTATGCTCGTAGGCATTCACTTTCTGTCTCCTGCATTACGCTAAGAGAAATACTGGCCCGAAGGCAATTTCATGTTCGAACCTGGTTGATCACACTAGGAACTTTCTGACTCTAAGGCACGCCAAGAGTAATAGCCGGCAACTTGTCTGACCTCGGTTAAACCAAGGTAATGGCCACTATGTGGCATGCTTACTATTAATTGAATCCTGTCTGTCCGAGCAGGATAACTGACTTGATCTACCCGAACTAACCTATCAAGTTCAACTAACAAATTTAACCTTGAAAGACGCCCTATTATTAACTAACTGAATATTATACGTGTTCATTAGTTAGGCCTAGATTCCCCCGTTCCAATTTTCAACACTCTCACTCACATTCAACAATCCTAAGTTCAGTTTTCCTCAACAAACCATACGAACAAGGTCTTAACAGTGACGATCGATGTGAGTGGTTTCTACTGTTACTGAACTCTCACATATGAAATTATGACTCAATCCTACCCACGGTAACATATAAGGCTCAGTGAGCCACAATAGCACATAATATACTTAAGAGTAATCATATAAGCACACAAATTCATTCAGATAAAAAAATTTCATATAACAATTGCAAAAAATAGAGCAAACCACATTTCCACGTAGTCATCCAACCCTGTGGGGCAGGGATGGGAGAGCCCCTCACCTCTTTGGCCCTCCTGATCAGTCCTCGGAGTGTTTAGAGCTCCAATTACCCTGTTGTGCCCTATACACATATATTTAAGAAACTTAGAACGTGTAGTTAAGCATCTAACATGCTTGTGCCATGCCAATGCTCATGCACCCTCAAGATATTTCCAAGAACTAACTATTTAGTTCGTTACGCCGTCTAAATTGCTCTTTTTGAAAGGCCATAATGTCTTATATCGGCTTTCACACGTTCGAGTCACTTAGAACCTCTAAATGCTTAGGTTAGAGATTCCCACTTGTCTAAATTTCACTTCATGTGTTCATAAGGGTATTCAACTAATAAAAGAATAAATTCACGGCTCAAAGAGGCCTTAGCTTATCCATTCCACCGTCTCCCTTATTCGTCGGGTAAAAGCTTAACTACTACCTCTTTAATTATATATATAATTATAATCGGGTATAAGTTGAGCCTTGGAACCAATTTAGTGGGTCTTAGGTGTCCACCACGGACTAGACCAAGGTGTCCAACCCACAGCACAGCTCCTTACTGTACGGTAGCTTAATATTTCGCCTCTTTTTCACCGGATTAGGTTCCGGTTGAGACGGCAAATACTCGGGCTTTATTCCCATGTATATTTCCCGCATTTATAACACCTATTCTACTCCTATCAAAGCTTATTCATGCATTAAACCAGAAAAATTCAATTTATAGCAATTTTCTAACTATATTTTCCTAATTTCCACAACTGGTCCATTCCTACGATTTCAATTCGATTTTGAACCTCCTTAAGAATTCAATAACACCTAATAAGCTCAAATTTAACCCCGGAATGCCTCAGTTGGAAGAAATTGAAGAATTCCGAAAATACCCAAAATTGGAGAAATTGGGGTTTTGGGAGTTTGGGGCTTTCTTACTTGATTTCAATCGGATAGAGGGTTGGATGGATGTTGAAAGAGAGGCTTGGTCACCGTCGCTGGCATCGGACCACGTTTTCCGGCGAGTTTCTGGCGCCAAACCACCGTGAGCCCTCCTCTTCTCTTCTTGGGTCCGTTGGTTTCGTGCATCCGCTTGTGCTGCTCAGTTTTTTGCTTCTGTGTTCTGCTCCTCTTTTTTTTATTTGTTGTGTTTGCTGAATGGGATGGATATACGGTTTTTGACACCTTTTAAAAAAAATAAAATAAGACTAGTTTATTATTTAGTATTAAATCCTACTTCTTTCCCAACTTTTTAATCCCTTTTTCTTTTAAGTCCTAAAATAAATTTTAAAATTCCCATTTCTTTCCCTTCTTCATTTTATTTTTATATGTTAACTTTTTAATTTAATTTATTTTTCTTTCCCAAAGAAAAATAAATTAATAATAATGATAATAATAAAAATTTTATATCTCGGATATTACACTCCTTCTCCTTCTCCACGCCTCTCCTCCTTCTCTCTCTTCTTTCTCTTTGTTTCTTCCTTTCTTTTTCTCTTCTTTCCCGTGGGCTCTCCTCCTCTTTCTTTTTCTATTTATTCATCTTCTTTTCTTTTTCTTTCCTCCTAGCAACCATCCCCACGGCACCCAACACCAAAAATAATAAAATAAATAAATAAATAAATAACCCAATAATAATAATAGTAATTCCAATGAAGAAGAGATGGAACATACCCCCAATTAAATCCTCCTCTTTCCAATTAAAATTTTTATTTTCTCTTATATCCCAAATTAAATACCCTAAAATATTCTCTACTCTCTTTTCTCCATTTAATTCAGGTTTCCAATTTCTTAGGTCCTGAATTAAATCCAAAAATTATTTTCTACTTCTTTTCTTTCCCTTTCATTTTTTTTAACTTCGAAAAAAATTTCCCGGGTATTACACATTCCCATTCCTTTTCCCTTTCCCTTTCCTATTCCCTTTCCATTTCTGCGTGTAAAGAACATGCTCTAAAAGTGAGAAATGAATTGGTTAAAACGAAAGGAAAAAAAAATAATTTCATCACATTATAAAAAGTTGTGAGTGTTTGATCGGAAGGATGTAAAGGAATTACTTCTAAGATTACGTCAACATAACATTCAACAAACATGCTCATAATCGTTTAGGGTTTGGTTAGGAGGCTGGTTTGAGAGTGGTGTGGAGTGGGGTGGGGTGGTTTAGAGCTCTTAACACTTGGTTGGGAGTTTAATGAGAAAATGGTGTAGAATGGTTTAGGATGTTTTGCAAACCATCCTAAACAACTCAACATCCCAAATTCCAAACCCCTCAAAATTGGGGGATTTGGAATGGTTTGCATACAATATTGTAATACCCGAGGGGTATTTTTAGAATCAAGTCAATTGTGTATAGTAAGACTTAGCATGGTCATCATTTGGAGTTGGAATGTAAGGACAAAATAAATAAATATATAAATAAATGAACAATAGAAATAAATAATAATTTTGTGTATACATATAGATAAATAAAATTAAATAGGAATTGATGGGATAATATGAAATTGATAAAAATTATGAAATTGAAGTTAAGCATTTTGGCTAAAGAAAATAAAAATAAATTTTTTTAGAGTGAAATAAAAATTTTTGGGATATAATTAAGATTTTAATAGTTTTAGAGTTGAGATTTTAAGAAATTAAAATAAATATAAAAATTAGGTAGAAAAATTATAATTTTGTTTAAAAGTGGTCAAATGAATTATTCAAATCTTATAGTTTAAATTTGACAATTTTGTGAAAATAAAAATTATAATGGGTACGAAATTTTCATCTGCAAGACACTCTATGACAGATATTTTTAATAGGCTTATGATTAGCCGAAATTTTCAAAATTTTGTTATTCTTACCTACAAATAAATATAGACAAGAAAATCCCTTCAAAAGTCTATTTTACCGTACTAAAAAAAATGTCAAATACCAAGTTGCTCTTAAAAGGCCCTTACCCATATGAACCTACGATTTGCTCTGCTTCTGCGTTTTTTTTTTCTGCTGCTCCTTCTACTTTGTTTTCCTTCTCTTCACCACATTGTTCATCCTTTCTAATCTCAAGCTTCCACCCTCACTTAATTCTGGTTCCCACATCAATCTAAGATTCCCTCAAGTTTCTCTATTCTTTTGGAACATCAAAGAGCTTGGGTTACTCTTCCAAACCTCAATTTTCGGATTTTTACAAGGTGAGTTCCCAAAAACTTGTTTCCACCACTTGAATCATGATTTTCTTGTTAAGAATGAGTTACCCAATGATAGTATACAACCTTAGGTTCATTCTTGTGTATAAGAATCACCCTAATAATGAGTTCCATGAAGATTTGTACTATAGGGTTTGTGACCTACGAAATTTGGGGAAATTTATGGAATTGGAGGATTTTCTTGAACTTGATAATATTTATAAACTTTGAATGATTTGTTTGGATATTCTAAATGGTTTGGATAATGACCAATGGTTGGGTTAGTGATATGTGAACCCTTTTGTGAAGGTAAAAATTTTCCATAATTAATTATTTTCTATTGGTGGGGCTTGGAGAGCAACCAATGGAATGAATTTAATTGTTTATACATTTCATTATTTTAAAGCTAGAGAAAACACCAAATGATGACCATAGCTTAGGTAGTGGAATTTAGGCATTGATATGTGTAGAAGTGGAAAATTGGTTAATATGGAGTTTATGGAAAGTTTGCTACACACAAGTGTAGATAAGTAGTTTAATTGGTGTGGTTGTATTTGTTATGACTCAATTGCTTCCTTGGAGACAAGAGTGCTCAAGGGTTACTATGTAAAACGGCTAAGGTGAGGGATTTCCCATCCTTGCCCAACAGGGTTGATTGAGGATGTGGATATGCGGTTTTCTTACTTGCCCATTTGTAAGAATTGTTTAGTGGTTAACATGCTATTGTTGTTCCTAAATTGTTATCCATGAAAGTATTTGTATATGTGTGTTTGACTACAGGTAAAAAGGGTACTGGAGGGTATCCATGTGATGACATGAGATACGCCGAACAGTACAAGCAAGGGGGTAAGTTGTTGATTGAGTCCAAGGTTTGGTTTACCATATTAATTAGAAACTCGCCTAAGAAATCATAAAGAAAGTGTTGCTAACATCGACGTTTTATGGTAATTGAACTTAGGAAAGACCTTAGAGCTAGGTTATGATCTAAACCAAGGGTTTGGGATCGATATGAGGATTTATACGATCTCTTAATTGATTAGTGAGTCATAGGGATGTCCACGCTACCTAGGTAAAGTCAGTTTAGGATCGTAATGGGTAGATAGAGTCAGGATCCCAGCTGAAAGCTTGAGAAGAGAAACAAGTTAAAACAATTGCCCGTTGAGGCCATTGCCCTAGCCTGGCACTAGGGTCAGTTAAAGAGTAAAGCATTTGCCCGTTGAGGCCATTGCCCTAGCCTGGTACTAGGGTCAGTAAAAGACTAAAAGATTTGCCCGTTGAGGCCATTACCCTAGTCTGGCACTAGGGTCAGTTAATGATTAAGAGAAATTGCCCGTTGAGGCCATTGTCCTAGCCTGGTACTAGGGTCAGTTGAGTGATTTACAGTTTTTATATGATATGTTAATTATGATTGTTTGATTATGAGAAGCATGATAGAAAAGCATGATCTGTAGGTTTAACTTTGATTTTAATGTTATATTAATAGTGCCTTATCGTAATATAACAATTGATAAACTGGACTTTCATACGTATGTGATTGTAGGTGTTTCCCTTTCCCCAGCTATAGTGGTACCCGCCGCTATGCCGAGGATGGGAAGCTTCTCACTGAGTCTGTTTGACTCACTCCCTCTGCTTCAATGTTTCAGATACAGGGGTTGGGCAGGCATCGACGTCCAGGCAGTGATACGGACATCATACCATCCTTACGCACTTGTTCGCGTGGGTGGACACCTTTTGATTATTTTGATTTCACTTGCTGTACATATTTTAAAGTTGTAAGAGTTGTATATATATATTTACAGCTTTTGATATGTACCTACTCTAGAATTGTCGGTATCACATGTACTTAAAGACAGGGTCCAGTTTGGAAAGACTATGATATATGTTTGAGTATATAAACTTCTGCATGTGAATAGGATATATCGTACGCATTGAGGCGTACGGTCAATATGATATTAATATTTACATTATGAGTGCTGATAAATATATCTATACACTGGATTGAGCTGAAGCGGTATTGAGCGAACCGTGGATTGCAGGTTAATTAGGCCACCAGAGAGGTGTGGCCACTAGTATGATATATATATATATATATATTGATTGTATAGCAGGGTAGTTATAAACATGTTTACAGGATAAGGCTTATGGGTTTAGAGGTAAAAATCTATTCTCGTGCCGGTCACTACTCCCGATTTGGGGTTGTGACAAACTTGGTATCAGAGGCAGGTTATTCTTTAAGTCATGTGAAGTCATTGGTATAACCGGGAGTCGATTTAAGCTTCGTTGTGAAACCCAGGCACAATGTTGCATTAAACAGGCACCTGTGGGAGTACCCAGGATAATTTGAGTCAGCCTTTCTTTCATTCCTTCTTAATCTATGATAGATTATGCAAATGCTTATCAGGTGACATTTTTGTGCGGTACAGGGATGCCGCCGACTACTAGGCAGGCTAGGAGGGGCGGTAGAGTCCCTGCACGTACAGATGAGGAGTCCGTTCGGGAGGAGAGAATGCCTCCCAGGGTCCGAGCTAGAGGTCGTGCTCGCGGTCGGGGTAGGACATAAGAAAGAGAAGTCCATAGGCAACAAACTCCAGAGCCACAGGTTGAGACGGGTGCTCCGTCAGTGGCTGAGATGCTGACTGCGGGATTTTAGGAGTTGAGAGCTGAAATGACCCGCCAAATTCAACAAGAAGTCCGTCGTTTAGTTGTCGGCGAGGAAGAGGAGCAAGTGATATCGGCTGAACAGGAAGCTGAAATGTTTGAGGAAAGGGAGGAAGAACCAAGAAGGGAATGGCAACAAAGGGACGTGCCCCGGGGACCGAGGGGAGTTCCGAGGGAATTACCGATTACTAAATTCCTGAAGCTAAATCCGCCTACTTTTTGCGGAACTGAAACCAAGGAGGACCCTCAACATTTCCTCCGTGATATAATCTGAATTGGGCAGTTATTGAGGTGTCCAGGAGGAGAGATGGTGGAACTTGCCACGTTTCAGTTAAGAGGCGCTGCACATGTTTGGTTTGAATCAGTACAGAAGAGATATGCAAGGAGAGTTGCTCCTATGACCTGGGAAGATTTTCAGAGGGAATTCCTGGGTCGGATTCTATCTGAAGGAATGAGGTATGCCAAGTGTCAACAGTTTGAAGATTTGTGGATGACGCCGAATATGTCAGTGACTGAGTTTGAGCTACAGTTCACGGAGCTAGCTCAATGTGCTCCAGAATTGGTTCCCGATGAGAGGGAGTTGATTAAGAGGTTTATCCACAGGTTGGTAGAGCCATTGTTCGTAGTTCTACTGCTGCAATGTTGCCAGTTTGAAACTCTAGCACAGGCTGTTGATTGTGCCAGGGTAATTGAAAATAGGAAGAGGTTTGGGACGTCGGCGAATCCCAAGAATAAGTTACTGACAAGTAGTGATGGGCAGGGATGGAAGAAGAAGCAAAAGACAGCTGGTAATTCTGGTATAGATCCAAATTATGCAGGGTAAGTTGGTGGGCAGTCTGCTATTACCACCACAAGTTCTGGGAAGAGTAACAGCCAAGGTGGGCAGAGGTTCCAAGGCAGTAGTCAGGGCGGTAACCAGAAACCGCAGTGTGGAACATGTGGGAGATTCCATTTTGCAGAGTGTAGAGTCCCAAAGGCAGGTTGTTACAACTGTGGTCAGATCGGGCATATGGCTAAGGAATGTCCGCAGAGGAAGAGTAATACAAGTGTCAAGAGAAATTCTACTCCGGGTAGTACTCCAATTGCAGCCCCATAAGTTAGAATTGTACCACCCCAGGTTAACACTTCAGGTGCGGGCAAAGGTAGAGGAGCAGGAGCAGGAGGTAGAGGTCCAAGTGCACTAGGGGGAGGACAGGCACGGGTGTTTGCTTTGTCTCGATAGGATGCACATGCCTCAAATGCAGTAGTGACAGGTACACTTTTAGTATACTCTCTCCAGGCCCTTGTATTATTTGATTCTGGTTCAACACATTTCTACATCTCACATGCATTTGCACGAAAGGTTGAGAAAAGCCCGACTAGGTTGAAGGAGACAGAAATGGTCTCTACTCCGATGGGTGAATCAGTACAAGTCAAGTACGTCTATGAGTTGTGTGTGGTTGTGGTCGAGGGTCATGAAACAGTTGTGGACCTACGACTACTATACATGGTAGACCTGGATGTCATTCTAGGTATGGATTGGTTGGCATCATGTCATGCGGTAGTCGACTACAGGGTGAAGTGTTTGAAATTCAATATGCCGAATGAAGAGCCATTTGTGGTGCGGGGTGATGGTGTTGCACCATATCCGAGTCTAATTTCAGCAATGAAAGCTTCCAAGCTACTCGAGAAAGGGTGTAAAGGATATCTGGCTTTTGTGAGGGATACTACAAAAGAAGTACCTCCTGCGGATCAGGTACTGATGGTTCGGGAGTTTCTTGATGTATTTCCTGATGAATTACCTGGTTTGCTGCCTGATCGAGAGATTGAATTTGAGATCGAGCTTTTACCAGGTACTCAGCCGATTTCCACACCACCTTACAGAATGGCTCCGAAGGAGTTGAAGGAGCTACACACGCAATTACAGGAATTGCTTGATAAGGGTTTCATCAGACCTAGTTTTTCACCTTGGGGTGCACCAGTTCTATTCGTGAAGAAGAAGGATGAAACTTTAAGATTGTGTATCGATTACCGAAAGTTGAATAAGGTAACAGTCCGCAATCATTACCCACTTCCAAGAATCGATGATCTGTTCGACCAGTTGCAGGGTGCTAAGAGATTTTGAAAGATCGATCTACGATCAGGGTATCATCAGTTGAGGATTAGAAAAGAAAATGTGCCCAAGACTGCTTTTCGAACCCGATACGGCCATTAATAGTTTCTAGTCATGTCGTTCGGGCTAACTAATGCACCAGCAACTTTTATGGACATGATGAATCGGTTTTTCAACCCATTCCTAGACCGGTTTGTCATTGTATTTATAGATGACATTCTAGTCTATTCCAAGAATGTTGAGGAGCACGCAGAGTATTTGAAACTGGCATTGCAGAGGCTGAGAGAAGGAAAATTGTATGTTAAGTTTTCAAAATGCGAGTTTTGGCTTGATAAAGTTGCATTTCTCGGTCACGTGGTATCTTCAGAGGGAATCCATGTTGATCCGAGCAAGGTGGAAGCAGTGAAGAATTGGTCCCAGCATACCTCAGTCACAGAGATTCGCAGTTTTCTAGGTTTGGCTGGATACTATAGAAGGTTTGTGCAGGACTTTCCGAAGGTTGCTGCACCTCTTACAAAGCTAACTCAGAAAGGGGTAAAGTTTGTGTGGGATAACAAGTGTGAAGAGAGTTTTCAGAAACTGTAGGAAAGTCTCACCACAGCATCGGTGTTGGCTCTTCTTGAGGGCACCGGAGAGTATGTAGTTTACTGTGATGCTTCACAGGTTGGGTTAGGGTGTGTTCTTATGCAACATGGCAAGGTGATTGCTTATGCGTCTAGGCAACTTCAGAAGCATGAGAGAAACTACCCAACTCACGATCTTGAAATGGCAGCGGTGGTATTTGCCTTGAAGATTTGGAGGCACTACCTTTATGGCGAAACATGTGTGGTATACACAGACCACAAGAGCCTTAAGTACATTTTCGAGCAGAAAGATCTAAATCTGAGAAAACGCAGGTGGATGGAATTGTTGAAAGACTATGACTGCACGATTTTTTACCATCCTGGTAAGGCGAATGTGGTGTCAGACGCACTGAGCCGAAAGTCAATGCGTAGCTTATCCCATATCAGTGAAGTACGAAGGCTGTTAATTCGGGAAATACATGAGCTAGAACAATCTAGAACTCAGTTCGAAATTGGAGACTCCGACTTGTCTCTAGCCCATGTCCAAGCCAAGTTAGCTCTAGTCAAAGAGGTTAAATCCAAGCAAGATCAAGACGCCGACCTCAAACAAATCAGAGATACAATGGTTAAGGGGGAGAAGGACGACGTCCGATTCTCCATAGATGACAATGGCATACTCCAGTTGGAAGGACGACTGTGTGTAGCTATGGTAGATGGGTTGAAAGAAAGAATTCTCGATGAGGCACACAAGAGAGCGTACACAATCCATCCAGGTAGTAATAAAATGTATCAAGATCTGAGAGAATTGTACTGGTGGAACGGTATGAAGAAGGATGTGGCAAACTACGTATCTAGATGTCTAGTGTGTCAGCAGGTTAAGGCTGAACACCAAAAGCCCGCCGAAACACTTCAACAGATAGAAATTCCTAAATGGAAGTGGGAGAGAATTACTATGGATTTTGTGATAGGATTGCCGCGGTCACAAAGGGAATTTGATTCACTTTGGGTAATCATTGATCGGATGACCAAGTCCGCCCATTTCCTGCCAGTTAAGACCACTTACGGAGTGGGTCAGTATGCCCAGTTTTACCTATCAGAGATAGTGAGGTTGCACGGAGTACCGATGTCGATTATCTCTGACAGGGGGCCACAGTTTACCTCTCGATTCTAGAGAGCATTGCGGGAGGCATTGGGGACGAGAGTTGATCTAAGTACAGCGTTCCATCCCCGGACTGACAGGCAATCTGAGAGGACCATTCAGATTTTAGAGGACATGCTTAGGGCATGTGTTATGGACTTCGGCGGAGGGTGGGAGAAATACCTGCCATTAGCGGAGTTTGCCTACAACAACAGTTACAAATCCAGTATTTAGATGGCACCCTTCGAGGCTTTGTACGGTCGGAAGTGCAGGTCCCCGATTGGGTGGTTCGAGGTCAGAGAGGCCAAGTGGGTTGGTCCAGAACTTGTGCAGGATGCTTGGGACAAGATAAAGTCCATTAGAGAAAGGCTTGCCACGGCTCAGAGTAGGCAGAAGTCGTATGCCGACAACCGAAGAACAGAGTTAGAGTTTGTTGTGGGTGCGCAGGTTTTCTTAAAGATTTCACCAATGAGGGGCGTGATGAGATTTGGCAAGAAAGGCAAGCTTGCTAAGTCCAAGAAACATCGGACCGTTTGAGATTCTAGAATGCGTGGGAAATGTTGTCTACCGTCTAGAATTGCTAGCGGAGTTGGAAGGAGTTCATCTGGTGTTTCACGTGTCTATGCTTCGCAAGTACCTGCCAGATCCCTCTCACGTAATCCAACCTCATGAAGTACAACTAGCCGAAGGTCTGACGTATGAGGAGATGCCAGTGGAAATCTTAGATCACCAGTTGAAGAAGCTAAGATCGAAGGAAATACCATTGGTGAAAGTCCTGTGGCGAAACCATTCTGTTGAGGAAGCAACGTGGGAAGTTGAGGCTGAGATGCGCAGGACATATACTCACCTATTTCAAGACTAAGGTTAGTAACATAATTGAAATTCGGGGACTGAATTTCTTAAGGAGGGAAGATTGTAATACCCGAGGGGTATTTTTAGAATCAAGTCAATTGTGTATAGTAAGACTTAGCATGGTCATCATTTGGAGTTGGAATGTAAGGACAAAATAAATAAATAAATAAATAAATAAATAAATAAATGAACAATAGAAATAAATAATAATTTTGTGTATACATATAGATAAATAAAATTAAATAGGAATTGATGGGATAATATGAAATTGATAAAAATTATGAAATTGAAGTTAAGCATTTTGGCTAAAGAAAAGAAAAATAATTTTGTTTAGAGTGAAATAAAAACTTTTGGGATATAATTAAGATTTTAATAGTTTTAGAGTTGAGATTTTAAGAAATTAAAATAAATATGAAAATTAGGTAGAAAAATTATATTTTGTTTAAAAGTGGTCATATGAATTATTCAAAGCTTATAGTTTAAATTTGAGAATTTTTCGAAAATAAAAATTATACTGGGTAGGAAATTTTCATCTGCAAGACACTCAATGACAGATATTTTTAATAGGCTTATGATTAGCCAAAATTTTTAAAATTTTGTTATTCTTACCTATTCAAAACTCTATTTTACCGTACTCAAAAACAAATGTCAAATACCAAGTTGCCCTTAAAAGCCCCTTACCCATATGAACCCACGATTTGCTCTGCTTCTGCGTTTTTTTTTTCTGCTACTCCTTCCACTTTCTTTTCCTTCTCTTCACCACATTGTTCATCCTTTCCAATCTCAAGCCTCCACCCTCACTTAATTCTTGTTCCCACATCAATCTAAGATTCCCTCAAGTTTCTCTATTCTTTTGGAACATCAAAGAGCTTGGGTTACTCTTCCAAACCTCCATTTTCGGGTTTTTACAAGGTGAGTTCCCAAAAACTTGTTTCCACCACTTGAATCATGATTTTCTTGTTAAGAATGAGTTACCCAATGATAGTATACCACCTTAGGTTCATTCTTGTGTATAAGAATCACCCTAATAATGAGTTCCATGAAGATTTGTACTATAGGGTTTGTGACCTATGAGATTTGGGGAAATTTATGGAATTGGAGGATTTTCTCGAACTTGATAATATTTATAAACTTTGAATGATTTGTTTGGATATTCTAAATGGTTTGGGTAATGACCAATGGTTGGGTTAGTGATATGTGAACCCTTTTGTGAAGGTAAGAATTTTCCATAATTAATTGATTTTCTATTGGTGGGGCTTGGAGAGCAACCAATGGAATGAATTTAATTGTTTATACATTTCATTATTTTAAAGCTAGAGAAAACACCAAATGATGACCATAGCTTAGTCAGTGGAATTTAGGCATTGATATGTGTAGAAGTGGAAAATTGGTTAATATGGAGTTTATGGAAATTTTGCTACACACATGTGTAGATAAGTAGTTTAATTGGTGTGGTTCTATTTGTTAGGACTCAAGTGCTTCCTTGGAGACAAGTGTGCTCAAGGGTTACTAAGTAAAACGCCTAAGGTGAGGGGTTTCCCATCCTTGCCCTACAGGGTTGATTGAGGATGTGGATATGCAGTTTGCTTACTTGCCTATTTGTAAGAATTGTTTAGTGGTTAACATGCTATTGTTGTTCCTAAATTGTTATCCATGAAAGTATTTGTATATGTGTGTTTGACTACAGGTAAAAAGGGTACTGGAGGGTATCCATGTGATGACATGAGGTACGCCGAATAGTACAAGCAAGGGGTAAGTTGTTGATTGAGTCCAAGGTTTGGTTTACCATATTAATTAGAAACTTACATATGAAATCATAAAGAAATTGTTGCTAACGTCGACGTTTTATGGTAATTGAACTTAGGAAAGACCTTAGAGCTAGGTTATGATCTAAACCAAGGGTTTGGGAACAACATGAGGATTTATACGATCTCTTAATTGATTAGTGAGTCATAGGGATGTCCACACTACCTAGGTAAAGTCAGTTTCGGATCGTAATGGGTAGATAGAGTCAAGATCCCAGGTGAAAGCTTGGGAAGAGAAACAAGTTAAAACAATTGCCCGTTGAGGTCATTGCCCTAGCCTGGCACTAGGGTCAGTTAAAGAGTAAAGCATTTGCCCGTTGAGGCCATTGCCCTAGCCTGGTACTAGGGTCAGTAAAAGACTAAAAGATTTGCCCGTTGAGGCCATTGCCCTAGCCTGGCACTAGGTCAGTTAAAGATTAAGAGAAATTGCCCGTTGAAGCAATTGCCCTAGCCTAGTACTAGGGTCAGTTGAGTGATTTACAGTTTTTATATGATATGTTAATTATGATTGTTTGATTATGAGAAGCATGATCTGTAGGTTTATCTTTGATTTTAATGTTATATTAATAGTGCTTGATCGTAATATAACAATTGATAAACTGGACTTTCATGCGTATGTCATTGTAGGTGTTTCCCTTTCCCCAGCTGTAGTGGTACCCGCCGCTACGCCAAGGATGGGAAGCTTCTCACTGAGTCTGTTCGACTCACTCCCTCTGCTTCAATGTTTCAGATACAGGGGTCGGGCAGGCATCGACGTCCGGGCAGTGATACGGACATCAGACCATCCTTACGCACTTGTTCGCGTGGGTGGACACCTTTTGGTTATTTTGATTTCACTTGCTGTACATATTTTAAAGTTGTAAGAGTTGTACATATATATTTATAGCTTTTGATATGTACCTACTCTAGAATTTTCGGCTTCACATGTACTTACAGACAGGGTCCAGTTTGGGGAAGACTAGGATATATGTTTGAGTATATAAACTTCTACATGTGAATTGGATAGATCGTACGCATTGAGGCGTACGGTCAATATGATATGGATATATATTATTTGTGCTTGCTGCATGTGAATATCATAGATAGTACGTATTGAGACGTACGGTTATTATGATATTAATATTTACATTATGAGTGCTGATAAATATATCTATACACTGGATTGAGCTGAAGCGGTATTGAGCGAACCGTGGATTGCAGGTTAATTAGGCCACCAGTGAGGTGTGGCCACTAGTATGATATATATATATATATATATATATATATATATATATATATATATATTGATTGTATATATATATATATATATATATATTGATTGTATAGCAGGGTTGTTATAAACATGTTTACAGGATAAGGCTTACGGGTTTAGAAGTAAAAATCTATTCTCGTGCCGGCCACGTACTCCCGATTTGGGGTCGTGACAAATATATTCTTTATTTCATTTTTAACCTTTTTTCTTGAAACTCTTATTTATTCAATAAAAGGGTAATATTGAAATTTTCACCTCCACCACCCTCTTTATTTTTTTTAGACTCCCAATCAGTGGAATGGTTTTCTAACCCACTCCACTCCACCACACCCCAATCCAATCTACTCCAGCTTATTCACTTCAACACTCCAAACCAAACCCATAATTTATTTTTTCCTATATAGTTATATGGAATGAATACACAAAAATGCTAAGGTTACATTTACTGTTTAAAGTCCTTCAAATTGATTTTATTAGTCCGTTAAAACAAATAATGTTTAAAAAGAAAAAAGGGCAAAGTACCTTTGCTGCCGCAAACTTTACTGTAATGTTCATTCGTGCCCCAGAACTTTTTTTTTGGTTCATGCGTACCACTAAACTTTCAATCTTGTTCATACCTACCTTTCTTGCTAACATCGTTAACTTGCTTGACAAAATTTGTTGACATGGACAAAGAATGTGTATTTTTTTATGCCACGTCATTGTCCACCTCACATTTAACTTTTTACTTCGAGTATAAAAATTAAACTAATCCAAATAAAATAATATTGTAGGGTAAAAGTTTGGTTTGTTAAAAGAGATGGGCATTGAAGTGTTAAAAGTGATACAAATTCATCGTCCACGTCAACAAAAGTTCGTCAAGGAAGTTAACAATGCTAGAAAAAGGACAGGCATGAATAAAATTGGAAGTTTGGGGGTAGGCATGAACTATAAAAAAATTTGGGGGCATGAATGAACATTGTAGCAAAGTTTGGAGATAGCAAGGGTACTTTACCCTAGAAAAATTATATAATTACCCTTTAAGATTAATGTATTGATTATGTTAAGTAACATCTTTCCTAATAATTTTATCATTTCCTCTATTACATTAAATTATAATCTTATTATTTGAATTTATTGGGTTAAGAAGGCGTTCTTTATTTCGTCGAATTTTTAAAAAAGTAAAGTATTAATTTAAGAGTATATTAAGTTATTTACAAAAAGGGCAAAAGAAAAACGTCTCCCTATCAATGTCATATGGACTAACTACATTAATTTTTTTAACAGGTTAGTGTGCCATTCGATTAGATTTACGTTGAAGTACTTAAATATATGACAATTTATTAATTTATTAGTTACAAAAGTCTTGTCTGCATGATTAGCATAAACATTATTAGATTACTATATAGCACTTGCATAAGTACCGGTTGGTTGGAGCTTAGACTAAATCAGTGTAAAAAAAATGTACAAAACAATGAAGGTGATTCTAAAGGGAGAAAACATAATATTTCATTAATGAGTGAAAGTAAGACAATTCCAATAATGAAAAAACATGCAAACCCAATGACAAAATGGAAAAATTTAAAATAACTAACCCCAAAATTATAGAAAGAAAGACAAACTGAGAGATGCAAAGTACGTTATGACCAAGAAAGTTCCTCTCTATATCACTCTAATGGTAGGGAAAAATAAAAAGATCTTCCTCACAACAAAAGGATTAGTGTATGGAGTAGTAATGAAACGAAGTATGCAGTCATCCTGATTCTCAAAAAAAGTCAGACACTGCGAGAATGTATTCATGTCATCATAACCTATTGTTTCTTCACGCACGCATATCAAACTGTAATACCCGAGAAATTTTTCGAAGTTTAAAATTAATAAAGGGGAAGAAAAGAAGTAGAAAATCATTTTTAGGATTTAATTCAGGACCTAAGAAATTGGAAACCTGAATTAAATAGGGAAAGGAAATTAAATTAAATATATATCTTTATTATTTTTAAGTGATTATTATTTATCTTATTATCTATTTTAAAAAGAAAAGAAAAGAAAATATATATTAGTTGTGTTTTAATTTAATTATTAATTAATTTATTTTTAATTTTATTTATTTATTTATTTAATCATTATAATTATTTTAATTATAATTATTTAATTAATTGGGGGGGTAGGTGACGTGAAATAGAAAGAAAATAAGAAAAAGAAAGGAAAGGAAAGGAAAGAAAGAAGAAGAGAAAGAGAGAGAAACGGAGCACAAGAAAAAAAACGAAAAAGGAGAGAGAGAGAGAGAGGGCGGAAGGAGAAGAAGAACGGGAGGAGGCAGTTCGCCGTAAACCGACCGGAGAAGAGCGGTCTGACGCCGAAAATGCTCATCGGAGCTCGACTACAACATTTTCCACACCTCCCACTGATCAAATCAAAGGTTGGTAACCCCAATTTCATTCTAAACCCTCAATTTCTCCATATTTAGGGATTTCTTCGATTCACCTTCGATTGAGTTGTTTTGAGGGTAGATTGAGACCTAGAAACTATTCTTGAACACTTAGTTGGGGTAAGAACCGTGGCTATAAAATTGGATTTAGACGAATTCGAATTTGGAAGGATTTGGGGTTGAAATTCTAATTATTCCTAATTTGGGAGAATTATGGATAATTAGGAATTGAGCTTGGATTTGAGTAAATAGGCTTGGATTAGAATTATTGAAATTATATTGTTGAAATATTATGTCACGACCCCCTATCGGACGTCCGTGACCGGCACGGGAGGTAGGATTTCTCCTATCCCGTAAGTTTCCAATCCCTGATTAACATTTTCACATGTTTATAACTACCCATTGCTAATACAAACAATATATAATATATATGGCCATCCATTTCCGGTGACCTAAGTGGCTTGCAATCCACGGCTCGCTCAGCGCCGCTTCAGTCTATATATATACACATATTCAATCACACATACATATAGTTTACATACTGATCATGTGCTTCTGTGCGGGTGATCTATCCTATTCACATGCAGAAGCCCTGTATCCAGTCATACATATATTCAATCACACACATGCATATAGTTTACATATTGATCGCACGCCTCTATCCTAGTCACATGCGGAAGTTATATTTACATACAAACAGGTATCCAGCCACACATATATATAGTTTACATATTGATCACACGCCTCAATGAGTGTGATCTATCCTAGTCACATGCGGAAGTCATATATATATACATGATATATGCTATATCATAGCCTAAATTCCCAATACCAAGACCTAACTTTAATATGCATGAAGCCGACAATACTAGAGTTCGACATATATATACAACAGTTGTATATGTACAAAACCTACATAAAAAAAGGAGTCATATATACATATACATCCTGATTTATTTACATAAACCAAAATACGCTACCCACGCGGACTATGCGTGTGGTCTTCAGTGTTATCCGCCTCCTTGAGAAGAAGTGGACGCGTTTTCGACACCTGAACCACCTGTATCTGAAACATGTAAATAGAAGGTGAGTCGAACAGACTCAGTGAGGAGCTCCCCCATCCCTAGCGTAGCAGCGGGTGCCACTACAGCTAGGTAAAGGGAGCAACCACAACCACATATGCAAGAAATGGATTTATATTGTGACCCTTAACATGATCAGGCAATCAATGTATCATATTCACAATTAAAATCCTAATTCATGCTCCTAACATATTTATTAATCCGCATGTAAACCAATCATAACATATATCATATGGTTCCATAGTTAACATATACTTATACACGTAGGCATTCAATTTTTGTCTCACGCATTATGCTGAGAGAAATACCGGCCCGAAGGCAATCTATTGTTCGAACCTAATTGATCACACTAGGAACTTTCTGACTCCAAGACACGCTTAGAGTAATAGCCGGAAACTTGTCTGACCTCAGTTTAAACCAAGGTAATGGCCACTATGTGGCATACTTACTGACATCATAATCTTGTCTATCCGACCAGGATGACCGACTCGATCTACCCGGACTAACCTATACAAACTCAACTAACATGTTTAACCTTGAAAGACGCACTATTAGTAATTAATTGAATATTATACGTGTTTATTAGTTAGGCCTAGATTCCCCCTTTTCAATTATGCAACACTCTCACTCTCACTTAACGATCCTAAGTTCAATTTTCCTCAACAAACCATACGAACAAGGTCTTAATAGTGACGATCGATGTGATTGGTTTCTACTGTTACTGAACTCTCACATATGAAATTATCACCTCGTTGGCACTCCTGATCAGTCCTCAGAGTGCCTGAAGCTCCAATTACTCAGTGGTGCCCTATACATATGTACTTAAGCAATTTAGAAACATGTAAAGAAGCATCTAACATGTACGTGTCATGCTAATGCTCATGCACCCTCTAGATAATTTCAAGAACTAATTATTTAGTTCCTTACGTCATCTCATTTGCTCTTTTTGAAGGTCCATACTGCCTTATATCGGCTTTCACACATTCGAGCCACTTAGAACATCTAAATGCTTAGGTTAGAGATTCCTACTTGTCTAAATTCCACTTCATGTGTTCATAAGGACTTCTAACTAATAAAAGAATAAATTTACGGCTCAAAAGAGGCCTTAGCTTATCCATTCCACCGTCTCCCTTATTCGTCGGGTAAAAGCTTGACTACTACCTCTTTAATTATATATAAAAATATAATTGGGCATAAATCGAGCCTTGGAACCAATTTAGCGGGTCTTAGATGTTCACCACGGACTAGACCGAGGTGTCCAACCCACCGCACAGCTCCTTACTGTACGGTGATTTAGTATTTCGCCTCCTTTTCACCGGATTGGGTTCCGGTTGAGACGGTAAATACTCGGGGTTTATTCCCTTGTTTATTTCCAGCAACTATAACGCTTATACTACTCCAATCCAAGCCTAATCATGCATCAAACTATCAATTTTGAATTTTTGAGCAATTTCCTAACCCAATTTTCCTAATTTCCATACCCAGTCAATTCCTACAGGTTAATTTCGATTCTGAACCTCAATAAGCTTTCAATAACACCCACTAAGCTCGATAGTTATTTTGGTTATGTACATGTGTTGTGATGTATATATATATATATAAATCCTTTTTGGGCGTAGCGTTTGTACGTTTACATCTGCTGTGTATATATATATATATATATATATATATATATCATACTTGAATTCTACCATTGTCGGCTTCATACAGATTAAAGTTAGGTCTTGATATTGGGAATTTAGGCTATGATATAGCATATATCATGTATATATATATATATATGACTTCCGCATGCGACTAGGATAGATCACACGCCTTGAGGGGTGTGATCAATATGTAAATTATATATATGTGTGATTGAATACCTGATTGTATGAGAATATGCTTCTACATGTGAATAGGATAGATCACACGCATTGAGGCGTGTGATCAACTTGTAAACTATATGCAAGTGTGTGATTGAATATATGTATGACTGCATACAGGACTTCTGCATGTGAATAGGATAGATCACCCGCACTGAAGCGCGTGATCAATATGTATACTATATGTACGTGTGAATGATTATGAGTATATATATAGACTGAAGCGGCGTTGAGCGAGCCGTGGATTGTAAATTGCTTAGGTCACCGGAAATGGATGGCCGTATACATATATATTATATATATTGTTTGTATTATAAATGGGTAGTTATAAACATGTGAAAATGTCAATCTCGGATTAGAGGCTTACGGGATAGGAGAAATCCTACTTCCCGTGCCGGTCACGGACATCCGATTGGGGGTCGTGACACTAGGGTAAGTTAAAGATTAAAAGATTTGCCCATTGAGGCCATTGCCCTAGCCTGGCACTACGGTCAGTTAAAAATTGAAAGATTTGCCCGTGGAGGCCATTGTCCATCGTGAGATACATGGATCAGTTGAGTGATTTATAGTTTTCAGATGATATGTTAAATGTGATAGTTTGTTTATGAGAAGCATGATAGAGGAGCATGATCCGTAGGTTTATCTTTGATTTGATGTTATATTAATATTGCCTGATCGTAATATAACATGTGATAAACTGGACTTTCATGCGCATGTGATTGTGGGTGTTTCCCTTACCCCAGCTGTAGTGGTGCCCGCCGCTACGCCGAGGATGGGAAGCTTCTCACCGAGTCTGTTTGACTCACTCCCTCTGCTTCAATGTTTCAGATACAGGTATCGGGCAGGCATCGACGTCCGGATAGTGATACGGACATCATACCATCCTTTACGCACTAGTTCGCGTGGGTGGACACTTTTTGTTATTTTGACTCTTTTGCTTGTACATATTATAAGTTGTAAGGGTTGCGAATATATATTTACAACTTTCGATATGTACCTACTCTAGACTTGTCGGCTTCACATGTATTTAAAGACAGGGTCCAGTTTGGGAATAAACTTGGTTATATGTATGAGTATATAAACATCTGCATGTGAATAGAATAGATCGTATGCATTGAGTGTAATATCCGGACCTTCCAAGTGATGTGTTAAATGTTTGCTAGAAGAACTAAGTGTTTGTGATTGTGTGACATTGATTGTTGCATTTAGAAAGCATATAGTTGTGCACTAGTTTAAGAAAAGAATTGAGAAGGGACTAAAAAGAAAAGGGCTAAAGTGCAAGAGAAAGTTGGTGGGTGAGGGAGAGAAATGAATTTCTCCCAAATCCCTTGCCACCAGCCCTTACACGACTAAGGCAAGGTGGCAACACGACCATTTCACACACACTTCATCACTCTTAGAGAGAGAAGCACCTAGACTTGTGGGCCAAACCAATCGACTTCCATGTTCTTTTCTGCCCAGAATTCATGCCAAGAACATACCAGTCGACTGCCAGCTCAAACAAGTCGACTTTCGTGTCCAGAAACGAAACAGAGATGAATCAGTCGACTGGTATGTTACAGCAGTCGACTTGCATGAAGAAAAATGTGAAAAACATACTTCATGAGCTCCAAAAATCTTGAAATTTGGCAGGTTAAAACTAGACACATTAAATATTATGATTGCAAAATTTCATTAATTTTGGATCCTTTTTGGTACCCTTTTTGCACATCTGAATTTCAAGAACTTATGCAGAATATATTTACTGGTTTTTATACTTTCATTTACTTGTTGAGGTACCAAATGAAGAATTTAAAGGCTAAGATTTTATATGTACATTCCTAAGATCCTTAGTATGGGATCTGGAAATTCTCATATCATTTGGAACTCATTTTTTATGGTTTTGGCAAGAATTTACAAAGTTTCGGTCTGCTCGCTCGTCACATCGAACCGCTACTGTTAAACTAGATTTTGAGGGGGCAAACATGTGATTTTTAAGCTAAGATTTTGCAGCCAACTATATTTCATATTCCTAAACATCTCATAATTATTTCAGAATTTTGGGAGTTTTATAGAACAAGTTATGAGTGCACAAAGTCGGCAAATTTATCAAATGAACTTGAAACACTTTGTTTTGCAAAAGTTCCTTCTTTAACACTTCAAAGAGGATTTCAAATGCCCCATGACATGCTTAAACATTATGTTCAAAGTTTAGAATGTAATATGAGCTAAGGGTAAAGAGAAATAACATAGAAAAGAGAAGAGTAAGTATCTTACATATATGTGCTGCAAATAGATAGGTCCATAATCGATTGACCAATTGTCGGTATGGGACGGCCGTTGGGATTTCCACGGTTGAGCCATAATTTGGGATGGTAAAACATCCAATCGATTGATGAAGAAAGTTTATGAAAACACCGTGTTGGTTGTTTACTTTTAAGCTAGTAGGCTCTATATGGCCAAATCAAGAGTGACATGCTTAAAATTAGATTAACCATGATTGGGACCTAGATATTTCATCTCATATTTGTATAGATAGCATACAGAAAGGGAAGATCTACATACACGAATATGAGAAGAATCGTTAAAAAGAGACGGGGATCTCAAAGTTTAAAAGGAGAAGAACCGTTAAAAAGAGACGGGGATCTCTAAGTTTAAGAGGAGAAGAACCGTTAAAAAGAGACGGGGATCTCCAAATTTTAAGTAGAAGTGACTCCCTTGGCTAAGTAAAACCAAACAGAAGTTGAGATACGACCTACCGAGAAAAGGGGGTGATCTCATAGTACTCGGATCCACTGGGGGACGCTCCAGATAGTACACAGAACAGAAATAGCTTAATTGCTATAGGTTTTTACTTATTAATAGCCACTAGAATTGTATGTGCGAGTATCCACTGGGTGGTGCTCCCTATGCTCATATGTTTTTCATGAAATGGGGCAAAGGCCCATATGTTTTATAATGTTGTTATTTCTCTACCATTCAAACGTGTAAGATCATGTTTTAGAAGTATGTGCTCATATTAAATGTTTTATGACATTTAAGTATGCCATTCCATTTCATATGCCCTAACATGTAAGAATTTCCATGCTAAATGTTTTATGAAGAGTATGATATGCATCAGTTTTAAGTTAAACATCTCATCCATGTTTTATATATATGATGAGAAAGGAATGCAGAGATTTCTGTGCAAGGCACAGTGGTACACAACAATGAGTTTGAAAACTGGTTGTTTTGATTACTGGGGTTTATCCTCATTACGTTGGTGTGTATCAGCTGATTAGGTACCCAAATGCCTACGAGACGGGGTTGGAGCGATGGGTAGCCTGACTTTTGAAAAGAAGCGGACAAGATAGTCTAGATGGATATATTTTCATGTATATGTTGAAATGTTTGTCCCTTTGAGCCATTAACCTTAGGTATATTTTTGGGAAGGTTAAATGGCATATTTTTTTACATGTATAGATAAGGGATGAAGATAAGGATTTTGTATTGTGATGTATATAAGTAAGAATATATGTGTATGACTATATTTCGAATATATTTGTATATATACATAAAATAAGTACGAAGAAGTTTTTAATTATGGATTATTATGGATGATTGTTTGTATGCTTCCGTGTTTTAAGTATGCGCGAGAGATACCCGAGAGATAGAACCCTAACTAGTTTCACCTATTTAATCAATATGGAAAAAGTTTTAATAAATTCGGGTAGAAGGAGAGAGGTAACATACCGATTCTCGATCAAAGATATGTTCTTTATTCTCAAACTCTAATTTCTAAAGGGTCTGGAACTGGGGTGTTACAGTTATGGTATCAGAGCATACCGTATCTTGGTTAGAACTGACTAGAGAGGTTCATACTAAGCAATTAGGATGTAGATTCCTCATAGAAAGGCTGGAATCAGGTTAGTTAACTGAATGTACACAGTGGAACTCTCTTGTATTCTAGTTTGACTTGAGGAAATGAGTATTAGGTTTGAGTAGACAACATTTCTTAATGGGTCAAGTCTCCTTACTTAACAAGTATTATTGAGATTAGCTACCTCAATCATATTTGTTTTGTGGAGTGAGATATGATTCCACTTAGGAAGAATGTTGAAGTGGAGAAAGGAACTTTGGTGACCTTATTGGAATTTTGTGTTCTCCAAAAGGTTTGGCATGCCATAACCCAAGTCCTTAGGTGGTATTGAAGAAGTATGAATGATTAGTAGTAGCAACCAAAAAGTCCACAGAAACTCGACCTATCATAGGTGGATTGAATTTAATTTTTCAAAGGCATAGACTTCCCTTTTAAGTGTGAGCTGAATATAAAATTATTGAGGAGATGTTTGAAATTTCTATGTTGTGTTATTTGGTGATTTCTTGAAATTTCTAGATTTGTTTATGAAGTTGAAGGTGGTTAGAAGTGAGTATGTTGTTGAAGTAATTCTAGGATGACTAACTTACTTGAGGTACATTTGACAAAGTATCCCTAAGGAAACACTTTGTTGTTGAGAAACAAGAAAGGAGTTCGATTTTCTTGTAGTTTTACTAGGGTCATACTTTGTATGATGAGATGATGGATCAAGTCATTTTTCTCATATGAAGTGAACCCCGATGGATCATGGAAGAGTCATGCATCCGAAAACTACATTGAACACTAAGTTTGAAAATGTTGTTGTCCCTTTGGACTTATATGTGAAATTTCTATTGTGGACGATAGATCTTTTTGTTGATTGATTTTGTTTGTTTGTTTATGTTGAACACTAGTATGAGGTTAGAAATGAATAAAATGTCTAGAACCAAATGACCCTGAATAGTGATGAGTAACCAATGAATTCTGCATGTAAGATTTAGCGAGTAACATTTCTATGTCCCTCTTAAGATGAGTTTCCGCGCGTTTAGAAGGTATTTTGTAGTGATAGATTATTCTATTGTAGTTCCAGAGGAGATAACTAATCTCACACCTTAGAAGTGAGTAGAATTCTCTATGGAGATGTTTCTTGGAAGGGAACCAATCTTTATAGCCTCCTATAGGAGACCCCTCTAGAATTAAGTAAACTAAAGACATAGATAGAGAACTTTTTAAGTAGATCATTCAATTGTCCTAGTAAATCACAAGGAGCGTCCTATTGTTACTTTTGAAGAAGAGAGATGAGAGTCTTAGGTTAGGAATCAACCATAGGTAAGTGAACAAGGTTATCATAAAAGAAAGAATACTCATGACCTAAAATAGATTATCATTTAGGTCGGTTAGGAATGAACTAGTTATCTTAAAATTGTATGGTCCTGAATTGCAATGGATTTTCCCGATGTCTTTCTGGAAGAAATAACTTGTTTTTGTCCCAAAAGAGAAGTTGAGTCTTTATAGGGTTTATCCTTGGAATGGGACTGATCTCTATAGCGCCATACAGAATGTCTTCTCCTGATTTAGGTGAAATAAAACCCAGGTAGATGATCTCTTAAGTAGACAGTTTATCGAACCTAGTGCATCACCATGGAGGAGTGCACCGGTACTACTTGAGAAGCCAAAAGATGTAAGTTTTAGGAATTATATTAGTATAGTCAGCTTAACCGGGTTATTGTGAAGAACACGTACCCAGTCCCTAAGATAGAAAATCCTTTAGACAAACTTAGAGGAGCCACCAGATCCTCTAAGATTGATTTGCGGTTGGAGTACTATCAAGTCAAAGTTAAAACTAGAGATATACCTAAGGTGTTTTAGAATCAGACAAGTGCATTATGAATACCTTGTAATGCCTTTAGTTCAGATAAATATTCCAACTATTTCCACAGATTACATGAATTGCATCTTAGACCCTACCTCGATTTCTTCGTAGTAGCGTTTATTGATGTTATGTTTGTGTATTCCATGAATACGGAAGAGCATCTTAGGATTGTGCTACAAGTGCTTAGGGAAAAGCAGTTGTACACAAAGCTTACAAACCGTGAATTTTGGTTAGATGAAGTAAAATTCTTAGGATATGTGATCTCTAAGAAACTAGTAGATGTAGATCCTAGTAATAGGAGCGCAATAGCGAACTTAGAGAGATAGTGACGAAATCTTTAATTTCCTTGTATTAGGTAGTTGCTATAGAAGTTCATTCAATGGATTTCACATATAGCATTGCCTTTGAACTAAGTGAACTAGAAAGGAGGTACCTTTTGCATAAACTCTAGGATATGAGAATAGCTTCTAAACACCAAGTGAAAAGGTTACCACACCTCCCTTAGTAACACTTGATTCTTTGAGAGAGATTGAGTTTTTCCACTGACACATCCAAGAAGAGATTAGATTGTGTGTTAAAATAAGAAAAGAGGATAGTGGCCTATGTCTCTAACCCATGGACATCTCATATAGAGGAACATTCCTTTCACACAATCTAGAAGTAGCAGTCATAGTTTTTCCATGAAGATATGGGACATTGTTTTCATGGGAGTAAGTTTAAGGTATGTAGTGACCATAGAAGTCTCATATATCACTGCCAAGAGAGGTAATGAAACTTGAGAAAAATGAGATGGATGGAGTTCTGAAGGGACTACGACTTCAAATTGAAGTACCATCCACGAAAAGCAAATGTGGTCACATATACCTTGAGAAGAAAGTCTCCACACATGTGTCAACTGTGAGTTAATAAGCTAAGGTTAATAGTGAAGTATAGGGATTTAAATCCTTCCATCATAGTTCTACCGGATAGAATGTAACCATAGGGATCAAAAGAATAGAAGCTTGGAAAGAAAGAGAATGAATTCTTAGAGTTTTAACAGACTCAAAAGGGTTCAAATAGTCATTTGATGGAATACTATTATTCCAAGAAAGAGTGTAGAGTTCAAGATAGGTAAATGAGTCTTACTGAAAGTAGAAAAAACCATTGAAAACTAAGGGATGGATGTAGCTCAATGGTGGAGCATTTGACTTACATCCTAAAAACCTAAAAGATTGAAAAAAAAAATGAAACTCAGTGGATTGATAAGTAGGATTATTTCAAATTGGAAACGGGTGATGTAGGATGATTCCTCTTCTTAAGAAGCAACCTAAAGGAGAAAAGATATGAGAAAGTCATATCTAGAATGATTAGAGTAGGTATGCTTCAAATTTCGAGGACAAAATTTTAAATAAGGAGGGGGGATTGTAATATCCGGACCTTCCAAGTGATGTGTTAAATGTTTGCTAGAAGAACTAAGTGTTTGTGATTGTGTGACATTGATTGTTGCATTTAGAAAGCATATAGTTGTGCACTAGTTTAAGAAAAGAATTGAGAAGGGACTAAAAAGAAAAGGGCTAAAGTGCAAGAGAAAGTTGGTGGGTGAGGGAGGGAAATGAATTTCTCCCAAATCCCTTGCCACCAGCCCTTACACGCCTAAGGCAAGGTGGCAACACGACCATTTCACACACACTTCATCACTCTTAGAGAGAGAAGCACCTAGAGAGTAGGGAGATCACTCAAGAGGAGGATTCAAGCTTGGAATCCGATTCGGGCAAAAATCAAACCGTAGAACCGAAGCTGAACACCAACTAAACAAGAATCTAGCGTTAGATTAAGGTAATCAAACTACCATCCTCTCTAATTTTCAAGTTAGGTTTTTCAAGAAATGGCCCAAAAATGAGTTTCGGATTTATGAGCCATTTGAGAGGTTTAAAACTGCATCCTTACATTTTCGAACTTAGAATGGATGTAGATGATGAATGCATGCTTGGATTTTAGCTGGAAATTAGATAATTTAGAAGGGTAAGGAAATGGGTATGGGTTTGAGCTTCAAATTCAGATTTAAGCTTGTTTAACCATGTTTCGGGGCTAGTTTTTCATGGGTTTTAACGTGTTAATGATAGAAAACAAGTGTATAAAACTTCCATGACTTGAATGGTAGGATTCTTTGTTGAATTCTTGAGTAAAGATACTTTAAAAACCCAGAAATTAACGTAGCAGTCGACTTGTGGGCCAAACCAGTCCACTTCCATGTTCTTTTCTGCCCAGAATTCATGCCAAGAACATACCAGTCGACTGCCAGCTCAAACCAGTCGACTTTCGTGTCCAGAAACGAAACAGAGACGAATCAGTCGACTGGTGTGTTACAGCAGTCGACTTGCATGAAGAAAAATGTGAAAAACATAGTTAATGAGCTCCAAAAATCTTGAACTTTGGCAGGCTAACACTAGACACATTAAAGATTATGATTGCCAAATTTCATCAATTTTGGATCCTGTTTGGTACCCATTTTGTACATCTGAATTTCAAGAACTTATGCAGAATATATTTACTGGTTTTTATACTTTCATTTACTTGTTGTGGTACCAAATGAAGGATTTAAAGGATAAAATTTTATATGTTTATTCCTAAGATCCTTAATATGGGATCTGGAAATTCTCATATCATTTGGAACTCATTTTTTATGGTTTTGGCAAGAATTTACAAAGTTTCGGTCTGCTCCCTCGTCACATCGAACCGCTACTGTTAAACTAGATTTTGAGGGGGCAAACATGTGATTTTTAAGCTAAGATTTTGCAGCCAACTATATTTCATATTCCTAAACATCTCATAATTATTTCAGAATTTTTGGAGTTTTATAGAACAAGTTATGAGTGCACAAAGTTGGCAAATTTATGAAATGAACTTGAAACACTTTGTTTTGCAAAAGTTCCTTCTTTAACACTTCAAAGAGGATTTCAAATGCCCCATGACATGCTTAAACATTATGTTCAAAGTTTAGAATGTAATATGAGCTAAGGGTAGAGAGAAATAACATAGAAAAGAGAAGAGTAAGTATCTTACATATATGTGCTGCAAATAGATAGGTCCATAATCGATTGACCAATTGTCGGTATGGGACGGCCGTTGGGATTTCCACGGTTGAGCCATAATTTGGGATGGTAAAACATCCAATCGATTGATGAAGAAAGTTTATGAAAACACCGTGTTGGTTGTTTAATTTTATGCTAGTAGGCTCTATATGGCCAAATCAAGAGTAACATGCTTAAAATTAGATTAACCATGATTGGGACCTAGATATTTCATCTCATATTTGTATAGATAGCATACAGAATGGGAAGATCTACATACACGAATATGAGAAGAACCGTTAAAAAGAGACGGGGATCTCAAAGTTTAAAAGGAGAAGAACCGTTAAAAAGAGATGGGGATCTCTAAGTTTAAGAGGAGAAGAACCGTTAAAAAGAGACGGGGATCTCCAAATTTTAAGTAGAAGTGACTCCCTTGGCTATGTAAAACCAAGCAGAAGTTGAGATACGACCTACCGAGAAAAGGGGGTGATCTCATAGTACTCGGATCCACTGGGGGACGCTCCAGATAGTACACAGAACAGAAATAGCTTAATTGCTATAGGTTTTTACTTATTAATAGCCTCTAGAATTGTATGTGCGAGTATCCACTGGGTGGTGCTCCCTATGCTCATATGTTTTTCATGAAATGGGGCAAAGGCCCATATGTTTTATAATGTTGTTATTTCTCTACCATTCAAATGTGTAAGATCATGTTTAAGAAGTATGTGCTCATATTAAATGTTTTATGACATGTAAGCATGCCATTCCATTTCATATGCCCTAACATGTAAGAATTTCTATGCTAAATGTTTTATGAAGAGTATGACATGCATAAGTTTTAAGTTAAACATCCCATCCATGTTTTATATATATGATGAGAAAGGAATGCAGAGATTTCTATGCAAGGCACAGTGGTACACAACAATGAGTTTGAAAACAGGTAGTTTTGATTACTGGGGTTTATCTTCATTACGTTGGTGTGTATCAGCTGATTAGGTACCCAAATGCCTACGAGACGTGGTTGGAGCGATGGGTAGCCTGACTTTTGAAAAGAAGCGGACAAGATAGTCTAGATGGATATATTTTCATGTATATGTTGAAATGTTTGTCCCTTTGAGCCATTAACCTTAGGTATATTTTTGGGAAGGTTAAATGGCATATTTTTTTACATGTATAGATAAGGGATGAAGATAAGGATTTTGTATTGTGATGTATATAAGTAAGAATATATGTGTATGACTATATTTCGAATATATTTGTATATATACATAATATAAGTACGAAGAAGTTTTTAATCATGGATTATTATGGATGATTGTTTGTATGCTTCCGTGTTTTAAGTATGCGCGAGAGATACCCGAGAGATAGAACCCTAACTAGTTTCACCTATTTAATCAATATGGAAAAAGTTTTAATAAATTCGGGTAGAAGGAGAGAGGTAACATACCGGTTCTCGATCAAAGATATGTTCTTTATTCTCAAACTCTAATTTCTAAAGGGTCTGGAACTGGGGTGTTACATTGAGGCGTACGGTCAATATGATATGGATATATATATATATATATATATATTATATGTGCTTGCTGCAAGTGAATAGGATAGATCGTACGTATTGAGACGTACGGTCAATATGATATGAATATTTATATTTATGAGTGTTGATATATATATCTATACAATGGGTTGAGCTGAAGTGGTATTGATCGAACCGTGGATTGCAGGTTAATTAGGCCACCAGTGAGTCGTGGCCACTGTTATGATATATATATATATATATATATATATATATTGATTGTATAGCAGGGTAGTTATAGTCAGTTTTACAGGGTAAGGCTTATAGATGTAGAGGTAAAAATCTATGCCCGTGCCGGTCACGTACTCCCGAATTTGGGTCGTGACACAAATACTCTCGAAAAAAATCAAGAAACCGGAGAGATGATGGGGAATTAGAAAATCGCCTGTACTTTACCCACGCAAGACCTTGCTAATAGTTTTAGAATTATCTGTCACATCACACAAAGTAGCAATATCCAAGCAACCAGATTTGGTCACAAAATACCATTGAGAAGCACAGACTTGAAAAGGCACCTTGTTGATTGACCATGTTCTTTCTTTCACATCAAAAGAAACCAAACATTCAATTCTCCATAATTTATATCCTTGTTTGATGACAACCAGTAAATTTTCCCGTCTATGTCTATGCTTGAATCAAACAATGAATTTGCAGCATAAATATGTTTTGAGACATCACTCCATTTTCTGTTAAACCAAGAGAATACCGACATGTATGTAGGCTCCAGATTATTAGTTGAACTCCAAATCAAGACTATGCAAAATTCTTAATTTTCTTTATGAAAACAGAACCCGGAACGAAGTATCGCTATAAAATGGAAAATAGAAATTTTATTATCACAAATGAGGAAAAAATTAATTTAAACTAAATTTTAATATATATATATATATATATATATATATATATATATATATATATATATATATATATGTGTGTGTGTGTGTGTGTGTGAATGAGAATGAAATACTTCAAACTTACTTCCAGGAGAGACCACGTTAGGAACGGAGATTTTGACCGATTGATTAGTAACGTGTGTGTGTGTGTGAATGAGAATGATATACTTGAAACTTACTTCCAGGAGAGACCACGTTAGGAACGGAGATTTTGATCGTTTGATTAGTAACAGGATTCCACAGAAAGAAACGAACACTACCATTAGGCTTAGTTTTATGAAAGCATAATACACCTTCATCAACTCCTACTAAGTCAGGCATGTTATGACACAAAAAATTAGGGATCCTGGAGAAAGTTTCAGGCACACTATCATCATTTAGGACAGGATCAATTTGCAAAAAAAAGGGTAAAGCAGCATTATTCAATTCAGGTATACAGTAAAACATATGCCTCAAACTTCTTTCCCGAGAATCAATGCTATGTTGCTCGATGAATAAGCTTCTTTTACAGGTCATAAACCAATTTTTGGAAACATATGGACATCTATTAAACTCCTCAGGACGAAGAATGCCAATAATTTTGCATATTATTTCTATGGGGAGGGGAGATGAGGTAGCGAATAATTCATCCATTTCCTGGACAAACATCAAATTAAAAATCCAGTTATTCAACAAACCATACTTTATCAAATCAAAAACTTTAAATAGAAATAAGGTTGCATTAGATATTCTATAATAACGGTGAGGAATTTGGCTAACATAATTTTATACATTGAAGAGATTTTGGATTTGTAAATACTACATTCATATGTGAATTTCAAAAAGAATTATGTATATGCACCAAAAAAACCATCGAAGAGAATGAACTTATAAAGAAATTAATTCATAGTGAAGTCAAGGAAAGATACTTGAAAAATACGCCGATATTCTACCAATTCAAAGGAAAACGTCTTGTTGAAGATGTGGTTATGTTCATAGTGATGTGAATAAGTATTGTTTATATAGGGATGATAAGAATATTTGCGTTTAATAGAATTTGATACGCATCTAAACTGAAAAGGAAAAAAGTGGTGCTATTTACAATATTGATCTTATATTTAGATTGACCAAATTAAATAAAAATATAGCTGAATTTGACGACACTAAAATTTGTATATCATGCTGCAATGATAGTCAATCAGGGATGATTATTGGTATCATTAATGATTCTGATTTCTTTGTGATAAATGGATTATTAGTAATCAAGGATGAATATCAATCAAAAGTAAAATTGATTAGATATGACATATTTGACAATATAAATAAGTGATTGTATATAGGGTAAAGTACAGATTACCCCCCTGTGGTTTGGCCTAAATTCAGTTTGCCCCCTGTGGTTTAAAATGCGACACTTAACTACCATGTGGTTTAGCTTAAAATTAATGTGCCCCCTTGTGGTTTAGAGTGTGACACTTGACCCCCCTGTGGTTTGTTATGTTATCACTTAACTACCCTGTATTATTTTTTTCTCAAAATTTAATATTTAATATAACTTATAAAAGAAATTACCTAAAAATAATTGAATTAATTAATTATTTTATTAAATATTTATTTTATCTCTAAAATAATAACAATAAATCCTAATCTTCTACTTTCAACTCTTTTTAGCGTTTGCTTCAAACTCTTTCTTTCCTCTAATCTCTCCACCATATCCAAGAGTACTGTTATGCTCCTACTCTAAGGATACTTTTCTAAGAAAATTATTGTTTAATGTTAGAGTTTCTAAGCTTAATAATGTTAAAATTCAATCCAGGTATGCATGTTCTGAACATGAACAATAAAAAAAACTTAAATTTAGTTATATATTTGTATTATATTATTCTTTTACAATTTTATTTTGATTGATTTAATAATTCTAAAACATTAAAGATAAAAAATAACAATAAAATGAATAAATAACTAAATATAAATAATCAATGGAGTAAACAATAAATATTAAATTATTTTATAGATTTTGTAAAATTATAATTTTATTTTTATATTAATTATAATTTTTTTGAATCATTTTATAATTCTAGAGTGTTGAATGACAAATTTTAAACATTAAAAGTATAAAATGATGATTAATTTGACTAAAATT
The DNA here is from genome assembly GCA_014851425.1 of Senna tora. Taxonomy (NCBI): domain Eukaryota; kingdom Viridiplantae; phylum Streptophyta; class Magnoliopsida; order Fabales; family Fabaceae; genus Senna; species Senna tora. Next base: position 13,297,242 of record CM026263.1, on the reverse strand, counting down.
TGGATAAAAGGTAGGTGAAGGTAGTTAAGTGATAACATAACAAACCACAAGGGGGTCAAGTGTCACACTCTAAACCACAGGGGACCACATTAATTTTAAGCTAAACCACAGGGTGGTTAAGTGTCGAATTTTAAACCACAGGGGGGCAAACTGAATTTAGGTCAAACCATAGGGGGGCAAATTGTAGTTTACCCATGTATATACTATACATATAGAATTAGTTTAATTGACGTTTTGTTTTAATTTAAAAATTGGAATAAATTAGATCTTAATTAAATCAATTTTAATTCGGATGATCAAAATATCAATACTCAATGGGTACCCTGAAATTTTATTCTGATGGCCTGGGTATGGGTCAATGGGTCCGGGGACGGGTAAGGAGGTACCCTATCCATAGACCCATACCATACCGTTTATAATAATTATATATTTTATATATTAAAAAATAATATTTAAAAAATTCTGTGTTTAAAAAATTTATAATGATAAGGATAAATCTGAAATATTTTATAGATATTAAAATAATTTTGATAATACATTTATATTTATGATTTAATTAATTTCTTTTTCGCGGTTACAGATAAAAGAATTTTAAAAATAAAATTTATATTAATAAAATAATAATTTATTATAATCTTTTTATAGGTTCGAGTCCGGTATGGAGACTTTACTATTCTTAGGGTCTGTGAATGAGGATTTATTTTGATACACATTGAAATCGGACTCGGGGAAGGAGAATAAAGTACACTACCCAAACACTAACCCTGATTATCCCTTAATTAAACCCAATAAAAAAATAGCATGCATTTTTACTAAACATATTGGTTAACTAATAATAGCATGCATTGTAGGGAAAGGCCCGGATCCACATGATTCGACCCGACCCAGGGATCGAAAAGAAAAATTGAAAAATAAGCCAGGCAAAAATTAAATATTGCGGAAGCTACTAACCTGGACGACATTGCAAAAAATTCGGATCTTGCTATTGCCTCTGCTCCACCAGGGTTGACCTCCAATCGATGAGCTCCGAAAAGGGCCGCACCAAACGGAGGAGTCTACCTACGAGAGGTAGAGCCACATGTCCACGACTGATGCGCGGAAAAGGACTCAAGTGAAAGAGAAAATATATACTGAGTGGGGTTTCCCAAACGCAACCCCCTTTCCAACACATGGAATGAGCAACCAGAAAGGTGTGGAGTCACTCCTATTTATAGGAGGATGAGAGAGCTCCCATCATTGACGCAAGCATTGTAGGACTTGGAAAAAGAACAAAATATCATGCTTCCATCATGATCACCTAGCCCACTTTGGGCCACGAGTGCGGGCTCGTGTGACCTTTGATGAGTGTAATCTTGGTGTCGTTTTGTTCATCTCTCAGCGAGAGTTCCAACGGATCCTCACTCGACCCGATCGAACTCCCACATGGGCAGATATTTAGTCCCGAACACCCCAATATATCCAACATACTCCCACTCGCACATGGTGGGAGGCCCATGACTATCCTTATGACAAAGGACTTATCTATTTCTCTTTCTCTCGTCGTCTTCTTTCATACTCCGTGTCAGTAGTGACAGCTTGGCACGATATGTGGGAACCTTACACTAGAAGACTGTTAGGGCCCAGCTATAAGTGATGCTACAACCCAAGTGTCTGATGATGTGACCACATGTCTCACCAAAAGATATTGCAATGGGTTCCCTAGACGTGTTCATATACATGGCTAGTCCAATCCCTCTAAGTCTACAATAAGACTAGGACTTCAGCCACATTCAGTTGCGATAAGTATCCACATCCATGAGAACCTCAAAGGGATCACATAATGGGTCGACCTCAGGATACTATCACACATGCATATGTCAACACAATCTTCCTTTCGACCTCTTATCAGTTCAATTAAAGATAGTTGCTTTCCTGACAGTCTTCCATCGGGCCGTATTTTTCCGTAGCCTCTTGGAAAGATATCAAAGTAGCATGCACTACATTATCTCTTCATGACAGAGTGAAAATGTATAAGGGTACCCTTTGAAAGGATTGATGCATCCTTTCAGGGACTCACACAGCATTGAAGCAGGGATTCATTCACATGCTTCCCTTGCGGTTCTTAAAGCACATGCGGTATGAAACGCACGTTGTGGTGTTCTCGAGTGTATGTCGATTTTGATCCTCAATCAGTTACACCACATAGACCTTAGTCCAGACTCACTTAGAATCTGACTTGAGTTTGCTACCACACTTCGCTCGCTTCACATAGCGCCAAGTGGAGCACTCATGTCTGGCTACAGGCATTATGAATAGCAGGGATTCATAATTCGATCATGAGACCTCATATCTTAGCAGATCTCATCCTAGAACACTTACTAGGGCGACTAATCAATTCTCAGTGGCGTTTTCCTGTCCAACACTCGGCGCTTTTCAGCTGACTCTGGATATTCACAATATATCTCAGTTTGGTGTTCAAGGAAAAAGCACTCAACTCTCATCTTGGCCCACACCACTTGTGTGTCCAAGGCAGTTGCTCGTGTGAGAGAGCCAACCTCCCAAGCCTATACGACATACTTTATATGTTGTGTAATAAGTACTTCTATTTCTTGATTCACACAAAATAAAGGTATGCCTAAGCATCATACTTTACTTATGATCAAGAAATAGAGCTCTCACAAATCTTGTCCTCATGACATAAACAATGTTAAATCACCCTAGTTCTAAGCAATCCTGTGTATCTAAAACACTAGTTTTACAACTTGTATCTCTATACAGCCAACCCACCAATGCGGGTCCGTGAGGGTATAGAGCCAATGCTCTATCACAGGTCATACTGTGAGGACCCTCTCTCCGGTCACTTGATGCTTAGACTGAAACAACAGGGTAGTTAACTACTGTGTAACAATGTCTCATACAAAGTTGTGTTGCGTAATTTTGTGGTACTTAGGTTTTCTTTGGTGTAAACCATAGCTGTTTGACTTCATGAGATCAATGTTACTAGGTCAACAGCTCTGCCAGTGACCTATAAGTGACTTTAAATCTTCCAATCCAAACTGCCTTGTGTACTGCTGATGATCATGCAATGAACTCCATGTCCCTAGTGGACAGAGAAATGCATAATCCTTACTTGCCTCTCTGCAAGATGGTTTCAATGCTTAGCAAAGCACACCAAGATGTGGATGTCCTCTCATCCAAGTCTCTTACCCAATCGACATCAATGTGTGGCCCGCCGTTTGCGGGTCACCAATATGACGAAAACAATCGATTGTCAGCAGCACCCTTCAGCATCACCCTACAAGTACCTCAGAACACTCTAAACAGTGGGTCTGACCTAGGCTTGACTGATAACGGTTCACAAAGCCGACTACAAAAAAGTACGTTTTGAGCGAGTACATTCCTCATTGTACTTCAAGCTACAAACAACATGTATCAAAATACTATCCAATGACTCCATCTCTGACTTAGTCTAAAGACGTATAGCAAGACTCAAACTCTTGCCTCTTGCTACTAGCACATCATTTGGGTTCAGGTTCCCTCAAATGTAATCTACTAAGAATCTCTTCTTCATAGGATTCTTGTGACAGAGTGAGTCGATTCTTGGAGCATTCTCCATGAATCTTGACTCCCATTGTCTAAATCATTTCCTTTATCTTAAAGATGAAAGGATAGCTATCCTTAATTGGCTAAAGTAGTCTCTATGTTATTTCTAACTAGCCATATGTCTTCTACATATAGCGTAAGGTAATGAAATACTCTCAGCTTTCTTGAAATGGACTAAGTGGTTAATTACCACGAGTCTAAATGAATATATGAGATCTTGACAAATCCCTAAAGACGGCATACTCTCCGCTCCTGGCCTTTTGCCATGAGACCTATGTGCTTTTGCACATAGATCCCTTCACCTAGTTTGCCATACAAGAAAGTGGTCTTGACATCCTAATTGATGTACCCCCAGACTTAAATTGGTGACCAAAGCTAGAATCAGACTCTTGATCACACAACAGACGAGATGGCTTCGTCACAGTCGATACCTTGTTGCTGTGTGAACATCTTCACTGCTTAATGTGCCAAGTAGTGGTCGATTGACCCTTCTGCCTCCCTAAAATTTTTGAGAGCACACTTCTTCTCAAAATCCCTTGTGACAGAGGGCAGATGCACCAAGTCTTATACTTGGTATGTCCTTATAGACTTGGTCTTTTCTTCTTCCATCGTTTTAGTCCACTTTTTACTAGTAGGGCCGGAGAGAGCCTTTTGAATTATCAAAGGCTCTACTTGATAATTTAGTACTCCTGTTGGATTGTGCATCATGGAAAATATTCTCATCATAAGCATTACTCCCACTGGACACAGCAACTGGAGATCCGTCTATACGCTCCTCTCAATGTGTTGTAGGTCCGCCTCCTTTCAATGAAGATGCACATCCAAGAATCTGTCTCTCTTACTCTAGAAAAGTTAGTCTTGAGGATCATTACATCCTTAGACTCAAATTATGTGACTGGGGTGTCTTTATTCTCGCTAATGAAGACGTATCGTTTTGAGTGGTCAAGCTATCTTACCAAGACACGCTACTTGCCTCTAGGGTCAAGCTTCCCATACTCATAGGAAGGATCAAGTATGTTGTATACCCTCATGGTCTCAGCATACTCTAATCAGGTATTTTACCTAACTAGAACTCATAAGGAGTCACTCACATAATTTGAAAGGGCATATGGTTAAGTACGAAAGTGACTGTTGGCAAAGCATCTCCCCAAAGGGAACGTTCACCTGAGTCATTATCAACTTAACCAACTCCAGGAGCAACTCATTTTGCTGTGGAGTGTGTGGAATAGTTTCATCACATAACTGTGAGAAAATACTGGGCCACTTGCCTTGCCCCCACGCTTATTGGACCGCTGATGTCCGAGTTGACTAATTTGATGAAAGCGAGTTTTCTGATTTCATTACTGAATGGTTTTCAGGTTACTTTGGTTGTAAGGAAACGTTTACAAACTAGCATTGGGAATTTGTCCTCACAAATTCTCCTTTACTAATACGTAATTGCGTCCCACACGCACTTGCCAAATAGGTGTCTCAACCACAGAGAAAGACACAGCAAAGAAACTAGTTGAATTACAAGAATGTAATTCAAAGTTTATCTCAACACAACCATTGTCATAAAATCAGAACTAACACTAAGGAGTCATAATAAACATGTAGATCACATTATATCCTAAATTCTCTCTTGGAAAAACAACTTATAATAAGTTTCGTTCAGTATCTAGAACACATAACATATATAAAGATAAAGAGTGGCTACTATGAACTCGTTTTGTAGCTCCCCAACCTCTGAACTTTAATAATGCTTTGTTCCCATGAGGATACTTCTAATCCCATTGGTTAGAGGACGAAACTCCATGAACCAATGTTCATGGATGAGAAGAAAATGATTGCAGCAAACAATTTTTGCGCATAATGCCTTATGGATTGGCACAAGCAACATTTGACCTTGGCCAAAATCTCTTTTCCTCTCTTTCTTTTCCTTTGAACTGAGGCTACTTACCTTACACATACCCTTTCTCTTCCTAGCATCACATCTCTTGGACCCATTGTTCTTGTTCTTGGAGCCTAGAGCTCTAAGTAACTTTAGCCACTTAGGTTACGTGCTCGATAGATTTTGCAGTCTTATGCCACCAATCTTTGAGCACTAGGTGGTGTTTAATATCATCAAGAAACTTGATGGTATTAGTGAAGTTCGGAATGACCTATATGCACTCCCAATAGGAGGGAAGAGCTCTGGCGACAGTTTGAACTCACTGTTTACCAGTGGGGAGTGTTCATGCTTACTCACACTCCCAAATTATGTTTCATTTCTCCCTTAGATGCGTCTTCTTGCTCTTGTCAGAGCGCTTCTTGGAGGCATCAATACTTGATTGTAAGCTGCCTCAGTTTGGTGGCCACAGTGTCACCAAAGCGATCTCTCTAATGTGATTCACATTTACAAGTTTTGTAGTTATACTATAAGTCAATCCTAAACGCTAACACTAATTACACAGCTCCCTATTACACAACACACAACTCTTGAAAATTGTAATCAACGCAAGGCGAGTGTAGATATAGTCAGTCTCTGCATTCGAGAAGTGGGGTCAACCACTCTCATCACACAGAGAGCCTATATATGTACACCTTTCTCTGCTTGGCTCAACAACTTTCATAGAATAGTAACATACTATACAAAATCCCTTTTGGATTCCCACTATGTAAGCGATCAAGAAGAACATCGAGTTGCCACAGGCACGACCTCGAACTTCCACTTGACTACAATGCTTCCAATCATTTAAATAGTCACTTACTAGTTAAATTCCCACATAGATAAGCATTTACATCGCGTTATGGGTTTGCCACATGCTGCCCCAAGCTCCCACTCGAGTAAAACGCTTAATGTAATTTAAACGATCACAAACCGCTTAAATCTTCTCTCTCGTTGTGCATGTGAATGAGTCAAGAAATGGTCATAGCCGCTCTTTAGACACCAATTCACCATAATTTCTCCCCATATTTGGATTCATCTCGCTAAAACGAGAAAAAAAACTCAAAAATCGTCGAAATCGGAGCTAAAACGGAGAAATTATACACTACAGAAGACTGTGCGACACTGGTCAATAGTCAGCGTTGACCTGTCAACGGTTCACCTTTGGTGGTTGCCGGCGTCGGACCACAGCCGGTCGACCACCGTCTCTGGAGGCGACGGCGCCGGTAATCGGTGTACCTCCGGCTGGTCGCTGTCTCCGGCGGCACGCGACGGTGCCGTACGTTCGCTGGCATCGGCGACCACCGTCGGCGGAATTCGACGGACCTCCGCCACCGGCGACTGCCCCCAGCAACGATGGAGGTCGCCGGACCTCGGCGATCACCGGTCTGCCGCCGGTGACCACGCCATTCGCCGGTGAACCATCGGTCGACCATGGTTACCAGCGGTCTACGGCGGAGCCGGCTGCCAGACCTTTGCCGCCGGCCACCACCGGTGACGGTATGCGACGGTGCCGGCTGCCGGTCGACCACCGGTGGCGGCGACATTGTCAGCCTCCCGGCCGGTTAACGTCATCCTCGTTAGTCAAACCACTCCCTTTCCTTCCCAAAACAACAACATACATTTACAGGTATATATCTAATTCGTAGGGTACACATGCCTGAAATAATATAGAAATGCATGCAAATTAGGGTCTTTAATATTGAAAGGAGAACCTAAACATGTTCCTAGGTTTTAGGGTATGGGTTACCACTCAATATTGAATTAAAAAATTAACACATATAATTTAAATTCAAAAATTATGGGATCCTACCCTGCAATATTTGACTACCACATGTTTTAAATTAAAACTAAAACATATAATTAGAACTAGGAACCTAAACATGTTCCTAAGTTTTAAACAAACAAGCCCTAAACATATTCCTAACCCTTTTCGGTTCATCAATCCCTGGAGAACAGAGCTCTAGCATAACCAGGCTCTGATACCAATGTACGGAAAGTCCCGGATCCACATGATTGAACCCAACCAGGGACCGAAAAGAAAAATCGAAAAATAAACCAGACAAAAATTAAATATTGCGGAAGCTACTAACCTGGACGCCATTGCTAAAAACTCGGATCTTGCTAGTGCCTCTGCTCCACCAGGGTTGACCTCCAATCGATGAGCTCCGAAAAGGGCCGCACCAAACGGAGAACTCTACCTACGAGAGGTAGAGCCACATGTCCACGACTGATGCGCGGAAAAGGACTCAAGTGAAAGAGAAAATGTATACTGAGTGGGATTTCCCAAACGCGACCCCCTTTCCAACACATGGAATGAGCAACCAGAAAGGTGTGGAGTCACTCCTATTTATAGGAGGATGAGAGAGCTCCCATCATTGACGCAAGCAATGTGGGACTTGGAATATGAACAAAATATCATGCTTCCGTCATGATCACCTAGCCCACTTTGGGCCACGAGTGCGGGCTCGTGTGACCTCCGATGAGTGTCATGTAGGTGTCGTTTTGTTCGTCTCTCAGCGAGCTTTTCAACGGATCCTCACTCGACTCGATCGGACTCCCACATGGGCAGATATTTAGTCCCGAAGACCCCAATATATGCAACATGCATTTTTATATGCTTTCGTTTTGTATAGTCAAAATCCAAGGAACAAAATTTTGATTATATATTACAAGTTATTCATATACATATTTGCTTCAATTTACTATAGTTTTCATATTTTAAACATTACTGATTGCTTCGATATTTTAAATTTAAAGTCAATGTATGTTAATATTGAAGTATAAATTAAAAGTAAAATTAGACCACAAAGAAATTCCTTAAACATTATGTCATACCTCAAATAAATATTCTATAAATTTTGACATTATTTGGTTAAGCAAAACGATTAAACCAAATGCATTTAAATTTTCAAGGAGAAGTAGAATAAAAAAGAAATGAATTACACAAAGTTTAAAAATAAAAAACAATTTAAACATATTCATATGTTTACCATGATTATAGCCAATGGAGCCCATAATCAATCAAGCACATAATGCATCCGTCAATCTTCTGGTCATTGTTATCTGCACCACGTAAGATCAAAGGCATGCCCTGAATCAAATGTCGACTACTACAGGTTGAACTAACGCATCAGAAAACACGTCCATTGAAGAAAGTAACACAATGTTTCCACAACATTCCTAGGAGATACCTGAATTTATGTCTGCATAGTTTAGTTGCATTTGCATTTCTAACAGTGATAAAGTGATATAAGGCTACAGTTAAGTTATCCTGACCATGGTTGTCCGCTACAGCAGGAACATGATTTGAGAAAACAATTATAGAAAATGCATACATGGCATATAAAAATCCTTTATCAGCAGCACTCTTTAGATACCGCAAACCAACATAATGAAAACCAACATTGGTAATGAGTAATGACTAATACTTTACAATAAGGCATTAAATTGAGATGTGTAAATCAAAAATAATATAATCTTCACTTCTCCATTGCAAATCCACGTGAATAATTTTTTAAGATCATATAGGCCATTTATTTGTTTCTAAACGTAATCACTAATTCTATAATTAAAAATTAATTTGAATTAGGATATCACACAATTGATACTATTAAAAAATAAATCATTCAGTTTTGAAAAAGATTTTTATACGGTCTAACATTTAATATTACACGGATATATGGGTCAATTTGAGAACCCTATTTAGGTCTCATTCCTTCAAAGAATTAATTGTTTTCGCCCAATTTCACAACAATGAAATAAGAATCACGTACTTTTAGTGATTTTATTTTTATTAATCAAAATAACTTAAATGATGACAAATAAAATATAACTTATTTCGAAGAAGTAAATAAAAAAAAGATAAATATAGGCGTAGTATTCGTGTCATGTGTATAAATTGAATCATAGATATCAAATTTGCTACCCAAAATTTATTCAGTTATTATTTTAAAAAATTAAACACTTCAAGACATTCTCTCCAGGCATGGAGGTCAACAATAATGAAATGGTTATAAATCAGATCTATAGCAAGCGGAAAATTTTTGCAAGGAAGTCAGTAATAAGAAGAGAATCATCTTATCACGACAACGCGAAAATTGAAGACATAATTTCTTCTAAACCCTAAACCCTAAACCCTAAACCTATTTCTTGTTATCAGGGCAGTGCATCACGAAATACATCGTACAGAACCATAAAGTTTACTTGGTTATATTTAAAAAATTTTTAATGTCACTGCATAAAGAATGACGTCATAGAATCTATTAATAATAATTAAATACTACATGAAACGAATTAATTAGATATCACATACTATGATTGTAATACCCCGAAAAATTTCAAGGATTAAAAAATAATTTATTTCTGGGCTAGGAATTAAAACTTTTAAAAAAATATATAGAAAAAGTATGAAACTAAAAGAAACCATAAAGGAATTTTTTTCGAAGATTGTAATACCCGAGGGGTATTTTTGGAATCAAGTCAAATATATAGTAAGACTTAGAATGGTCATCATTTGTAGTTGAAATGTAAATAAAATAAAGTAAAAAAATACATAATATATTGGAATAATAATAAATAAACAAGTAAATAAATAATTACTGTGTGTATATATATAGATAAATAAACTTAATTAAGATTTGATGGGATAATATAAAATTGATATAATTGTGATATTAATGTTACACATTTTTTACTAAAGAAAGTAAAAATAATTTTTTTAGAATGGAGTAAGATTTTTTTTAATATTAAGATTTTAATAGGTTTGGGGTTGAGAACTTAAGAAATTAAAATAAATATTAAAATTCGGTACACGAAATTATAATTTAGATAAAATGTGATTACATGAATTTTACTGATCTCACAGTTTAAATTTGGAAATTTTTCGAAAATAAAAATTATAATGGGTAGGAAATTTTTATCTGCAAGAGACTTAATGACAGATCTTTTTAATGAGCCTATAAGTTTCCAAAATTTTCTAAAATTTCTCATTTTTACCCATAAATAAATCTAAATAAGAAAGTCCCATCAGAAATTTATTTTACCATACCCAAAAAGTTGTCAAATGTCCAAATTACCCTTAAATTCCAAACCCAACATAAGTGAGCATCTTTTTCTCTTTTCAACAAAAGAACCACGTCATTCTTCTCCATTCCCTTTATCTCTTCTTCACATTTTCTCTCTTAGGGCAAGCAACAAGTGAAGAAATCCTTCACTTTCCACCATGTTTCTTGCTTCCTCCCACCAATTCCATGCCTCATCAAGCTCCCTCCACCATTGTTAAGCATTAACATGTTTGGGCAACCTCCATGGATTTCCAAATTCGGACTTCCCCAAAGGTAAGCATCAAAATCTTGTTTTCACCTCTTAAATCATAGGTTTCTTGACGGGAATGAGTTACCTATCAATAATATATCACCTTAGGATCATTTTTGAACATAGAGATCACCCAAATTTTGAATTCTATGGAGATTTCTATCCTAGGGTTTCTAACATACGAATTTTGACAAAATTTATGGAATTTATAAATTTTCTTAAACTTGATGGCATGTATGGACTTCAAATGAATTATTTAGGTATTCTAAATGATTTGTAAGAATGCCCAATAATTGGAATAATGATATGTGAACATTTGGTGAAAATGAGAACTTTTAATATTTAGCAAATTGTCCATTGATGGAGGTTGGACAGTGAACAAGTTTGTAAACTTGTTTATTTATGCATTAATTGAGTTGAACTAAAAGAGAACACCAAATGATGACCATAGGCCAAGTAAATGAACTTGGGGGTTGGATAAATGTAAGAAGTCATAAGAAAAGAAACTAGAAAATTGTATAAAATTTGATATCGATTGAATTGGTTGTATGTGATAGGTTTCAAGTACTTGCTTGGAGACCAGAGTGCTCAAAGGGAATGCTAAGTGAAGCGGCCATGGTGAGGGCTCTTTCATCTCTGCTCCTAGGGTTGTATGCTTATGTGGATTACATGAGTATGTATATTCTCTACTTGTTGGGTATGTGTTAGCTAGAGGTATAGAATGCTAAAACAATGAGAGAACTAGAAAATAGGTTGTGGAAAGTAGCTCGAATAGGGAGACATAGGAGTAGAGTATAATTGTTTGCTATGATTGGTGTATTACAAATCCAACTCATACACTCCGGAGGCTTGATGAGTATTTTATTAAATCTTTTCCACGACGGTGGCAAGAGTCCTTGTACGGAAGGGCTAACCTTTATTTTGAAAACTCGTCACGACGGTGATTTAAATTATAATCATGCAAAGGGAGTTATTGGTGGGTTTCAGATTTGGTTATGCTAGCGATGTGAGGCATCGACTAGAACAACGTCAGATGGCACTTGAGACCTCAGTTTTTATAATCACCATGACGATGGTCATTGCCCTATCCTAGCAATAGGGTCAGAAAGGTTTTATATTGCTTTGACGATAGTTTGAGGCTCCGAGAGTGCATCTGGACAAGTATATGAGTAATATCCTGTTAAGGATACTCGTCCATATTAATAAGGAGAAGAATTGTTGATCGTTCGGGAAAGATACAAAGAATCCTATTAATATGTCAAACATCGACTAGAACAACGTCAGATGGCACTTGAGACCTCAATTTTATTGTAATACCCGAGATATTTAGATTTAATTACTTTCATTATTACTAAATTTATTTTCCTTTCAGAAACAAAAATAAATTAAATTAAAGAATTATAGGGTTAAAAATAGAATAAAGAAGAAAGTAATACGGAATATTTATAATTTTTCTAGGACCAAAAAGAAAATAGGATTAAAAAGCATGAGGGAAAAAGAGGATATGACAAGTAAATAAGTTTTTACAATAAAATAAATAAATAATATAATATATATACATAATAAAATATGTGGGGGGGGGGGGCAACCGTGACCCCCTCCCCTTTCAATTAAAACACACACAAACAAAATAATAATAATAATAATATGTATTAAAATAATGGGTGTGGGGGGGGGGGGGGGGGAAATCTTGACCCCCACCCAATTCATTAAAGCACACACACACACACATTAAAAAAAAGAAAAAGAAAAAGAGAAGCGGACAGAGGCAGAAACGAGCGAGAAGCAGATGCACCAAACCGAGAAACTCACGGGAAGCAAGAGGAGCAACGGTGCACGGCGGGTTGGGCCGGATTCTCGCCAGAAAACACGTTCCGCCACCGGTGAAGGCCACCGGACTTAATCTTCACCACCCATTAAGCTCCCCATCCGATTGAATCAAGGTATGGAAGCCCCAATCCTTCAAAACCCTAATTTCTCCAATTTTGGGTATTTTAGAAATTCTTCAAATACTTCCAATCGGGGCATTCCAGAGTTAATTTTGAGCTTAATGGGTGCTATTGAAAGCATAGTAAGGTCTGGAATCGAAGTTAAACCGTAGGAAATTGACCGGGTATGGAAATTAGGAAAATTGGGTTAGGAAATTGCTTTAAAATTCGAAATTGATAGTTTGATACATGCTTAGGCTTGGATTGGAGTAGTATAAGTGTTGTAGTTTCTGGAAATAGACAAGGGAATAAAGCCCGAGTATTTCCCGTCTCAACCTGAACCCAATCCGGTGAAAATAGGCGAAATACTAATCCACCATATAGTAAGGAGCTGTGCGGTGGGTTGAACACGTCGGTCTAGTCCGTGGTGGACACCTAAGACCAACTAAATTGGGTCCAAGGCCTTTCTTATACCAATTATATTTTATATATATAATTAAAGAGGTAATATTCAAGCTTTTACTCGACGAATAAGGAAGACGGTGGAATGAGCAAGCTAGAGCCTCTTTCGAACCGTGAATTTAATTGTTTTATTAGTGAAATTCCCATATGAACACATGAAGGGAAATTTAGACAAGTGGGAATCTCTAACTTAAGCAATTAGAGGTTCTAAATGGTTCGAAAGTGTGAAAGTCGAATATGAGACATTCTGGACTTTCAGAAAGAGCAAATAAGACGACGTAACGAACTAAATAATTAGTTCTTGGAAAATATCTAGAGGGTGTATAAGCATTAGCATGACACGTGCATGGTAGATGCTTAGTTACACGTTCTAAATTTCTTAAATATATATGTGTATAGGGCACCACAGGGTAATTGGAGCCCCAGGCACTCTGAGGACTGATCAGGAGGGCCAACGAGGTGAGGGGCTCTCCCATCCCTGCCCCACAGGGTTGGATGACTACGTGGATATGTGGTTTGCTCTATTTTGTGCAATTATTATATGAAATTTGTATATATGAATAGATTTGTGTTACACGTGTATGATTTGCAAGTAAGCAGTCAACGTGCAATAGTATATGTGCTTATATGATTAATCTCAAGGTGTATATGTGCTATTGTGGCTCATTGAGCCTTATATGTCACCGTGGGTAGGATGGAGTCATAATTTCATATGTGAGGAGTTCAGTAATATTAGAAACCAATCACATCGATCGTCACCGTTAAGACCTTGTTCGTATGGTTTGTTGAGGAAAACTGAACCTAGGTTGTTGAATGTGAGTGAGAGGGTTGCATAATTGAAAAGGGGGAAACTTGGCCTAACTAATACTGACGTGTAATATTCAGATAGTTATTAATAGGGCATCTTTCAAGGTTAAATATGTTAGTTGAACTTGTTTAGGTTAGTTCGGGTAGATCGAGTCGATTATCCTGGTCGGACAGACAGGATTCAATTAACAGTAAGTGTGCCACATAGTGGCCATTACCTTGGTTCGAACATAAGATTGCCTTCGGGCCAGTATTTCTCTTAGCGTAATGCGGGAGACAGAAAGTGAGTGCCTACGTGCACAAGTATGTGTTAACTATGAAACCAAATGATGCATGTTGAGATTGATTTACATGCGGATTAATAAATATGTTAGGAGCATGAATTAGGATTTTTACTTGTGAATATGATACATTGATTGCCTGATCATGTTAAAGGTCACAATATAAATCCGTTTGAAGCGTATGTGGTTGTGGTTGCTCCCTTACCCCAGCTGTAGTGGTAGCCGCTGCTACACCAGGGATGGGGGAGCTCCTCACTGAGTCTTTTCGACTCACCCCCCTATTTACATGTTTCAGATACAGGTGGTTCAGGAGTCGGGAACGCGTCCACTTCTTCTCAAGGAGGCGGACAACTCTGAAGACTGCACGCTTTGTCCGCGTCGGTAGTTATTTTGGTTATGTACATGTGTTGTGATGTATATATATATATATAAATCCTTTTTGGGCGTAGCGTTTGTATGTTTACATCTGCTGTGTATATATATATATCATACTTGAATTCTAGCATTGTCGGCTTCATACAGATTAAACCTAGGTCTTGGTGTTGGGGAATATAGGCTGTGATATGACATATATCATGTGTATATATATATATGACTTCCGCATGCGACGAGGATAGATCACTTGCCTTGTGGTGTGTGATCAATATGTAAATTATATATATGTGTGACTGAATACCTGATTGTATGAAAATATGGCTTCCGCATGTGAATAGGATAGATCATACGCATTGAGGCGTGTGATCAATATGTAAACTATATGCAAGCGTGCGATTGAATATATGTATGACTGTACACATGATTTCTACATGTGGATAGGATAGATCACCCGCCCTGAAGCGCGTGATCAATATGAATACTATATGTACGTGTGAGTGATTATGTGTATATGTATAGACTGAAGCGGCGTTGAGCGAGCCGTGGATTGCACGCTACATAGGTCACCGGATATGGATGGCCATAAACACTATATATTGTTTGTATTAGAAATGGGTAGTTATAAACATGTGAAAATGTCAATCAGGGATTAGAGGCTTACGGGATAGGAGAAATCCTACTTCCCGTGCTGGTCACGGACATCCGATAGGGGGTCGTCACAAACTTGGTATCAGAGGCAGGTTATCTTTAAAGTGTATGAAGCCATAGGTATGATCGGGTGTCGGTTTACGCCTTGTTGTGAACCCGGGCGCAACGTGATAGTAAAAAGGGACTTGTGGAAGTACCTAGGAAAATTAAGCCAGCCCTTTCTTTCTACTCTCTTTGATATGAAATATCATTGATATACGTGTACTCATTAGGTGTGGTCCCTGTGTAGTATAGGGATGCCACCGATCACGAGATAGGCTAGGGGTGGAGGGAGAACTCCTGCTGAAATTGATCGAGAATCAGTTCAGGAGGAGGGAATGCCCACCCGAAATCGAGGTAGAGGCCGTACCCGAGGCCGAGGTAGAGGTCGTGCTCGAGGTCGAGGGAGAGCACAAGTGAGAGGGGAAGGGAGGAGGCAGTCATTGGAACCTTAGGTTGAGACAGGTGCACCTTCTGTGGCAGAAATGCTCATGACAGGATTTTAGGAACTAAGAGAAGAGATGACGAGACAAATACAGAGGGAAGTACGCCAGTTAGTAGTCGGCGAGGAAGAAGGAGAGAGGGTTCCTAGCAACCAAGAGATGGAGGTTGTTGAGGAAGAGGACAAAGAATGGCAACAACCACAGGAAGTGCCTCGTGAGCCGCGGGTAGCACCCAGAGAGCTGCCAATTTCAAAATTTCTGAAGCTTCATCCACCCACTTTTCTGCGGAACAAGTGAGAAGGAGGATCCGCAGTACTTTGTGAGACACATAGTCAGAATTGGGCACATGCTGAGGTGCTCAGGGCATGAGATGGTGGACTTAGCTTCATTTCAACTGAGGGGAGCCGCTAGAGTATGGATAGAGTCCGTACAGACAAGGTATTCACGACGAGTGGCACCGATGACCTGGGAAGATTCTCAGAGGGAATTCCTGGGTAGGTGTCTATCTGAAGGCACCAAAGATGCAAAGCGTCAGCAATTCGAGGAGTTCTGGATGACGCCTAACATGACTGTGACGGAGTATGAGTTACTTTTTACGGAACTGGCTCAATTCTCACCTGAGTTGGTTCCGGATGAAGAGGCAAGGATCAAGAGATTCATACACCAACTCACGGAGCTGTTATTTACTGCTTTGTTACCCCAGAGAAGAAATTTGAGACTTTAGCTCAAGCTGCAGACTGTGCCAGGATGATTGAAACCAAGAAGAGGTACGAGACGGCGGTTGATCCTAAAGTCAAGTTGATTACAGGCAGTGATAACCAAGGAGGTGGAAGTAAGAAGAGGAAGACAACAGGTGGAAGTGCAGGATATTCAGGGTCCGCAGGAGGACAATCCTCAACTACCACCCACAAAACAGGTACAAGAGGAAATTTTCAGGGGGGACAGAGAGTGCAAGGCGGTGGAAATGCCGGTAAAACAAGACCCCAGTGTGCGACTTACGGTAGGTATCATTTTGGAGTGTGTCGGAGAGTGACAGGTCGGTGTTACAACTGCGGCCATGTGGGCCATATGGCTAGAGAGTGTCTAAAGAGAAAAGAGGGTACAAGTGTGAGAAGCAATCCGACGCCGAGGGGTACACCTATTTCAGCCCCACCAGTAAGAACCGTACCACCACAGGCAGCAAGTATAGGTACAGCTAGAGGTCGTGGTACAGGACCTAATGGCAGAGGGCCAGGGGTAGTAGGTGGAGGACAAGCGCGTGTATTTGCGCTTTCTCAGCAGGATGCTCATGCATCGAATGCGGTTGTGACAGGTACCCTTATTGTTGGCTCTCTTAAAGCACGAGTTCTGTTTGACTCCGGCTCCACTCATTCCTATGTGTCGCATGCATTTGCCTCTAAATTCAAGGAAAGTCCGTCTAGAATGAAAGAGACAGTACTGGTCTCTACTCCAATGGGACAATTGGTACAAGTAGAGTCTGTGCACAAGCCCTACACTGTGGAGGTCGATGGTCATGAGACTGTTGTAGACCTTCGGTTGTTGTGTATGGTTGATCTTCATGTGATCCTCGGATTGGATTGGTTGTCGTCTTGCCATGCGATTGTGGACTGCATGGCTAAATGCTTGAAATTTAATATGCCAAACGAGGAGCCTTTTGTGATACGGGGTGATGGGGCTGCACAGTATCAAAACATGATCTCGGCTTTGAAGGCCTCCAAGTTACTTGCAAGGGGATGTAAAGGGTATTTGGCTTTGGTCAAGGATACCACGAAAGCAATGCTTTCACCGACTCAAGTACCGGTAGTGTGAGAGTTCTTGGATGTATTTCCAGAAGAATTGCCGGGGTTGCCGCTCGATCGTGAGATTGAATTTGAAATTGAGCTGCAACCTGGCACCCAGCCTATCTCCACACCACCTTACCGGATGGCTCTGAAAGAGTTGAAGGAGTTACATACACAATTGCAAGAATTGCTTGACAAGGGTTTTATAAGACCCAGTTTTTTTCCTTGTGGTGCACCGGTCCTTTTTGTAAAGAAGAAGGACGTATCTTTGCGGTTGTGTATCGATTACCGAAAGTTAAACAAGGTGACGATCCGCAATCAATACCCACTGCCGAGGATAGATGACTTATTTGATCAGTTACAGGGCGCAAAGCGGTTTTCCAAGATTGATTTGCTATCTGGGTACCACCAATTAAAGATTCGAGAATCAGATATACCTAAGAACGCATTCCGGACCCGATACGGACATTACGAGTTCTTGGTGATGTCTTTCGGATTAACTAATGCTCCTGCAGTGTTCATGGACATGATGAAAAGGGTCTTCAAACCATTTCTGGACAGATTTGTCATTGTTTTCATTGATGACATCTTGGTTTACTCTAAGAATTCTGAAGAACATGCAGAACACTTGAGATTAGCATTGCAGAAGTTGAGAGAGGAGAAATTGTATGCTAAGTTCTCCAAGTGTGAATTCTGGCTTGACAAAGTTGCCTTTTTCGGTCACGTGGTATCATTAGAGGAAATCCACGTTGATCCAAGTAAGGTATAAGCGGTGAAGAATTGATCCCAGCCTACCTCAGTTACTGAAATTCGCAGTTTCTTGGGCTTGGCTGGATATTATAGAAGATTTGTGCAGGACTTCTCTAAGGTTGCTACACCTATGACTAAGTGAACGCAGAAGGGGGTGAAGTTCATATGGGATGACAAGTGTGAGCAAAGTTTTCAGAAGCTGAAAGACAGTCTCACTACCGCTTCGGTGTTGGCATTACCTGAAGGCACAGGAGGGTACGTTGTATACTGTGATGCGTCGAGGATCGGGTTAGGGTGTGTCTTGATGCAGCACGGCAAGGTGATTGCATATGCATCGCAACAACTAAGGAAACATGAGAAGAATTACCCGACTCACGGCCTTGAGATGGTTGCTGTAGTATTCGCTTTGAAAATATGGAGGCATTACCTGTACGATGAGACATGTGAAATTTGCACAGACCGCAAAAGCCTCAAATACATTTTCGAGCAGAGAGACTTGAACTTTGAGACAACGTCGATGGTTAGAGTTGTTGAAATACTACGACTGCACGATCTTGTATCCTCCAGGAAAGGCTAATGTGGTAGCTGATGCTCTAAGTCAAAAATCCATGGGCAGTCTTGCTCATATAAGTGAAGAAAGAAGACCGTTGATCAGAGAGCTGCACAAGCTAGAACAAACGGGGAATTAGTTTGAGATTGGAAGTTCTGACTCACTTTTAGCTCATTTTCAATATAAGTCCTCTCTGGTAGAAGAGGTGAAGGCTAGACAGAATAAAGATACCGACCTCAAGAAAATCAGGCATACTGTAACTAAAGAGAAAGGGGATGACATCCGATTCCCTATGGATGATTTCGGAGTACTTCGGTTAGAGGGACGGTTGTGCGTTCCCATGGTTGATAACTTGAAAGAAAGAATCCTTGAAGAAGCACACCGGACCACTTATACAATCCATCCGGGAGCTAATAAAATCTATCAGGACCTGAAATAGCTATATTGGTGGAATGGCATGAAGAGGGATGTTGCAAACTATGTAGCCAGATGTTTAGTGTGTCAGCAAGTCAAGGCTGAACACCTGAAGCCCGTCGGAACATTACAACAGATAAAAATACCTGAGTGGAAATGGGAGAGGATAACTATGGATTTTGTAACAGGGTTGCCAAGATCACAACGTGGATTTGATTCGGTTTGGGTGATAGTGGTTCGCATGACTAAGTCCGCGCACTTTCTGCTAGTTAAGACCACTTACGGAGTGAGTCAATATGCACAGATTTATCTATCAGAAATCGTTAGATTGCACGGTGCGCCAGTGTCTATAATATCTAATAGAGGGCCACAGTTCAATTCTAGGTTTTGGAAGTCATTACAGGAGTGTTGGGAACGACAGTTGATTTGAATACTGCGTTCCACCCACAGACCGACGGGCAATCAAAAAGAACCATTCAGATCCTTGAAGACATGCTTCGAGCATGTATTATGGATTTCGGCGGAAGTTGGGAAAGGCCTTGTACGGTCGAGGCCTTGTACGGTCGTAGGTGCAGATCCCCAATTTGGTGGTTCGAGGTCGGAGAGGCTAGCCTAATCGGCCCAGAATTGTTACAAGATGCCTTGCAAAAGGTGAAGTGTATAAGAGAGAGATTGCTAACGGCTCAGAGTAGGCAGAAGTCTTATTTAGATAATCGAAGGAGAGAACTCGAATTTGCCATTGGTGAACAGGGGTTCTTGAGGGTATCACCGATGAGAGGCGTGATGCGGTTCGGTAAAAAGGGGAAGTTAAGTCCTCGGTATATTGGACCGTTTGAAATCCTGGAACGAATTGGGAATGTCGCGTATCGGTTGGAATTGCCTACAGAATTGGAGGGAGTACATCCTGTCTTTCATGTATCAATGCTTCGGAAATATCTTCCCGATCCCTCGCACGTGATTCAATCGCAAGACATGCAACTAACCGAAAATCTGACATATGAAGAGGAGCCAGTGGAAATCTTAGATTGGCAGTTGAAGAAACTCAGAACGAAGGACATTCCATTGGTTAAAGTTCTATGGAAAAACCACTCGACCGAAGAAGCTACATGGGAGGTCGAGGGTCAAATGCGCAGGACGTATCCTCATCTCATTCAAGACTAAAGTTAGTATTTTATTTGAAATTCAGGGACCGAATTTCTTAAGGGGGAAGATTGTAATATCCGAGATATTTAGATTTAATTATTTTCATTATTATTAAATTTATTTTCCTTTCAGAAAGAAAAATAAATTAAATTAAAGAATTATAGGGTTAAAAATAGAATAAAGAAGATAGTAATAGGGAATATTTATAATTTTTCTAGGACCAAAAAGAAAAGAGGATTAAAAAGCATGAGGGGAAAAAAGGATATGACAAGTAAATAAGTTTTTCCAATAAAATAAACAAATAAATAAAATATATATAATATATATATACATAATAAAATATGTGGGGGGGCCAACCGTGACCCCCTCCCCTTTTAATTAAAACACACACACAAAATAATAATAATAATAATAATATGTATTAAAATAATGGGGGGGCCAAATCATGACCCCCCCCCCACCCAATTCATTAAAGCACACACACATTAAAAAAACAAGAAAAAGAGAAGCGAACAGAGGCACAAACGAGCGAGAACCAGAAGCACCAAACCGAGAAACTCACGGGAAGAAAGAGGAGCAACAGTGCACGGCGGGTTGGGCTGGATTCCCCCCGAAAAACACGTTCCGCCGTCGGTGAAGGCCACAAGACTTAATCTTCACCACCCATTAAGCTCCCCATCCAATTGAATCAAGGTATGGAAGCCCCAATCCTTCAAAACCCCAATTTCTCCAATTTTGGGTATTTTAGAATTTCTTCAAATACTTCCAATCGGGGCATTCCGGGGTTAAATTTGAGCATAGTGGGTGTTATTGAAAGCTTAGTAAGGTCCGGAATCGAAGTTAAACCTTAGGAAATTGACCGCGTATGGAAATTAGGAAAATTGGGTTAGGAAATTGCTTTAAAATTCGAAATTGATAGTTTGATGCATGCTTAGGCTTGGATTGGAGTAGCATAAGTGTTGTGGTTGCTGGAAATAAACAAGGGAATAAAGCCCGAGTATTTACCGTCTAAACCGGAACCCAATCCGGTGAAAAAGAGGCGAAATACTAAGCCACCGTATAGTAAGGAGCTGTGCGGTAGGTTGAGACATTCAGGACTTTCAGAAAGAGCAAATAAGATGACGTAACGAACTAAATAATTAGTTCTTGGAAAATATCTAGAGGGTGCATAAGCATTAGCATGACACGTGCATGGTAGATGCTTAGTTACGCGTTCTAAATTTCTTAAATATATATGTGTAAAGGGCACCACAGGGTAATTGGAGCTCCAGGCACTCCGAGGACTGATCAGGAGGGCCAACGAGGTGAGGAGCTCTCCCATCCCTGCCCCACAGGGTTGGATGACTACGTGGATATGTGGTTTGCTCTATTTTATGCAATTGTTATTTGAAATTTATATATATGAATAAATTTGTGTTACACGTGTATGATTTGCAAGTAAGCAGTCAACGTGCAATAATATATGTGCTTATATGATTAATCTCAAGGTGCATATGTGCTATTGTGGCTCACTGAGCCTTATATGTCACCGTGGGTAGGATGGAGTCATAATTTCATATGTGAGGAGTTCAGTAATATTAGAAACCAATCACAATGATCGTCACCGTTAAGACCTTGTTCGTATGGTTTGTTGAGGAAAACTGTACCTAGGTTGTTGAATGTGAGTGAGAGGGTTGCATAATTGAAAAGGAGGAAACTAGGCCTAACTATAAACACGTGTAATATGCCTTTAGTTATTAATAGGGCGTCTTTCAAGGTTAAATATGTTAGTTGAACTTGTTTAGGTTATTTCGGGTAGATCGAGTCGGTTATCCTAGTCGGAAAGACATGATTCAGTTAACAGTAAGTATGCCACATAGTGGCCATTACCTTGGTTTAACCGAGGTTAGACAAGTTGCCGGCTATTACTCTAAGCGTGCCTTGGAGTTAGAAAGTTCCTAGTGTGGTCAACTAGGTTCGAGCATAAGATTGCCTTCGGGCCAGTATTTCTCTTAGCGTATTGCGGGAGAAGTGAGTGCCTACATGCACAAGTATGTGTTAACTATGAAACCAAATGATGTATGTTGAGATTGATTTACATGCGGATTAATAAATATGTTAGGAGCATGAATTAGGATTTTTACTTGTAAATATGATACATTGATTTCCTGATCATGTTAAAGGTCACAATACAAATCTGTTTCATGCGTATGTGGGTGTGGTTGCTCCCTTACCCCAGTTGTAGTGATACCCGCTGCTACGCCAGGGATGGGGGAGCTCCTCACTGAGTCTTTTACACTCACCCCCCTGTTTACATGTTTCAGATACAGGTGGTTCAGGAGTCGGGAACGCGTCCACTTCTTCTCAAGAAGGCGGACAACTCTGAAGACCGCACGCTTTGTCCGCGTCGGTAGTTATTTTGCTAATGTACATGTGTTCTGATGTATATATATATATATATCCTTTTTGGGCGTAGCGTTTGTACGTTTACATCTGGTGTGTATATATATATATATATCATAGTTGAATTCTAGCATTGTCGGCTTCATACAAATTAAAGCTAGGTCTTGGTGTTGGGGAATATAGGTTGTGATATGACATATATCATGTGTATATATATGACTTCCGCATGCGACTAGGATAGATCACACCTGATTGTGACATATATCATGTGTAAATTATATATATGTGTGACTGAATACCTGATTGTATGAAAATATGGCTTCCGCATGTGAATAGGATAGATCACACGAATTGAGGCGTGTGATCAATATGTAAACTATATGCAAGCGTGTGATTGAATATATGTATGATTGTACACTGTATTTCTGCATGTGAATAGGATAGATCACCCGCCCTGAAACGCGTTATCAATATGTATACTATATGTAAGTGTGAGTGATTATGTGTATATGTATACACTGAAGCGGCGTTGAGCGAGACGTGGATTGCACGCTTCTTAGGTCACCGTATATGGATGGCCATAAATACTATATATTGTTTGTATTAGAAATGGGTAGTTATAAACATGTGAAAATGTCAATAAGGGATTAGAGGCTTACCGGATAGGAGAAATCCTACTTCCCGTGCCGGTCACAGACGTCCGATAGGGGGTCGTGACATTCATAATCACCATGACGATGGTCATTGCCTTATCCTGGTAATAGGGTCAGAAAGGATTTATATTGCTATGACGATAGCTTGAGACTCAGAGAGTGCATCTGGACGGGTATATGAGTTATATGCTGTTGAGGATACTTGTACATATTAATAAGGAGAGAAATTGTTGATCCTTGGGAAAGATACAAAGAATCCTATTAATATGTCAGACCAAGATAAGGAGACACGGGAGGAACCTACGGGTGAACCGTGAGCCTGATCTTGCAGAAGAGAAATCATCCTGTTGAGATGGTCCAGGGTAAGTGGCCAGGCTTTGAGACGTCGTGTCGTGGCTGCCATTGTGGCCTGGTTGGGTAATTGACGAGTGGGCTCAATCTATTGGCCCCTAGCAAAGGGGTCAGGATGTGCCACGTGGTGGCTATGCGTCAGTTGTTTGATAGACAGAAGTTGATTGTGTTTGGTAAACAGAAATGTCACGAGGTGACCAGTACCCAAGTGAATGGGTTAAGTATGTTTTGCCACTTGGTGGATAGTAACCCGAGTGCACGGGTTCAAAGTAGAAAAGCCACGTAGTGGCTAATAGATACGCCAGAGTGGGGGAGATTTAGTACATGTAAGTTGTAGTATCTTTGTGTATGTACAAATTGTCTGTGTTTGCATATAATTGCTTATTGTGCAGCGTAGTGGTAACGTAGAGGATTACATCACCACACGTCTTGTTTGATTCAGATATGCTGAACGTGAGAAGACCGGTAAGTAAAAGCCGGTAGTATATGTTATATGTTTACTTGTTGAGTGATGATGTGAATTAAACTCCTGCATGCTTGTATCTGTTAAATGCATGTGAGTGTTTGGTGAAATTTCTGTTGTTGTGTGATCACCAAGAATGTATGCTAATTAACAGTAACTTGTTGTTTTTGCATGTCGTTGTGTATGACTCCCAAACCCAATGCTATGGTACCCATCTTGCGCCAGGGATGGGAGAGTCCTCACTGAGTCGCGTGGTTAATACTCACACCTCATTTTTACTACACAGAGACAGGTTAAGTACAGGTGGAAGAAGTCTCGGTGGAGCGAGGAACGAACAAAACTTTCCAAGACCCACAACTTGTTCATGTGGGTGAATGAATTGTAATTGTAATTTAATTTACTTTATCATGTATCATAAAGTAATAGGTAGACGTACCCAACTATATTGTATCACTAAATCT
The DNA here is from genome assembly GCA_014851425.1 of Senna tora. Taxonomy (NCBI): domain Eukaryota; kingdom Viridiplantae; phylum Streptophyta; class Magnoliopsida; order Fabales; family Fabaceae; genus Senna; species Senna tora. Next base: position 13,272,507 of record CM026263.1, on the reverse strand, counting down.
AGAACTGTCAGCTTCACACGCCTTAAAGATCAGGATCCATTAGATTACGATGCAGGGATAACTTGTTTCCAAAATATATATATATATATATATACATATATCTGTTGCATGCGAATATGATAGGCAGCATCTTCGTATGTGTAGCCAGTACACAGGATATTATGTGTGTTTTCCTATATCTATATCCTGAAGCAGCACTGGTCGTGGATTTGCTTGCCTAGGATAGGCCACCATTTCGGTGTAGCCATGGTATTATAATGCATGTGAATGTATTTTTCAATAACAGCTATGCTTTCAATTAGGTGATAAGGCTTACAGGCAGAGGTATATTCCTTGTGTCTGTGCCGGTCACGGTCCTCTATACGGGGGTCCTGACAAACTTGGTATCAGAGTCAGGTTGTTCTTTAAGGGTGTGAAGCTAACTAGTAGTCTCAGGTGTCAGTTGGGCTAGCCATTACGAATCCAAACGTAACGGTGGTTCCGACGGGCACTTGTGAGTTTTCTCAGGATGTTGAGTTATAAATTCTTTCGAGTCTTCGCTTTAGGCATAGAATTTGTATGTGAAATTCTATGTAAAACATATAACCTGTACAGTACACAAGTGCCGATGAGCACTAAGGCGTAAGGTGGGGTGGCAGTGACCCTGGGAACCTTAGGACTCCAGAATATGGAAAGGAGACATCCATGGAGGATGCTACCTAGACACAGACACATTTGGTTGAATTGTAGGCAGGAATGCGCTACAATGTGTGATAGTTTTGCAGGTGTTAAATAACATGATGCGTCTATTCTGTTAGCGGCGCATTGTGCGCTATGGTATAGGCGCAAGTTGTTTGATTATAGTATGGAATGCACGTATAATAGAAATATGCAGTGAATGGTAGTTTAGGTTAGGAATAGTTGTAGAGTGAAGGAAAAGACACGCTTGGTGTGTAGAAAAGAAAGTAAGCCCATGGGGCGATTGAAATGGAATGTTTACAGACAAGATTAAACAGGGCCTTGAGGCATGAGACCGACATGAAGATGACCACGTGAATGGGTCACGACTGTGCGGTATGCTATGGCTGAATGAAGTGAGTTGTCCTTCTTGGTAAGTTAATAGAAAAGAGGTGGTGTATGCCACAGTATAGAAGTAAAAGTCTACGGACTAGAAAATCAGGACACGGTATATGGAAGGGCAAAGTGGCCGAACCATATGCCGTATAGATAAATTTTAAGAAGCAGAGGCATAGTAAACATGTAGAGCGTGACCATATGCCGAGTAGGAAACAAAGTAAATGGTAAGGCACAGGGAAGGAGCCTAGTCCAACCCTGCGCTCGATCCATGAACTGCTAGTTCCTTAAGCAAACAAGGGGGAAACGAAGGTATTAAGCCCAACCAAACTCTCTTGGGTTGCTTAGAGAAGAGCATAAAGAATATGATATTGATCACATGAGAAATTTTTGTAAAATTTTTCTTTTTGGTCTTTCCGGATGAGAGATTCTGAAAGACCCTCAAACTTTTCTTGAAAATACTAGGGATAACCATTGGAAGGCAAATTTTTATGAAAACTCTTTCTCAATTTGTGTCATTCCAATTGGTTAAACCCTAACCATTTACGAAAACCTTAGGCGCCATTTTCTAAGAAAGAAACTTGAATTAATTTTTAAAACCCGCAGGGTGCCTAAGAAAACTAACTCATGTGACCAATACCCTACCAAACAATAGTCCTTTTATAGGTAAGCTGTATAAGGATGGTAGATGTAGTTGAGAAATCACTCGCTTAGAGTGATTAAAGTTAAGTAGACATCGAAAAGCACTAGGGAGTGCTAAAGTGCCAAGGAAGTATACAAGTAAACCTAGGGGTTACCGATTAAGGGGCCCATAGGGTGATTATGGACCCGAATGTATTAGACCGGAGCAGGTCTAGAAGTGGAACTGGGCGTCGACCTTCGGGTACCGTCCAAAGATAGGAAAAGGAGTGTTATTGCGGTAGATAGCTCTCGAACGAGATAACCTGAGAGATAAACCCCAAAGGGACTCGTGGAGGCCCGAGGGGAGAGAAAGTAGACAGGGATAAGTAGTCCCATAAGGGGGGAATAGCGGAAGCCTAGAGGACCCCATAGGATAAGAGTCAAGAGAAAGTAGACAGGGATAAGTAGTCCCATAAGGGGGGAATAGCGGAAGCCTAGAGGACCCCATAGGATAAGACTCAAGTAGGAGGTGGAGAACCAACTACTATTGTAAGTTTATGTATAGTACACTGAATACAGTGGACATAGCTAGGTAAGCTAGTTCCATGGGTTGGTGAACCGTAAATCCGTTAGTCTGAAGCCCATGTATGGGGGGAGACTAAGTGGACAAACCAAGCGTATAAATGGCCATGTGGGTGCCATAAAGGGAAAATTAACCGTAAGGACGGTTAATCGAGAAGGAGAATTAAGTGAGTAACGAGTTTTGAGAAATACTCGAAGAAAGAGTACCACGTGGGTACGAAATGGAAAAGAATAGAGTGAATACGGGAACGTAGTCGGGTAAACATCTGGGGATGCGAGCCAAAATGATAAAATAGGTATGCTACCGTTGGGGGCGATTGGAATCCAACGAGTAACACACTTGCAAGAGGCGGTATATGTTCGTGAACATATGCCACACCGTAAGAACGGAAAGAGTCAAACCGTGGGAGCGGATCCCGTTTGGTCAAGGGGGTAGAGCATGTCTGGAAAGGTTCATGCCGGAGTTAACGGATCAAGTATTCAAAGTAGAAATACAGGATCTAAGTGAGTTGAGGACTCTGAGTGGGCCAAGTCGGGGTAAAAGCCAACGGTAACCCAATGAGTAGAGTTAGCGTAGGATGTGCAACTCTAAGTGGACTAACCTGAGGATGGTATAGATCCACTGTCATAGTCGTGTGAAGCGAGGTCTTGGGATGGGAAGACCGAATTGAGCTTGAGGCATAGTAATGAGTATGATGGTAAGGAGGAGACTGATGAGTTTCCATTATAAACAGAAATGACTACAAGTAGTAGTCAGAGAAGAGTCTAAGTCAGTCAGACATAGGATATCGATAGGGAGTAACCTGAGGTGGTTATGGAAACCACTAAGGGTAAGTGTAGAAGTCCGGAAAGGAAAGGGACGCACGAGTCATAAATGTAAGATCCTTTACCGTTTGGTGGAGAAACGGTAAGTGTAATACATAGTTGTGCTAGTGACATGGCATTTAGTTTCGTTAGGACACGAGTAGGGTAAACCGAGTCGGTATTGAGTGTAACAACCTCGGAAGGGTTGGGTACACTGATGGCACAAAGTATAAACCCCTACGTAGGGTGTATGTCGTGTAAGCGGTAAGTCTAGATATAGAGTAGAAGGGGTAATAAGCTGTAAACGAACTTTTCTAGAGAAGTCGTTTATAAGGAATATATCGAGGGAATACTGGCAGAAGGGTAGCTGTTTGATAGTCGAGGATACTTAGGTATGGGGACTCCGATGTAGGGGAGTACTTCGTCAGTTAGAGGTTATAGAAATAGAACCTAGTGTGCTATGCAAATAGCTAGTGTCTTGGCGTGTTCCAAGACGGATATAAGGAGTCACTACGAAGGTAGCTAGTCGGACAAGCAGATTGAGTCAAGGTAAGCCTCACTAGAGAAGGCAATAGTTAATTCCTCGGAGAACTAAATTGGAGCAGGGCATGTGGTACGTGCCAGACACTCCATTGCAAAAATAGTAGCACAAAGTAAATTGAAACTAAGAAAGTTAGCTATCCTCGGGGAAGGATACGATGATAGATGTAGTCTATCGGTTAACACCGCGTGGAGGGGTGGTTAACTACAAAACTACAAATACCAACAATCACAAAAAGAATATGAAGAGACCAGATAGAGACCCTGAGTCTCTAGGAAAGAAAGATGAACCGTAGGGTAAAACGGTAAAACTTCCACATTGAGAGGAACCATAGATGAAATTAAGCCAAGGGAGGGCAACAAGCCAACAACCCCACGAAGGAGATGAAATTCGGGGACCGAATTTTTTAAGGGGGGAAGAATGTAATACCCCGAAAAATTTCGAGGATTAAAGAATGATTTATTTCGGGGCTAGGAATTAAAACTTTTTTTAAAAAAAGAATATAGAAAAAGTATGAAAGTTAAAAGAAACCGGAAAGGAATTTTTTTCGAAGATTGTAATACTCGAGGGGTATTTTTGGAATCAAGTCAAATATATAGTAAGACTTAGAATGTTCATCATTTGTAGTTGAAATGTAAATAAAATAAAGTAAAATAAATACATAATATAATGGAATAATAATAAATAAATAAACAAGTAAATAAATAATAACTGTGTATATATATAGATAAATAAAGTTAATTAAGATTTGATGGATAATATAAAATTGATAGAATTGTGTTATTGATGTTACACATTTTTTACTAAGGAAAGTAAAAATAATTTTTTTAGAATGGAATAAGATTTTTTTTAATATTAAGATTTTAATAGGTTTGGGGTTGAGAACTTAAGAACTTAAAATAAATATTAAAATTCGGTACACAAAATTATAATTTAGTTAAAATGTGATTACATGAATTTTACTGATCTCACAGTTTAAATTTGGAAATATTTCGAAAATAAAAATTATACTAGGCAGGAAATTTTTATCTGCAAGAGACTTAATGACAGTTTTTGATAGGCCTACGATTTTCCAAAATTTTCTAAAATTTCCCATTTTTACCCATAAATAAATCTAAATAAGAAAGTCCCATCAAAATTTTATTTTACCATACCCCAAAAGTTGTCAAATGTCCAAATTACCCTTAAATTCCAAACCCAACATAAGTGAGCATCTTTTTCTCTTTTCAGCAAAAGAACCACGCCATTCTTCTCCATTCCCTTTATCTCTTCTTCACATTTTCTCTCTTAGGGCATGTCACGACCCCCGTTTAGAGGACCGTGACTGGCACACACACAGGGAATACCCTTATGCTGTAAGCCTTATCATCTAATTGACAGAATATCTATTATTGAAAATACATTCACATGCAGTATAATACCATGGCTACACCGAAATGGTGGCCTATCCTAGGCAAGCAAATCCACGGTCAGTGCCGCTTCAGGATATAGATATAGGAAAACACACATAATATATATAACCTGTGTACTGGCTACACATCCGAATATGTTGTCTATCCTATTCACATGCAACAGATATATGTATATATATATATATTTTGAAAACAAATTGGCCCTGTATCGCAGCATAATTAATTTTTATCTTTAAGGTGTGTGAAGCTGACAGTTTTAGATTTAGTAATACAATCTAATTGGGTACGTCTACCCTTTACTTTATGATACAATAATAAAGTAAATTAAATTACAATTACACTTTATTCACCCACATGAACAAGTTGTGGGTCTTGGAAAGTGTTGCTCAACCCTCGTTCCACCGAGACTTCTTCCACCTGTACTTAACCTGTCTCTGTGTAGTAAAAATGAGGTGTGCGTCTTAACCACGCGACTCAGTGAGGACTCTCCCATCCCCAGTGCAAGGCGGGGTACCTTACCATTGGGACTGGGAGTCATACACAACCACATGCATAAACAACTAGTTACTTTGAGTTAGCATGCATTCTTGGTGATCACACATTAACAGAAATTTCACCCAAACACTCACATGTAATTAGCAGATATAAGCATGCAACAGTTTAATTCACATCATCACTCAACAAGTAAACATATAACATATAATGCCGGCTTTTACTTACCGGTCTTCTCACGTTTAACATGTTTGAATCAACCAAGACGTTGTGGTGACGTAATCCTATACGTCACTACCACGCTGCACAATCAGAAATCATATGCAAACACAGACAATTTGTATATACACACAGATAGGGCAATGACCCTATTGTCAGGATAGGGCAATGACCATCGTCATGGTGATTACAAAAACTGAGGTCTAAAGTGCCATCTGACGTTGTTCTAGTCGATGTCTCACATCGATAGCATAACCAAATTCGAAACCCACCAATAACTCCCTTTGCATGAATTTAATTTAAGTCATTGTCGTGACGAGTTTTCAAAATAAAGGTTAGCCCTTCCGTACAAGGACTCTTGCCACCGTCGTGGAAAAGATTTAATAAAATACTCATCATGCCTCCGGAGTGTATGAGTTGGATTTGTAACACACCAATCATAGCAAACAATTATACTCTACTCATATGTCTTCCTATCCAAACCACTTTCCACAACCTATTTTCTAATTCTTTCATTCTTTTAGCATTTTATATCTCTAGCTAACACATACCAGACAAGCAGAGAATATACATACTCATGTAATCCACATAAGCATACGACCCTAGGAGCAGAGATGAAAGAGCCCTCACCTTGGCCAACCTTCCATGCAATCTTCTCTTGTAACTTAAGTCTCCTCGGAGTTCCTGTTGCACTCAATCGTGTGCCGTTGTTCCTATAAGAACAACATTTACTTCATTAAGGTTATTACTTAGCTTAACTTGTTATTTATCTCTCCATTACTCTCACGTGTAGTCCATGGTTGCCACAGAGTCAAGCTCTTGGTCTTATTGGACTTCTCTATCCCGACTTAGTGTATCCTTCCTCGGACACTTGACTTACTCGCATATAACATTCTACTTGAGTGTTTCATATACTTGGATTTGAGTACTAGACCTCTATCTACTTCCAATTTATCTCTCTTAAGGTTGCCTAAAGGTTGTGACAGTTTAAGGTTGAAATTCAAGAAGTTTGACTTAGTTTACTCCGTAAGTTTCTATTCTTGAGGGACAAGAAGACATTTGGAATGATTTTGATCCTTAAAAACATAGTTGGTGGTGTTCTAAGAAGTTTAGGATTGAAAGTAGGAGGTTCGGACGCCCCGGATTTGCAAAAAAATGAATTTTGGGCATGCTGGGCAGAGGCCTGGCGCTATAGCGCCGAGCTGCTGCCCAACAGCTCTTGGCACACCCGAGAGATGGCGCTATAGCGCCGACTCGCAGTATAGCAATTCGTTTGCTGTACTGTGGGCTGGTTTGGGCCCGTTCCGGCCCCCTTCCGCCCCCGGCTTCGACTCCACACCCCACGGGTTTTGTTCACCTACATATATACTACATTTAGGAAGTCCTACAACTCAAATGCAACTCCGATTCGTCGCCGAATCGTTGATCGTTCGAGATTGGGAAAAATGGGTTTTATAAACCCCAAACTCGTCCAACTTCGAATCCAGCCAAATCCAACGATTTAGCCTCGAATCCTAACCCCGATGAGTGTTCAAGAACACTTTAGAAACATTATTCTACCCTCGAATCCACCCAAACTCGGATTCTCAACTCAATTCCAAAAATGAAGAAAAATGAAGAAAATGGGAACTTGGAGAGAATCGGGCGTTATATCAACCTTAACTCGAGAGATTGAGACAAGGAAGATGACGAGAATGACCTCCGGCTCCTCCTCCAACTCCGACTCGCCGGATTCCGCGAGATTCCCGCCGGATTTGCTCTCCCATCCAAGCCCTAGCTCCTTCTCTCTCTCTTCTCCCTCTCTCTCCTTTCCTTTCTTTCTTTCTTCTTCTCTTCTTACCCGTAGCCCCCTCCCTCTCTCTTTTTCTCTTTTATTTTCTTTTCCTTTCTTTTCTTTAATTATTAATATATAATAATAACAATAATAATAATAAAATTTGAAAATAATAATAAATAATTAAACAAATAACTAACATGTATTTTTAACTTAATCCCTTTCCCTATTTAATTCAGGTTTCTAATTTCTTAGGTCCCGAATTAAATCCCAAAAATTATTTTCTACTTCTTTTCTTTCCCTTTTTATTTTATTTTAAACCTCGAAAAATATTTCGAGTATTACAATCCTCGAAAAAAATTCCTTTTCGGTTTCTTTTAACTTTCATAATTTTCCTATATTCTTTTTAAGGTTTTAATTCCTAGCCTCGGAATAAATCCTTCTTTAATCCTCAAATTTTTTAAATAAATCATTCTTTAATCCTCGAAATTTTCCGGGGTATTACAGGGCAAGCAACAAATAAAGAAATCCTTCACTTTCCACCATGTTTCTTGCTTCCTCCCACCAATTCCATGACTCATCAAGCTCCCTCCACCATTGTTAAGCATTAACAAGTTTGGGCAACCTCCATGGATTTCCAAATTCGGACTTCCCCAAAGGTAAGCATCAAAATCTTGTTTTCACCTCTTAAATCATAGGTTTCTTGATGGGAATGAGTTACCTATCAATAATATATCACCTTAGAATTATTTTTGAACATAGAGATCACCCAAATATTGAGTTCTATGGAGATTTCTACCCTAGGGTTTCTAACCTACGAATTTTGACAAAATTTATGGAATTTATAAATTTTCATAAACTTGATGGCATGTATTGACTTCAAATGAATTATTTAGGTATTCTAAATGATTTGTAAGAATGCCCAATAATAGGAATAATGATATGTGAACATTTGGTGAAAATGACAACTTTTCATATTTGGCAAATTCGCCATTGATGGAGGTTTGAGAGTGAACAAGTTTGTAAACTTGTTTATTTACGCATTAGTTGAGTTGAACTAAAAGAGAACACCAAATTATGACCATAGGCCAAGTAAATGAACTTGGGGATTGGATAAATGTGAGAAGTCATAAGAAAAGAAACTAGGAAATTGTATGAAATTTGATATCGATTGAATTGGTTGTATGTGATAGGGTTCAAGTACTTCCTTGGACACCAGAGTGCTCAAAGGGAATGCTAAGTGAAGCGGCCATGGTGAGGGCTCTTTCATCTCTCCTCCTAGGGTTGTATGCTTATGTGGATTACATGAGTATGTACATTCTCTGCTTGTCTGGTATGTGTTAGCTAGAGGTATAGAATGCTAAAAGAATGAGATAACTAGAAAATAGGTTGTGGAAAGTAGCTCGGATAGGGAGACATAGGAGTAGAGTATAATTGTTTGCTATGATTGGTGTGTTACAAATCCAACTCATACACTCCATGATGAGTATTTTATTAAATCTTTTGCACGACGGTGGCAAGAGTCCTTCTACGGAAGGGCTAAACTTTATTTTGAAACCTCATCACGACGGTGACTTAAATTATAATCATCCAAAGGGAGTTATTGGTGGGTTTCGGATTTGGTTATGCTAGCGATGTGAGACATCGACTAGAACAACGTCAGATGGCACTAGAGACCCCAGTTCTTTTAATCACCATGACGATGATCATTGCCCTATCCTGGCAATAGGGTCAGAAAGGTTTTATATTGCTTTGACGATAGCTTGAGGCTCAGAGAGTGCATCTGGACGGGTATATGAGTTATATCTTGTTAAGGATACTCGTCCATATTAATAAGGAGAAGAATTGTTGATCCTTCGGGAAAGATACAAAGAATCCTATTAATATGTGAGACATCGACTAGAACAACGTAAAATGGCACTTGAGACCTCAATTTTAGAATCACCATGACGATGGTCATTGCCCTATCCTGGTAATAGGGTCAGAAAGGATTCATATTACAATGACGATAGCTTGAGGCTCGGAAAGTGCATCTGGACGGGTATATGAGTTATATCCTATTGAGGATACTTGTACATATTAATAAGGAGAGGAATTTTTGATCCTTCGGGAAAGATACAAAGAATCCTATTAATATGTGAGACCAAGATAAGGGGACACGGGAGGAACCTACAGCTGAACCGTGAGCCTGATCTTGCAGAAGAGAAATCATCCTTTTGAGATGGTCCAGGGTGAGTAAGTGGCCAGGCTTTTAGACGTCGTGTCGTGCCCGCCATTGTGGCCTGGTTGGGTAATGGACGAGTGAGCTCAAGCTATTACCCCGCAGCAAGGGGTCAGGACGTGCCACGTGGTGGCTATGTGTAAGTTGTTTGATAGATAGAAGTTGATTGTGTTTGGTTAACAGAATTGTCACGAGGTGAGCAGTACCCAAGTGAACGGGTTAAGTATGTTTTGCCACTTGGTGGCTAGTAACCCGAGTGCACGGTTCGAAGTAGAAAAGACATGTAGTGGCTAATAGATACCCCAGAGTGGGGGAGATTTAGTATATGTAAGTTATAGTATCTGTGTGTATGTACAAATTGTCTGTGTTTGCATATAATTGCTGATTGTGCAGCGTAGTGGTAACATACAGGATTACGTCACCACACGTCTTGCTTGATTCAGATATGCTGAACATGAGAAGACCGGTAAGTAAAAGCCGGCAGTATATGTTATATGTTTACTTGTTGAGTGATGATGTGAATTAAACTGCTGCATGCTTATATCTGTTAAATGTATGTGAGTGTTTGGTAAAATTTCTGTTGTTGTGTGATCACCAAGAATGTATGCTAATTAACAGTAACTGGTTCTTTTTGCATGTGGTTGTGTATGACTCCCAAACCCAGCGCTATGGTACCCACCATGCACCGGGGATGGGAGAGTCCTCACTGAGTCGCGTGGTTAAGACTCACACCTCATTTTTACTACACAGAGACAGGTTAAGTACAGGTGGAAGAAGTCTCGGTGGAGCGAGGAACGAACAAAACTTTCCAAGACCCACAACTTGTTCATGTGGGTGAATGAATTGTAATTGTAATTTAATTTACTTTATCATGTATCATAAAGTAAAGGGTAGACGTACCTAACTATATTGTATCACTAAATCTAGAATTGTCAGCTTCACACGCCTTAAAGATCAGGATCCGTTAGATTACGATGCAGTGAGAACTTGTTTCCAAAATATATATATACATATATCTATTGCATGCGAATAGGATAGGCAGCATCTTCGGATGTGTAGCTAGTACACATGATATATATTATGTGTGTTTTCCTATATCTATATCCTGAAGCAGCACTGGTCGTGGATTTGCTTGCCTAGGATAGGCCACCATTTTGGTCTAGCCATGGTATTATAATGCATGTGAATGTATTTTTGAATAATAGCTATTCTGTCAATTAGGTGATAAGGCTTACAGGCATAGGTATATTCCCTGTGTCTATGCTGGTCACGGTCCTCTAAATGAGGGTCATGACAATGATATTAATGGACATATTTAAATACAAAAATGAACATTCAAAGTTGTTTTCTTGACGCATTAGTAATAAAATTTATATAATTAAAATCGTTAAATCATATGACATTGAGAAGACTAAAAAAGCATTGAACCATAAGAACACATTAAATTACCAGGACTAAATAAACTTAAAAACCCAGAAGACACTGGTCTGCTTTTTACTAAATTTATAACTATATAAGCCTGACAGTTGGATAGTAAAAGAATAACTTTTTCACTGCAAATGGATTGGGAAAAGGACTTGTGATAAACCTGAGAACACAATGCTTCTGATTTTCAAACATGATAAGACCTTGTGGACGCGTGTGGTCGTCGTCATCATAATATTTTATTTTTTTAGAAATACATATGAGATAGTCACCAGCAAAGTCAAGAAAACAAAGTGAAGCAGGAGAATTGTCAATGCGCCTATATGGCTGCCTAACAATAACATCACCCTGTTTTTTGCTGCTACACCAAAAAACATATGTCTTACGTGTTGCAGAGACATGGTTCCATGTTACGATTCCTAGGCTATTTTGAATGTCTATGAATTCCCATTCTTTAAAACACACATTGAATGGCAATTGCAAAAGTGACCATGACCTCAGATGATGGTTGTGCGCAAGTAACACATGGCAGTCATTGTTCGATTGTCCTTATTCGTAGACAACCAATAGATGTATCCATTCATATTAATGGTTGTCTTAAAGAAAAAATCTGCCGGATATTCTGCTTTAGCTACATCAGTCCATTGCCTTGAATTTGAACAGAAACTAGACACGAAAGACTGAGTACGATCGTGGCGTGTACTCCACATTAAAACGATGCTAAATTGTCCATAATTGTGGTCAAAACTAAATCCACAACGCATAAAACCTAGAAAACAAAAGGATATTTTAGTAACAAATAATAAAGTTATACCTTCAAATATCAATCTCAAGTTCTACATAGTTCAAATATGACAAAAAAACATACTTGTAGAGGTGGCTCCATTAGGAAGACTAACAGTTAGACACTGGTTCGTAAGAGGATTCCAAAGAAAAAAACAGCCATTGTAGTCCATATCTCTACTATGAAAGCAAATTACACCTTCATCCGTCCCAACATAATTGAGTCTATCATTATTGAATATGCTAGGAACCCTTGCAAAGGTCTTGCATGTCTCATAATCGTTAATGAATGGATCTATCTGCATGAAAAATGGAAGTGCCATATCAATGGGATCAGGGACACAAAATAAGATGTGCTTGTAGTATTTTTCTCTAAATTATTCGCTATGATCCGTGACAATGTAGCTCCTCTTGCAAGAATTGTACCAATTATAAGATACATAAGGCAGCTTCGGTATGTTTTCCGGAGGAATCGATCCAATAATCTTACACATTATCTCAGTTGGAAGGGGGGGTAGAAGTTGAAAACAAATCATCCATGACCTAAAATCAATCTATTAGTATAGCACTATAGATGTTTTTAAAACAAAATAGTCGAGAAGGACATGTAATGTAGTTATAAGGTAAACATAACACAAAAAATAAACTTTCCATTGCTACAGTAATCGATTAATAACAAACGATAAAAATATATATGCGTAAAATAAAAACAAAAATTATATACCTAATACATAGAATATATATAGAGGGACAAAGAAATTCAAAAATGAATTACTGCAATACATTGTAGGCAGAGATCATAACAATTTATTTATAACAAAATACATGGTCAAGATATGGAAAATATGTCAAAGTTCATATTTTTATTACTCAAACAAACTATATTCTCTTTTTAATAGTAATGAATGATAGATATTGTTAATTAGGTGGTGAAAACAATATAATTGAATTGTAAATGAATAAAATACCTTAATTAAAGTGAATGACTATGAAATTTATCTGTCACATGCCATTCTGATACTAATTTCATGATGATTGCTCTTAAGAGATTATGCATACTCTACAAAATCGTGCGAATCAATAATTAATTTTTTTACCAACCTACGTAATAAATTTCTAAGATATGAAATGAGGTGAGACAAACAAATTGTTGACATCAAATTCTAATTGTATCCTTCTAGTCTAGATCAATTAAAAAAATAAATATCTCATTCATAAATGATAATGTTAATTTGGGTATTTAAATAAAAGATAATTTTGGTGCTGGTATTGATTGGCACACCTTTATGTTATCAACAAAATTAATTACACATTATAGCAATAGTTTATAAACGAATCCAAATCTTAGAATAACACTAATTGAAACAATCTATTATTAAATAATTAAATAATGATATATATTACATACATCAATTCAAATTGATGATGAAAAGTATTTTATGACAGTGAATTAAGGACTATTAAAAATTTAACCAACATTTGACCTTCGCAAGAAAAAGTTGTGCATTTCTACCAAACTATAACATAATCTATTGTTAGCTAGTTCTTTGAATATGTATTTGGTGGAATTGATGAGTTGTCAGTTAAAATTTTCAATAATTAAATATCGTATTTTTAAATTTTAAATATACATGTTTCAGAAATTAAATTATGAGTTTTTAAAATTTTAAATGAAATAATTAGTACATATATATTTTTAAGATTGAATAGTACAAATATATTTAAATTAATATATGCATTAATCAAGGCCATATCCGGTCATCTGAACAATTTTGAGAGGGTCCCTTTCTCATTGACCTAATGTATTTGAAAAAATATATATTTATAAATAATAAGTACATACATACTATTTAGTGTAAGACTTATAAATATGATTTGGCTTGGCTTGATGGTTAAAAAAAACATAAGACTTAACCCAAAAAATCAAATAAAAAATACATAAATTTTTTATGTTTGAAATGAGATCAATTTGTATTTCGACTTTCAATCAAAGTAATATAAAATCATAAGGTAAAAGTGGAATTTAGTAAAAATATATATTTAAAAAATTTATAGTTGAATTTTATTTATTCATTATATAACAAATGATATATAGGATTTATATATATTTGTTTCTCATTTATTTGATTGATCAATTTGTCACGACCCCATTTCGGAAGCCCGTGACCGGCACGGGAGGTAGGATTTCTCCTGTCCCGTAAGCCTCTAATCCCTGATTAACATTTGTACATGTTCATATCTACCCTTTTCTAATACAAACAATATATAATATATATGTGGCCATCATTTCTGGTGACCTAAGTAGTCTGCAATCCATGGTTCGCTCAGCACCGCTTCAGTCTATATATATACGCATATTCACCCACACATACATATATAGTTTACTTATTGATCACACGCTTCAATGCGTGTGATCTATCCTAGTCACATACGGCAGTCTTATATCCAAACATACATATAGTTTACATATTGATCACACGCCTCAATGCGTGCGATCTATCCTAGTCACATGTGGAAGTCATATATCCATACAAACATATATTCAGCCACACATACATATAATTTACATATTGATCTTACGCCTCAATGCGTGTGATCTATCCTAGTCACATGCGGAAGTCATATACATATAAATGATATATACCATATCATAGCCTAGTTCCCAAACACCATGACCTATCTTTAACCTGTACGAAGCCGACAATACTAGAGTACGAGTATGACATATATATACACATAAGTTGTATATGTACAAAAGCTACGCCCAAAAAGGATTTATATACATATACATCAAGACCTAATTACATAACCAAAATAGCTACCCATGCGAACTAAGCATGCGGTCTTCAGACTTGTCCGCCTCCTTGAGTAGAAGTGGACGCGTTCCCGACACTTGAACCACCTGTATCTGAAATATTTAAACAGGGGGTGAGTCAAACAGACTCAGTGAGGAGCTCCCCCATCCCTGGCGTAGCAGCGGGCACCACTACAGTTGGGAAAAAGGAGCAAATCACATCCACATGCGCATGAAACGGATTACATAGCGATATTTAACATGATTAGTCAGCCAATGTGTCATATTCACAACGATAATCTTAATTCATGCTTCTAACATATTTATTACTCTGTACGTAAATCATCCACAATTATATATCATATATTTCCATAAGTAACACATCAAACAAGTTCACATACCTATAGTCGTAGGCATTCAATTTCTGTCTCCCGTCTTATGCTAAGAGAAATACTGGCCCGAAGTCACACTTAGAGCAATAGCCGATGACTTATCTGACCTCGGTTAAACCAAGGTAATGGTCACTATGTGGCATACTTACTGACTACATAGTCCCGTCTGTCCGACCAGGATGACCGACTCGATCTACCCGAACTATCCTAAATAAGCACAACTAAATGTTTAATCTTGAAGGATACTCTAAGAAAAACTACTTGATTATTATACTTGTTTCTTAGTTAGGTCTAGTTTCTCCCATTTAGATTATGCGACACTCTCATTCACGCTTGACAACCTATGTTCAGTTTCCTCAACATATCATACGGTCAAGATCTTTACAGTAATGAACCATCACATATGAAATTCCGACTCAATCCTACCCACGGTAACCTATAAGGCTTGGTGAACACATTAACACATATACACTTGAGCCTAAACAGATAAGCACATATACAGTTTGCATGTTCACTGCTTACATACTAACCATACACGCGTAACGGAAATTCATTCAGATAACTGTCACGACCCCCACCCGGAGGCATGTGACCGGCACAAACAAAGGGCCTAACCCTGGGTCTGTTAGCCTTAACACCTATTTAATTTAACTATCATTCCCATTCGCGTACACACATTATCAATATGTATGGCTCACATCTCCTGTGTAGCCTATCTTATACCTGCAATCCACAGCCAAGGGCTGCTTCAGTTTATATGTATACTCAAACACACATAATATATATCCGTCATATACGTTGCCACACACTCCAATGTGTGACATATCCTATTCACATTCAAATTCGTATACATAATAATAATAAGTCCCCCAAAATAATCTAGTCTTTAAGTATGTGGAGCTGACAAGTCTAGAGTATAATAACCACAAAGTGTAATCAATTCATTACAATATCCAAAATAAAATCAAAGCCACCCACGGAGACAAAATGTGAGTGCTAGCAAAACGTTGCCTTCACTGAGCCACGTGGAAGCCTGACCAGTACCTGTATCTGAAAAAGTAAACCACTAGAGGGTGAGTCAACGACTCAGTGGTGACTCTCCCATTCTAGGCGTAGTAGCGGGTACCACTACGACCGGGAAGGGGAGAAACCACATTCACATATGCATACACTTCAATTCGTCTTTGATAATTATATAATTGTTCACAAGCAATAGAACATGTACAAACTCTACTTTAACCGTACCACAACATACATTAATCATGCATATTGACATGCGTGTATCGAGAAACACTGAACATAAATTAACATCCAAGTGCGGTTCACCAGCCAAACTTACGTACTTTTGCTTACCTTGTTGCCGCCGTTACGTGTCGGTCCTCCCTATCTATCCTGATGCACTATAAGACTTAACCCATCGTCATGGTCGGTTGGATTTTGAAATATAGTAATTTAAAAACAAGATTTCCTCAACGCCACGTCAAGACAACAATCGATGTCATGACCTTTTTAAGAAAATAGCTTTGTCTTGACATCACGTGAGGATACCGGCCATCGTCGTGGCATGTTCAAAAAAAAAAAGGAAATCTAGTCATAGTGCATACCAAGGACATTGAGGGTTTACACTAATGATGAGTACCTATACGCTCGGTATCTTACATCGATACGCATAGGCACACGACCCATTCCGGGACCGTCTACACGGAATGTTGTGTTCGGTGGCGCACCCCGGCACCAACCCACCGAGGTGTCCATCTACATTGGCACTTTCCGGACCATTGCCTCGGGAAGCCCGCTTGGTTCAATCTGGACCAACTCAATGGATTAACCAACTAGTAATGGTGGCATACTCCGGACCGGCTCAACAAAGTATCCACAAGTGTATATATACATGAAGGCAATTTCGAACCTTACCCGACGAAATGCCAACTTGAAGGCACTTTCCGAACCTGACCCGACGGAAAGCCCTTACCCTTCGTACCATACATGTTATTGCCATAATTCTCGGGTCAAGCACATATGTGAGCGGAATTCTTCATCGTCACCCATATGTACTTGATCCACCATATTTCCACTTTAACAATCACAAACAATTCATTGTACAAAATTCCAGCAATCGCCAACATAATGACAGAGTATTACTAGCAAGCATAAAATTAAATATTTACAAACATTCGTATAAACAATGCCACAAATCAAGGTTATCATACAACCCTTGGGGCTAGGATAGAAGGGTCCCTCACCTTGGCCACTTCACTTAGCGTTCCCTTTGAGCACTCTCGTCTCCAAGGAAGTACTTGAACCCTATCACATACAACCAATTCAATCCATATAAAATTTCATACAATTTCCTAGTTTCTCTACTTATGACTTCTTACACTTATCCAAACCCCCAAGTTCACTTACTTAGTCTATGGTCATCATTTGGTGTTCCTTCTAGATTAAACATAATTTAATACATAATTAATTAATCTCACAACCTTGTTCACTCTCCAAGCTCCATTAATGGAAATTTTACCAAATATGGGAAGTTCTAACTTTCATCAAGGGTTCACATACCACCAACCTAACCATTGGGCATCATTCCAAATCATTTAAAATATGTAAACATATAATTTAAAGTTCATACATACCAACAAGCATCAAGGAAATCCACAATTTCCAAATTTTTCTCCAAACTCGTAGGTCATGAACCCTAGAGTGGAAATCTCCATAGAACTCAATATTTGGATGATCTCTATGCTCAAAAATAATTCTAAGATGATATACTAATGATAGAGAACTCATTTCTAACAAGAAACCTATGATTTAAGTGGTGGAGACATGATTTTTGGGACTTACCTCTTACAAGTCCGAATTTGGGGTTTTGGGAGAGTTGCCCAAGCTCTATGATGTCCCACAATGGTAGAGGAAGCTTGGTGAAACTTGAAAATGGTGGGAGGAAGCAAGAAAATGAGGGAGAAGTGGAGGATTCACCACTTTCTTCCTTGCCCTAGCACATAAGAAAGGAGAAGTAAAGAGAAGAAGATGAAAGAAGAGAGGAAATGGCGTAGTGGTGCTCCTGGAAGTGAGACAAAGTGTTTTATGAATTGGGTAATAGATTTAAGGGTAATTTTGGGCAATTGGCAACTTTTGGGGTAGGGTGAAATAGAGTTATGATTGGATTCTCTTAACTATATTTATTTGTAGGTAAGAATAGGAAAAGTTTGAAGTTTTTGGCTAATCATAAACCTATTAAAAATATCTGTCATTGAGTGTCTTTCAAATGAAAATTTCCTACCCAGTATAATTTTTATTTTCCAAAAATTCTCAAATTTAAACCATAAGCTTTGAATCATTCATATGACCACTTCCAAACAAAATTATAATTTTTCTACCTATTTTTCATATTTATTTTAATTTCTTAAATTCTCAACTCTAAAACTATTAAAATCTTAATTATATCCCAAAAATTTTATTTCACTCAAATAAAAATTTATTTTTTTTTCTTTAGCCAAAATGCTTAACTTCAATTTCACAATTTTATCAATTTCATATTATCTCATAAATACCTATTTAATTTTATTTATCTATATGTAGACACAAAATTATAATTTATTTTTATTGTTCATTTATTTATTTATTTATTTTGTCCTTACATTCCAACTCCAAAAGATGACCATGCTAAGTCTTACAATACACAATTGACCTGATTCTAAAAATATCTCTCGGGTATTACAATAACTATATTTCATATAATAACTGTATAAAATAGAGCAAACCACTTATTCACGTAGTCATCCAACCTTGTGGGGCAGGGAGAGCCCCTCACCTCGTTGGCCCTCTTGATCAGTCCTCGGCGTACCTAAAGCTCCAATTACTCTGTGGTGCCCTATACACATGTATTTAAGCAATTAGCAGCCTGTAACTAAGCAACTATCATGCACGTGTCATGCTAATGCTCATGTACCCACTAGACATTTCCATGTACTAGATACTTGGTTCGTTATGTCGTCTTATTTGCCCTTTTTAAAAGTCTACAATGCTTTGGTACTCGACTTTCACATATTCGAGCCATTTAGAATCCTCTAAAAGCTTGGATTAGAGATTCTAATTTATCTAGACTCCACTTCATGTGTTCATAAGAACTTTTAACTAATAAAGGAATAAATTTATGGCTCAAAAGAGCCATTAGCTTACTCGTTCAACCGTTTCCCTTATTTGCCGTTTAAGAATTTAATCACTACATCTTTAATTATATAGAAAAAAATATAATCGGGTATGAGAAGAGCCTTGGAACCAATTTAGTTGGTCTTAGGTGTCCACCACGGACTAGGCTGAGGTGTCCAGCCCACAGCGCAGCTTCTTGTTGTGATGTGCCTTGGTAAAATTTCTCTTTTTTCACCGGATTTGGTTCCGGTTGCTAAGGTAATTACTCGGGCTTTATTCCCTTGTATATTTCCAGCAATTATAATATCTTTACTACTCCAATCCAAGCCTATTCATGCATCAAACCAGCAAATTCGAAATTTAGAGTAATTTCTAACCCAATTTCCATAATTTCCACAACCGGCCAAATTCTACGATTAGGCCTTGATTCTAAACCTCCCTAATCATTCAACAACACCTACTAAGCTTGAATTTGTCCCCGGAATGTCCCAATTAGAAGTAATTGAAGATTTCCTAAAATTGTAGAAATTGGGGTTTTAAGAGTTTGGGGCTTTTTACCTTGTTTCGATCGGATGAAAGGCTTGATAGGCGTTGAAGAAGAGTTCCGGTGACCCTCTCCGGCGTGATTCCGGCCATTAACCACCATTCCCTTGCTTCTTCTTCCTCTCGACTGCGTCTCGGGTCCGCTCCCTCTCTCGCCTCTGTTTTCTTTTCTTTTTTTCGTTCTTTTGTTTTGGCTAGAAGGGGGTCACGGTTTGGCCCCCAATCATATATAATATTTGGCTGAAAATAAAATTTGTAGTTAAATCCTATTTTTTTCCCATCCTTTTAAATCTCCTTTTCTTTTAGGTCCTCTTAAAAAAATATAATTTCCTATTTTTCTCTTCTTCTTCTTATTTCAACCTTTAATTTAATTTATTTTTCTTTCAAAAATAAAAATAAATTAATAATAATAATAATTAAAAAGAAATCTCAGATATTACACAATTTTTGGTTGGTGTACAATCTGATTGATTGTATTAAAATAATGAATTAATAATTTAATCAATTTAATCCCTAAAATGCACGTAAAAAGAATTTTTTTCTTGAGATTTAAGAGATTAGATTAGAAAAATTTGTATCTTTCACAGATCAAATTAATACTTCATTTTTATTTAATATTACACATAAGATGTTTTGATTTTAAAAATTTAACAATATTAGTAATGGTAACATTTTTTTCTTGAGAGTTAAGAAACAAAATTAGAAGAATCTGTATCCTTCAATAATCAAATTAGTAATTCAATTTAATTTATAATTACGAATAAAATCCTTTCCACGAGGCTATTATTCATCTAAAGATGATTTGTTGATGTGAAATTTGAGTATTTAAAATCACTAACTTTTAATTGTCAATCATATTAATTAAATGTATTGTATGAAGTTGGCAATTTATTCGTTATAGAAAAATTGATATAGATAATTTATATTTATTTGTTCCTCATTAATTTGATTGGTCAATGATCTTTTTGGTGCTACAATCTGCTTGATTGTATTGAATTCATGGATTACATCGATATACATAGTTGACCTCGGGAAAATGTATTTATTGGATATGAATGTGATATTGATGACTAAATTGATTTCAATAATTTAAGATTGAAATTGTAAATATAAAATCTAAATAAAAATCATGTAAATTTCAAGTATGATTCCATATTTGTGATAAATGGATTATTAGTAATCAAGGATGATTCCACATATAAAGGTCTGACTAAAGAAGGTGTTTTTTTTATTACAGTCATAATAACAATTTATTATTCAATAATTAAATAATGATATATATTACATACATCAATTCAAATTGATCATGAAAATCATAGTATTGACCTATTTATGGAATTTAATTGGAATTGATTATTTTATTTCTTATTAGTAGAGGTGCGCCTTACAATTTTGATTTAGAATATATGAAATTTTAAGTACATACATACTATTTAGTGTAAGACTTATAAATATGATTTGGCTTGATGGTTAAAATAAAAACATAAGACTTAACCCAAATAATCAAATAAAAAATACATAAATTTATTATGTTTGAAATGAGATTAATTTGTATTTTGACTTTCAATCAAAGTAATATAAAATCATAAGTTAAAAGTGGAATTTAGTAAAAATATATATTTAAACAATTTATAGTTGAATTTTGTCACGATCCCCGTTTAGAGGACCGTCACCGGCACAGACACAGGGAATACCCCTATGCCTGTAAGCCTTATCACCTAATTGACAGAATATCTATTATTGAAAATACATTCACATGCATTATAATACCATAGCTACACCGAAATGGTGCCCTATCCTAGGCAAGCAAATCCACGGTCAGTTCCGCTTCAGGATATAGATATAGGAAAATACACATAATATATAACCTGTGTACTGGCTACACATCCGAAGATGCTGCCTATCATATTCACATGCAACAGATATATGTATATATGTATTTTGAAAACAAGTTTTCACTGTATCGCAGTATAATTAATCCTGATCTTTAAGGCGTGTGAAGCTGACAGTTCTAGATTTAGTAATACAATCTAATTGGGTACGTCTACCCTTTACTTTATGATACAATAATAAAGTAAATTAAATTACAATTTCACTTTATTCACCCACATGAACAAGTTGTGGGTCTTGGAAAGTGTTGCTCAACCCTCGTTCCACCGAGACATCTTCACCTGTACTTAATCTGTCTTTGTGCAGTAAAAATGAGGTGTGAGTCTTAACCACGCGACTCAGTGAGGACTCTCCCATCCCCGACGCGAGGTGGGTACCATAGCGCTGGGTTTGGGAGTCATACACAACCACATGCAAAAACAACTAGTTATTGTTGTTATCATACATTCTTGGTGATCACACAACAATAGAAATTTCACCCAAACACTCACATGCATTTAATAAATGTAAACATGCAGCAGTTTATTCCACGTCATAAATCAGCAAGTAAACATGTAACATATAGTGCCGACTTTTACTTACCGGTCTTCTCACGTTTCAGCATATC
Organism: Senna tora; assembly: GCA_014851425.1. Classification (NCBI taxonomy): domain Eukaryota; kingdom Viridiplantae; phylum Streptophyta; class Magnoliopsida; order Fabales; family Fabaceae; genus Senna; species Senna tora. Next base: position 13,250,205 of record CM026263.1, on the reverse strand, counting down.
TGAATCAAACAAGACGTGTGGTGACGTAATCCTGTACGTTACCACTACGCTACACAATCAACAATTATATGTAAACACAGACAATTTGTTTATACACAGAGATGCCAAACATACATCTAATTAATCTCCCCCACTCTAGGGAATCTACTAGCCACTACGTGGCTTTTCTACTTCAAACCCGTGCACTTGGGTTACTGGCCACCACATGGCAAAGCATACTTAACACATTCACTTGGGTACTGGTCACCTCGTGACAATTCTGTTAACCAAACACAATCAACTTCTATCTATCAAACAACTGACACATAGCCACTATGTGGCACGTCCTGACCCCTTTACTGCGGGGCAATAACTAGAGTCCACTCGTCCATTACCCAACTTGGCCACAATGGCGGGCACGGCACAACGTCTCAAAGCCTGGCCACTGATACACAATGGACCATCTCAACAGGATGATTTCTCTTTTGCAAGATTAGGCTCACGGTTCACCCGTAGGTTCCTCCTGTGTCTCCTTATCTTGGTCTCACATATTAATAGGATTCTTTGTATCTTTCTCGAAGGATCTACAATTCCTCTCCTTATTAATATGTACAAGTATCCTCAACAGGATATAACTCATATACCCATCCAGATGCACTCCCTAAGCTTCAAGCTATCGTCATAGCAATATAAATCCTTTCTGGCCCTATTACCAGGATAGGGCAATGACCATCGTCATGGTGATTATAAAAATGAGGTCTCAAGAGCCATCTGACGTTGTTCTAGTCGATGTCTCACATATTAATAGAATTCTTTGTATCTTTCCTGAAGGATCAACAATTCTTCTCCTTATTAACATGGACGAGTATCCCTAAGAGGATATAACTCATATACCCGTCCAGATGCACTCTCTGAGCCTCAAGCTATCGTCATAGCAATATAAAACCTTTCTGACCCTATTGTCAGGATAGGGCTATGACCATCGTCATGGTGATTATAAAAATTGAGGTCTCATGTGTCATTTGACGTTGTTCTAGTCGATGTCTCACATCGCTAGCATAACCAAATCTGAAACCCACCAATAACTCCCTTTGCATGATTATAATTTAAGTCACCGTTGTGACGAGTTTTCAAAAGAAAGTTTAGCCCTTCCGTACAAGGACTCTTGCCACCGTCGTGGAAAAGATTTAATAAAATACTCATCATGCCTCCGGAGTGTATGACTTGGATTTGTAACACACCAATCATAGCAAACAATTTTACTCTACTCCTATGTCTTCCTATCCAAGCTACTTTCCACAACCTATTCTCTAGTTCTTTTATTCTTTTAGCATTTTATACCTCTAGCTAACACATATCAGACAAGCAGAGAATATACAAACTCATGTAATCCATATAAGCATACGACCCTAGGAGCAGAGATGAAAGAGCCCTCACCTTGGCCAACCTTCCATGCAATCATCTCCTGTAACTTTAGTCTCTTCGAAGTTCCTGTTGCACTCTTTTGCGGGTCGTTGTTCCTATAAGAACAACATTTACTTCATTAAGATTATTACTTAGCTTAACTTCTTATTTATCTCTCCATTACTCTCACGTGTAGTCCATGGTTGCCACAGAGTCAAGCTCTTGGTCTTACTGGACTTCTCTATCCCGACTTATGCGTATCTTTCCTCGAACACTTGACTTACTCGCATATAACACTCTACTTGAGTGTTTCACATAGTTGGATTTGAGTATTAGACCTCAATCTAACTTGTATTCGCATCTAAGGAAGCTTATCTAGCTGTGTTGGAAGGAATCCCAATTTTAGGAAGGTCTAAGTATTTTGAATTAACTTGTGTTCCTAATTGGGTTCTAAGAAATCTAGTTTCTAAACCTCAATATACCTCCAATTTATCCCACTTAAGATTTCCTAATAAATATGAAGGAAGGAGGTTGAAATTTTAGAAATTGAATTTCATTGTTCCGCAAGCTTCCACTCTTGAGAAACGAGAAGATACTTAAAATAATCCTTGATTCTTGGTAGCATACTTAGAATTATTCTAGGGTGTTTAAGATTGAAAAGAAGAGGTTTGGAGCCCTCAACATCACCCTTAAAGTGTATTTGGGCAACCTGAGCAGGGACCCGACACGTTAACGTCAAGGTTCAACCTTAATAACCTCGGGCCAACTCTTCACGAGTCTTGTTCAGCTAATATTTCAACCATATAATTTTAATAATATCAATCCAAGCCTATTTTCTCAAATCCAAGCTCAATCCTAATTATCCACAATTTTCCTCAATTTGGAAATAATTATAATTTCAACCCCAAATCCTTCCAAATTTGAATTTGGGCAAATCCGAGAATATAATCTTGCTTCCTACCCCAACTAAGTGTTCAAGAACACTTCATAGGTTTCAATCAACCCTCGAAACAACTCAATCGAAGGTCAATCGAAGAAATCTCTAAAATTGGAAAATTTGAGGGTTTCAAATGAAATTGAGGTTACCAACCTTGATTCGATTGGTGGGAGGTGTGGAAGATGTTACAGTCGAGCTCCGGTGGTTGTGGCCAGCGTCGGACTGCTCTCCTCCGGCGAGTTTTCCGACGAAATTCCCCTCTTCCTTTTCTTCCTCTCTCTCTACGCACCCCTCTCTCTCTCTTCTTCTTTCTTCTTTCTTTTCCTTTCTGTTTTCTCTTAATGAAAATACACGGTACCCACCCCAATTAACTAAAATAATAGTAATAATAAATAAATATAATTAAAATAAAATATTTAATTAATAAAATAGCTAATAATTAAATAAATAAATGTAATTAATAATTAAATAAATAATAACTAATATGTATTTTTAATTTACTCCCTTTCCCAATTTCATTCAGGTTTCTAATTTCTTATGTCCCGAATAATATCCCAAAAATTATTTTCTACTTCTTTTCTTTCCCTTTTATTTTATTTTAAGCCTCGAGAAAATTTTCAGGTATTACAATCCTCGAAAAAAATTCCTTTCCGGTTTCTTTTAACTTTCATTTTTTTATATTCTTTTTAAGGTTTTAAATTTCCTAACTCCGAAATAAATCATTCTTTAATCCTCAAAATTTTTAAATAAATCATTCTTTAATCTTCAAAATTTTCCGGGGTATTACAAATTTAATAGTTGAATTTCATTTATTCATTATATAACAAATGATATATAGGATTTATATATATTTGGTTCTCATTTATTTGATTGATCAATTTTTGGTTGGTGTACAATCTGATTGATTGTATTAAAATAATGAATTAATAATTTAATCAATTTAATCCCTAAAATGCACGTAAAAAGAATTTTTTTCTTGAGATTTAAGAGATTAGATTAGAAAAATTAGTATGTTTCACAGATCAAATTAATACTTTGTTTTTATTTAATATTACGCATAAGATGTTATGATTTTAAAAAGTTAACAATATTAGTAATGTTAACATTTTTTTCTTGAGAGTTAAGACACAAAATAAGAAGAATCTATATCTTTCAAAAATCAAATTAGTAATTCAATTTAATCTATAATTACGAATAAAATCCTTTCCAGGTGGCTATTATTCATCTAAAGATGATTTTTTTATGTGAAATTTGAGTATTCAAAAGCATTAATTTTTAATTGTCAATCATATTAATTAAAGGTATTGTATGAAGTAGGCAATTTATTCGTTATAGAATCAATGATATAGAGAATTTATATTTATTTGTTCCTCATTAATTTGATTGGTCAATGATTTTTCTGGTGCTACAATCTGCTTGATTGTATTGAAATCATGGATTACACCGATATACATAGTTGACCTTGGGATAATGTATTTATTGGATATGAATGTGATATTGATGACTAAATTTATTTCAATAATTTAAGATTGAAATTGTAAATACAAAATCTCAATAAAAATCACGTAAAATGATTTAATAAAGATGTCCTTGAAATAGGAAAAACATTACATAATATCTTCTACTACATGCTTTAAACATTAAAGCCAAATGTGGATGACATCAGAAAAGGATCGAAAGACATACTCTGGAATAAATTCAAAAAAACTCATGGCAATCTATTCAATAATCAATTCTTCTCAATCTTCACTTTCTTATGTGCGTCGTCAATATTCAGCATAAATTCACCGGAAGACTGACCATCATCAGACAAATTAGTAGCAGATCTCTTGCACGTGATTGGCGTCTCTTTTGATGGAGAGGCTTCGACATCATGAAATGATAGTCGACGCCCATCCCCACGCAGCTGTTGTTTTGATTTGTTCATATCAGGCGTGGTAAGATCATCCATAACTAAGGTTAAGTCAATCTAAAAACAAAAGTACATGTTAGTTCATGTTATTCAATTAAATCAAAAAAGTCTTATAAGATGAAATGAAGATATTAATAAATATCGTTTCCCGATCAAAATTGTTGACAACTCCATTGGATTTATTTTTTTGCTGCACATAAAAAATGTACTAATAGTATTTTTATGTATAAAGTGCCCAGATGGTTTTAAACATGAACGTTAGAGAAAATTTTAAACCTGAGGATGCCGATGAACAGAATATTTATCAAGAATTGTTGGATCATCTGTCATCTTCTGAACAGTTAAAGATGTGAAAACATTCCACTCTGAAACCTTAATCCCAACCTTGAAAATAAACTTCTTGCCTACAAAGCTGTCAAGCTTTTTAGGCCAGCCCTCATTGTCCTTAACATTCTGTAAACATGCATTAAAGAATAATATGCTATTGAAATCATAGATGCTGTGATCAGTGATAAAATAAAATTATTTTTGGACATTAATAATATTTAAGAAATTAATATGAGACAAAAATACTAAATAAACCTTCACTGATTCTGCCCCAAGATCAGTAGCAGTTATACCAAGATAGTTAAAAGCATCGCGATCAAAGACGGTCAGGTTTGCAATCCTGGATTCATCAGAAACAATTACTTCAATCTTGTACCTATAAGTAAAAGGTGTCAGAAATACTTTTTTGTTTCCCATCCAAATCAAATTTTACATGTAAAATTAAATATTATACCATTTAATTGATGTATTAACTAATTTACTGCACGTGTGGCAGAAGAAGATCGCCCCATCAGGTTCCATTTTTTTTTTTGCATTTGTGACACGCGTCATAGTACCAACCCTTTTCTTTATTAGCTTGAAGAACTTGTGCAATAACACATATTACATCACCGGTTCCAGAATGCTGTAGAAGGTCAACATGTGAAAGTGCCCACCCAGAGAAAGCTGCTTCAATGGGGGAAGTTGTCAGCAATGCAAAATCGACAACGGAATTGAACGAGGTGTTATGATCTTCAGGAAGAAGCCCTTCATGAAATTGTGTTATTTCCTCAATCTCAGAGTTGATGAGGATGCGAGTAGCATACATTGAATTGGACAATAATCGTGTTATAGCGTACTCCTTAATCTTACAAAATTGGCATACAATAACAACAGGTCCTTGAGAACCTTTGGACACAAAATTTACAATTTGATTAGCATATGATCCCCATAAAGTGATCCCCATCTTGGTCTTCCTGCCAAAAAGATATTTGTTAATATATGACATAGGATCACTACAAGGAAACAGGCATCTAGCAACGGTTAGAACATGCCTCTAACGGCGGTTGCGACCGTGGCTAGAACTCTAGCGGCGGTTGTGCAACCGTCGCCGAACGTTGCGTCGGGACCACTTCTAGCGACGGTTAAGACAATCGTTGGAATAACCGCTGTTAGGCATATTTTTGACCTAACGGCGGTTGCAACCTCCGTTAGAGTAAAAAATCTAACGGCAGTTGGAACCGCCGTTAAATTAACTAACCCTAACGGCGGTTGCAACCGGTGTTAGAGTAAGTAAATTTAACGGCGGTTCCAACCGCCGTTAGATTATTTACTCTAACCGCGGTTGGAAACCGCCGTTAGAGTATTTACTCTAACGACAGTTGCAACCATCGCCATATTTATGGTGTTTATGTTTCCTTTAGCGACGGTTACAACCACCGTTTGAATCGTTTTTTTTACAAATTTTTTTTTTAGGTTTTTCTTTCTTTGTATCATTTATACTCAACCTATTTAAGAGTTTACACATCAATAAATAAACTCCAGGAACAATACCAACAAATAAATCAAACCTAATAGAATTTAAAATAAATTCAACACTACTTTCATCTTCATATAAATTCAAAATGAAGTCTTGACAACATAATAGAATTTGAGATGACTTCAACATCTACTAATAAAGTTTCAAACTCAAAATAAAGTCTTCACAACATAATTCTCAATCTCAAAATATAAAGGATACATTAATTGCAATTAAAAAGTTTAGTACTAGCAACAAAACAAAACTAATTAAATATAACTAACATCAAAATAGAACTGCATAAATATATAATATCATGGATCACGACTAGCTCCAGATGATCGTCGACGTGATGCTTCTGCGCTGCCTACATCAGGTTCCTATAATTAGAACAAGAAAGAAAATTAGATTTTATAAAAATTTGTAGTGTCTATTTTAACATATTGTTGTAAAGAAAAGAAACATTTATGTTACCTGTGTTGCAGGACATGGTACCTCGCCAACAATCACAGATGGTATTATTACTCCCATGTGATCAGCTAAATATTTGACCATGTGATATTGCTGAGCTTTCTCCATTTCACGCTCCTTTTCTAAAGCTTCAAACTTTTCTTTCATACGATCTTGCTCCATCTCACGCTCCTTTTTTAGAGCTTCTAACTCTTCTTTCACTGAACTTACCTCAGATTGCAAGGATCCTTCATTTGAACGTGCGCTACTTGTAGAACTGAAATTTAAGTCATTGAACTGATATTTGGGTTGCCCAAAAACTTGAGAAGGGCATGGACCTAGTCCTAACCCTCGAACTCGTCCAGAATGCTCCTTGCCTAGCACTTGCCCCAATGCATCACCTGATGAAACCACACCATTGTATGACTCTAAAGATTCTTGCTCACGAAGCTTTTCTGAAATTTTTTCCTAAAAATTCAAACATGCATTATTTTACCCATCAGCATATCCAATAGACATATTCTAACAGCACGCGGAAGCATGATGGAAAAAATAAAAGTAGTTCAGTAAACAAAAAAACTACTATTCAACGTACATCAACTTTAAATTGGTGGAAGAATATTTTAATTTCTTTCGACAGCATATATGTGTGAAAAATACATCAAGGGCAATACAACACTGCAAGGAATTACGTACACATGATATATTTATTATTCTCATCACTTTCTTAAATGTGACGCCTTAATTTATTAGGACCATCCTATATATGTTACATTCAGAATCTTTAATTAACCCCCAATAATGTCATTCTTAAATACTAACTAATACGAATATTATTGGGTGAATCTAAGTGAAGTCCATGAATTGGATATTGGGAATAAACTATTTGCCAATTTATTAACTAGTAAGGAATAAAAAAAGGGTGCAGTATAAATTGAATAAACTATTGGCCTCAGCATCATTCTAAGATACAAAAGCTGAAACAGCAAGTACCTGTCCCTTATCAATATTAAGACATGAAAATGCTTGACAATACCGTAGAGATTTATTACACCCGTCACAAACAATCATCATCTCAACACTTTATTACACCCATCACAAACAAGAATGAATATCTTTTAACAAGAATAAAACTCAAAATACATTAGCATAGTTGGTCTGGCATCCTCATTAACATAGCTCCCATCCTTTTTTGTGTGGGTTGCAATGAATAACTCAGCTCGACTCACTGGTCGGCCTTTTTTTACTTCCTAAAAAACAAGAAATAATCACATTGTTTAACATTTTAAAGAAACTAGTAACTAATATATGAACTAATAAAATTTTATATCACCATTTCATTCTTTCTTCTCGCGTTGCTTTTGGAACCACCTGTGTGAGGAAATTTTAATTTCTTCCTATTTTCTTGGTTCTGAATGCACATCTCCTATACATGAAAGACAAATAAAATTAATCATGTTATATAAAAACAAAATTAAATTACAAGTTATATATGAAATCTTACAATGCTTTTGTCACTTAGTTGGTAGTCGACAAAGCTATTCCACTGATCTTGGGGTACTTTTGGAGGATGTGTTTCATGATCTCGTCTCTTACTTGAAGTTTTTTTATTATCCCGGATAGCTTACTTCTATAGTCTCTTCTTTTCTCCCCTAACGATCTCCAAGCCCACTTTAATCCATTGCATTCTGAAAATGCAATCTTACTCTGAATTTAAAACCATTGAAACGTTAATTACAAGCAAGTGGTTAAAAGCAATTAAAGACGAACAATGGAAAATCCACTTCTTACCTCAATGAGTGAAACTACATCATTAAAATATTGTTCAGGAACTTCCTTCCAATTACAGAAGTTTAGAGGAATTAGCTCACAATCCGTAGCCATATTTCCCAACCAGAATCCAATTAAACCTCTAGCAGCACCAAGCCCTTGCCTAAATTTATTAACTTGACAAATCACCTTCTTTCCCTCGGTAAATTCCACACATTCTTTGCCTTCATCCTCTCTTGTGTAATAAATCCATTTTCATCTTCCATGCATAACATAAAATAAGACAATAACAAAAATATATATTTTGTAATAGATCAATAAAAATAAATTCAAACTGGATACTTACGAATAATGTCCACTGTCCAGTCTTCGTTCAAACCTTGCTCTTCACTGGGAACTCGTACAAATGCAGGTTCAGCAGAATCCACATGTTCTTGTTGGGAAGAAGTACCAACGGGTTGTGTAGGAGGAGTAGGTGTTGCAGGTGGGGCCTCAACTAGAGCAAAATTCACAGTCATTTCCTGTTGGGAAGATGTGCCAAGTGGTTGTGTAGGAGGAGCAGCTGGTGCAGGAGGGGCCTCATATATTTTTTGTATCAATGCATCAACTTTTAGTCTAGCTCTAGATGATCGTTTACACTTATTATGTTGCATCCTGAAAGACAATAAAAAAAATATGGTTAGAATAATATAATAGCGAAACCATGTAAAATATAAACAAAACTATGATAGACTATATATGTAGAACAAAGTAATAAACAAACCATGTCATCTTCATCACTATTATCAAACACTCCATCAATATTGCTAGTTGGTTGATTAGAAATATGTTCTTCGTCACCCCTTAACAGTTGTAAGTTATCAAGTTCAACAGGAAAAAATGAATTTATTTGTTGCTCTATATGTGCTTGTTGAATTTGACGACCATTATCTTCTTCATCAATGTCTACTTCATCACCCATTTCATATATGTCTCGAGGCTTCACATGGATTGCAACACTCCATGGCAAGTTTGTTTTGTCATCCACATAAAAATCCATTTGAGCATCTAAAGCCAATATGTAAGGCTCATTGTCTACATGATCTCCAGTATGAATCAATCGGGAAAAATTAACCAAATTAAACGGAAAGTCATCTTTCTTTATCCCTCTAGTGTTAGCCCACAAACATTTGAAAAGCATAACTTTCATATGACCATAGTAGTTCAATTCGATGATATCTACTAACTTGCCATAGTATAAGAGGTTTGCAAGTGTTACATTCGCATCTTTTGCACTTGCATAGCATCTAGTTTGTGATGACACCCATACACCACTATTTTGGGTTTTCAATCCTTCTTCTCTTGCTAGTGTTCGAAACCTAAAGCCATTAATATTTACTGCACTGAATCTCCTAGACATTGATTGAGGACCACGTGCAAGGAATTTGATATCATCCGACACATTTGCATTGTCATTCTTGCCAATCTAAAACAATTAACAAAATATTTTAACAACATACTCTTGGTGTTTTAATAAAATATATATCTTACAACAAATTGAATCTTACATAATCTTTAAACCAATTAGCAAAATTTTTTGTGACATGCTTGTCAATCGCCACCGCAGATATAGTATGACGGCGAAGCATAGCTTTCACGTCATCTCTATATTTTCTACAAGATATTTTATTAGTTTAGTTACGTAGCCACATTATTTTATAAACTAAAAGGAGATTGATTAGTGTGTAGCACTTACTGAACAAACTCATTAATTGCTTTACAATTGAACAAGACACAACGATGTGCTTGTAATCTTTTAGTAGGAGTTAGTTCAAAGTCTGAGATTCTACCAACTGGACGCCTTAATTGCGGGAACATCTGTGACCCTGAGTTCTCGGTACAAACATTATCGTCAATACGACTCGGCCTATTAAATCTTGTCTCTATGTCATCTAGATACCTTGAACAAAAGTTCAATATTTCTTCAGCTAGATAACTTTCAGCAATAGAGCCTTCTGCTTGAGCCTTATTTCTTACATATGTCTTACAATGTCCAAGGTACCTATACATACAGTTGTCAAAAAAAAGAAAATCAAAAATCAAAACAATACTTTAATTTTGATAAAACTAAATTAAAATAAAGAATACCGTTCTATAGGATACATCCATCGATTCTGAACTGGACCTCCAAGTTTTGCTTCATCAACCAAGTGAACCACCAAGTGCACCATGATTGTAAAGAAAGAAGGCGGGAATAACATCTCTAGTTGACAAAGTGTGACCACAATTTTTTCTTGAAGTTGGTCAAGCTCTTTGATATCTAACACAGGAGAACATAAATTCCTAAAGAACACACACAAGTCCACCACAACTGCAGTAACCTTAGGGTCAATATGTGCATTTCGCAATGCTACTGGAAGTAGCTGCTCTATGAGTACATGAGAGTCATGACTTTTTAAGCCTGAGATTTTACGATTCTTCATGACAACACATCTGGAAATGTTGGATGCATAACCATCTGGCACTGTCACATCCTTTAATGTTTGTAAGAAAACATCCGTTTCCTGATTATTCATAGTTGTAATATCCGGAATATTTTTAAAATAACGTTAAGGTCCTAATCTAATTTTTAATTGAAATTGGGAGAAAATTTGAAACAAATAAAATTTTTCGTGGACAAATTGGGACCTAACGGGAGATAACGGGTACAAGTCAACTAACCCCAAATTTCTTTTTTTTTCACTAAAATAAATTCTTGAATTTATTTTAGTTAATCTTAGGTGATCAAATATTTTTTTTTTCCTATATAAATATACATTTAAGAAATTTTTAAAAAAAAAAAATATGGGAGAGTGATGGGTGGAGGGGGGGGGGTCACTCACGTGACCCCCCTATTTCATTTAGAATGCCATATACATCAAATTGCTTCAGCCCCAAATTCCCGAGAGTCACTGGAGCTAAGGAAAAAAAAAAGAAGAAAGAGAGAAACGTGAGGGCCAGTGACGCGAGCGAAGGGCGAAGTTTCGGGGAAGAAGAAGGAGGCTACGGCGGCGGCGTTTGGGGCGGAGCTGGGTGGCGCTGGACCGTGTTCTGGCCGGAGAAGACGTCCACGGTGGTTGGAGGCGGCGTGCACGGCGGAAACGACGTTAAAGGACGCTAAAGTTGCGGGACTCCGTTTTAGCCGGATTTTCGCCGGAAAACGGCCGTTCCGAGCTCGGGGAAGGTGACTAGGAGCTTACTCTACCCCGTAGCATCATTTAATCCGATCGAATCGAGGTAAGTAGTCCCCAATCACTCAAATCCCGAATTTATCAATTTTAGGGATTTCTGGAAAAATTCCAAATTGATACATTTGGTCATTCTAAGCTTCAATTGGATGTTGTTGGGTTGATTGGAAGTATGTGGAAGTGATTATGTTGATAAATTGATGTTGGAAGTTACTAATGTGGAAAAACCTAGACTAATGAGTTTCCAATAGGATTTAAAGTGATTTGAAATGTTGGATGGATAGTATTAGAGTCGATTGGAGTGTTGAATTATTATTTTATAATGGTATAAATTATTAGAATAGACAAGGGGTTGAAGAATGAATAATTTAGTTTTAATTGGAAACTAGATTATTGATGAAGGAGATAAATTCTAGTTCATATAGCCAATTTGGGATTAGGAGGTGAATTAGGAAGTTGGTTAGCCCGTGATAGACGCCGGAGAATTATTTAGTTAGTGAAATTCCTTAGTTGGGGCAAATTCCAACTTTTGAGTATATTGACCCACATGTGTGTATATGTGATAATAAGTTATAAGTGGAGTTGGAAATTAGTAAGTATGGGCCATTGGAAATTATGATTTTCATAGGTTATTAAATTAATAAAGGAATGAGAAAAGTCACATATGCACATTTGTTGGTAAATGGATAACTTGGGAAATTTAAGTTGAAGGGAGGTTGGAAATTTAAATATAAATTTCAATGAATGTTCAAAGAAGGGGTAAAAAGGTAATGAGAACAAGTGTGAGACACTTGAAAAATGGCATAAAGAGAAAAAGAGAAATTTAGACCAAGAATGTGATTCTTGGCAAAGTTAAACACATTCATATAGCATAAGCATTTCATATGCATACATGTTGCATAGAATATAAATGTTAATGACGTACGTATATTCGATAGGTAACCGCGAGTCATCTGGAGCGGGAGTGACTCCAGAATTGGAGCCGGGAAGCCGTCCAGGTGAGGGGTTTCCCATCCTTGCCCAGGGTTGGATGTGGATGTGTAAAGGTGGTTTGATTGATTTCTTGATTGCAGAAATTATTAGAAATTGACATGCTATTGTTGATCCTAAAAAGGATTTATTTGAATATATTTGTGTTTGCGAATATTACTCGTGATAATATAGTACTGAAGGGTGTTCACGTGATGACACGGGACACGCCTAATAGTACGGATAAAAGGGGTAGGATATTGATATGAATTGAGTTCTGGCTGTCTTAATAACTAGAAACACACTCAAGAAACTAAACTCGTTTTCTCAAAACGTCGACGTATCTTGTTTTAAATGAATTTAGGATCTCCCTAGAATTAGGGATTTTCGAAACGAGGGCTGGGTACTAATTAAAGAATAGGCAAATTTCATAATGAGTTAGAAAGTCTTAGTGAGTTTTCACTTGTTAAGCGCAATAGAAAATTTTATACAGGGTAGATAGAGTCAAAACTCCAAGGTATGGCTTGGAAAGTGAATAGAGTCAGACAAAAGATAATCGCCCGTTGAGGCCATTGCCCTGGCCTGGCACTAGGGTCAGTTAAAACTAAAGATAATCGCCCGTTGAGGCCATTACCCTAGCCTGGTACTAGGGTCAGTTAAAAATATATATATAATTGCCGTGGAGGCCATTGCCCTAGCTTGGTTCTAGGGTCAGTTGTGTGATTCATTGCATTTAGTTTATCATGTAAATTGTGAATGTTTATGAGGAGTATGCTAGAGAATGCATGATATTAGGTTTATCTACGTGTAATGTTATATAAATGTTGCCTGGTCACTGTATAACACATGTTAAACCAGAAATTTCATGCGCGTGTGGATGTGAGTGTTTCCCTCTCCCCAGCTGCTGTGGTACCCGCCACTTAGCCGAGGATGGGATTCTCCTCACTGAGTCAAGTGGTTAAGACTCACTCCTCTTTTTAAATATTTCAGATACAGGTATTGGACAGGCGTCGACGTCCGGGCAGTGACACGGACATCTCACCACTTGTAACGTTTCGTTCGCGTGGGTGGTTTTGTTTTGGTTATTCATATTTCATATTTTGAGTTGTAAATATATATATATATATTCTAAGTTGTAAATGGGATGTAAATATTTACAGCTTTTGAATTATATATGTTATCTAGCATTGTCGGCTTCACATGAACTTATAGATAGGATTCTGGGTGTTGGGAAGTCAATTATTTGTTTATATATATATATATACGTTCCAACGCATGTGAATAGGATAGGTTGTACGTATTGAGACGTACAACCAATATGATATGGATATATACATACGTGTGAAGTTGTACATGGTTGTGTGGAAATATATATACTTGCATGTGGATAGGATAGATTACACGCATTGAGGCGTGTGATCACGTATATACATAACTGTGAATGTGTATGTATATAAGATTGGTTGAACAGGTTATATATATGTTGCGTGTGAATAGGATAGATCATTCCCTTGTGGTTTGATCACTGTATATATATATATAACTATGTGTGATTGATTGTGTGATTGGTTGAATATACCTACTTGAAATGGGCTGAAGCGGCAATGAGAGCCGTGGATTGTAGGTTACCTAGGCCACTAAGGATGGTGTGGCCACTATCTATTATGTGAATATTGTTTGTTGAGTGTATAACAGGGTAGTTACATTCTATGGTTATGGGGAAGGCTTACGGGTTTGGGGACGAAATCCTAACCCCGTGCCGGTCACGTACTCCTAAAATTGGGGGTCGTGACAAAGTTGGTATCAGAGGCAGGTTGTTTCTTTAAGTCATGTGAAGCCATTGGTATAACCGGGTGTCGGTTTACCCTTCTTTGTGTACCCGGGCGCAAAGTGGGAGTAAAAAGTCACTTGTGGGAGTACCCAGGACAGTTTGAGTCAGCTTTTCTTTCATTCCATCTTATGTTGTCATAGTTGTATGAATACTCATCAGGTGACGTTCTTGTGCAGTATAGGGATGCCGCCAACTACCAGACGAGGTAGGAGGGGTGGTAAAGTTACTGCCAGAGCTGATGAGGAATCAGTTAGGGAGGAGAGAATACCTCCTAGAGGCCGAGCAAGAGGTCGTGCTCGTGGCCGTGGAAGAGCAAGAGGGAGAGAGACACCAGTAGAACAACCCTCAGAGCCACAGGTAGAGACGGGTGCTCCGTCGGTGGCCGAAATGCTGACTGTGGGATTTCAGGAGCTGAGAGCTGAAATCACCCGCCAGATTCAACAAGAGGTCCGTCGACTAGTGGTCGGCGAAGTGGAAGAACCGGTACTACCCGAGGGACAAGGGGTAGGAGAAGTAGAAGAAAGAGGTGAAGGGCCAAGAGAAGATTGGCAAATGGGGGAGGTGCCTAGAAGACCGAGGGGCGGCCCAAGAGAGTTGCCAATTACAAAATTTCTGAAGTTGAATCCGCCTACCTTTTGCGGAACCGAAATAAAAGAGGACCCTCAACACTTCATTCGTGATGTAATTAGAATTGGAGAGTTGTTGAGGTGTTCGGGTGGAGAAATGGTAGAACTTGCCTCGTTTCAGTTGAGAGGCGCTGCAAGAATATGGTTTGAGTCAGTAAGGAAGAGATATGCTCAGAGAATTGCACCTATGACCTGGGAAGATTTTCAGAGGGAATTCCTAGGTCGGTTTCTATCTGAGGGAACTAAATATGCTAAGCGTCAACAGTTTGAAGATTTGTGGATGACGCCTAACATGACAGTGACAGAGTTTGAGCTACAGTACACGGAGTTAGCTCAATATGCTCCTGAATTGGTTCCAAATGAGAGGGAATTAATTAAGCGGTTCATCCATAGATTGGTTGAGCCATTGTTCATGGTACTGCTACCCCAGTGTGATCATTTTGAGACTCTAGCACAGGCTGCTGATTGTGCCAGAGTGATAGAGAATAGAAGAAAATTTGGGACGTCGGCAAATCCCAAGAACAAGCTGTTGATGAGCAGTGAAAGTCAAGGGTGGAAGAAGAAACAAAAGGTGACAGGAAGCTCGGGCGTAGTCTCAACTTTTGTGGGACAAGCAGGTGGACAAACTACTACTACCGCCACAGGTACTTGGAGGAACAATAGGCAGGATGGGCAGAGATCCCAAGGTAGTGGTCAGAGTGGTAGCCAGAGGCAGCAATGTGCAACATGTGGCAGGTATCATTTCGGTGTATGCCGGAAACTGGTGGGAGCGTGTTATACATGTGGCGAAATGGGCCACCTATCTAGGGAGTGTCCCAAAAGAAGGGAAGGTACAAGTGTAAGGAGTAATTTAACTCCAAGAACGACACCGATTCCAGCTCCACCGGTAAGGACTGTACCCCCTCAGATTAATACTTCTGGCGTGGGCAGAGGCAGAGGCACAGGAGCAGGTGGTAGAGGTACAGGTGCACCGGGAGGAGGACAGGCACGTGTATTTGCTTTGTCCAGGCAGGATGCGCATGCTTCCAACACTGTGGTAACAGGTATACTTACCGTATGCTCTCTCAAGGCCTTTGTATTATTTGACTCTGGGTCTACACATTCATACATGTCACATGCATTTGCACGGAAGTTAGAGAAACGCCCAACCAAGTTAAAAGAGACAGAAAAAGTCTCTACTCCGATGGGTAACTCAGTTCAAGTCAAATATGTTTATGAGTCGTGTGTGGTTGAAGTCGAGGGTCATGAGACAATGATAGATCTTCGCTTGCTACATATGGTGGATCTAGATGTTATTTTGGGCATGGACTGGTTGGCATCTTGTCATGCAGTGGTTGACTGTAGGGCCAAGTGCTTAAAGTTCAATATGCCTGGTGAAGAACCATTTGTGATATGGGGTGATGGTGGTGCATCACGGCCAAGCTTGATTTCGGCAATGCAAGCTTCCAAGTTACTTGAAAAAGGGTGTAAGGGGTATTTGGCATTCGTGAAAGACACTACGAAGGAAGTAGCTTCACCGGATCAAGTACCAGTGGTGCGGGAATTCTTAGATGTATTTCCAGAAGAGTTGCCGGGGTTGCCTCCCGATCGGGAAATTGAGTTCGAAATTGAATTGCAACCCGGTACTCTACCTATTTCTACACCACCATATCGAATGGCTCCTAAAGAATTGAAGGAGTTACATGCTCAATTGCAAGAATTGCTTGATAAAGGCTTTATTCGGCCAAGCTTTTCGCCGTGGGGTGCTCCGGTATTATTTGTGAAGAAGAAGGATGGCACTTTGAGATTGTGTATTGATTACCGGAAGTTGAATAAGGTAACGGTTCGCAATCAATACCCGCTTCCAAGAATCGATGATTTGTTTGATCAACTGCAAGGTGCCAAGCGGTTTTCCAAGATTGATTTGAGGTCTGGGTATCATCAGTTGAAGATCAGAAGTGAAGATGTACCCAAGACTGCTTTTCGAACCCGATACGGCCACTATGAATTTCTAGTTATGTCGTTCGGTCTTACTAATGCACCAGCAGCTTTCATGGATTTGATGAACCGGGTTTTCAAGCCATTCCTAGATAAGTTTGTCATTGTTTTTATAGATGACATTCTAATCTATTCTAAAAACGCGGAGGAGCACGCAACCCACTTGAGAATGGCATTACAAAAGCTCAGAGAAGAAAAGTTGTATGCTAAGTTCTCAAAGTGTGAATTTTGGCTGGATAGAGTCGCTTTTTTGGGTCACGTGGTATCATCAGAGGGAATCCACGTTGATCCAAGTAAGGTGGAGGCGGTGAAGAATTGGTCCCAACCAACCTCAGTCACAGAGATACGCAGTTTCTTGGGTTTGGCTGGGTACTACAGGAGGTTTGTGCAGGATTTTTCAAAGATCGCTGCACCTCTTACAAAGCTAACTCAGAAAGGGGTAAAATTTGAATGGAGTGACAAGTGTGAAGAAAGTTTTCAGAAATTGAAGGAGAGTCTCACCACAGCACCAGTCTTAGCACTTCCTGAAGGTACTGGAGGATATGTGGTTTACTGTGATGCTTCACGGATTGGGTTAGGGTGTGTTCTTATGCAACATGGGAAAGTAATTGCTTATGCGTCTAGGCAACTTCGGAAGCATGAGAGGAACTACCCGACTCACGATCTTGAGATGGCAGCGGTGGTATTTGCCTTAAAAATATGGAGGCATTACCTATATGGAGAAACTTGTGAAATTTATACAGACCACAAAAGCCTCAAGTACATATTTGAACAGAAAGACTTAAATTTGAGACAACGCAGGTGGATGGAATTGATAAAGGATTATGATTGTACAATTCTTTACCATCCTGGCAAGGCAAATGTTGTAGCAGATGCTCTGAGCCGGAAGACAATGGGTAGCTTAGCCCATATTAGCGAAGTCCGGAAACCATTGATTCGGGAGTTGCATGAACTAGAGCAGTATGGAACTCAGTTTGAAATTGGAGATTCCAACTTGTTCTTAGCTCATATTCAAGCGAAATCAACTCTTATTGAGGAAGTGAAGTCCAAGCAAGATCAAGACGCCAACCTCAACCAGATTCGAGATGCAGTTAATGAGGGGAAATGGAATGATACTCGATTCTCTATTGATGAGAATGGCATACTCCGGTTGGAGGGAAGATTGTGTGTACCTATAGTGAATGGTTTAAAAGGAAAGATTCTTGATGAGGCACACAAGACCGCTTATACAATCCATCCCGGAGGTAACAAAATGTATCAAGATCTTAGGGAGCTATACTGGTGGAATGGTATGAAGAGGGATGTGGCAGACTATGTATCTAGATGCTTAGTATGTCAGCAAGTTAAGGCTGAACACCAAAAGCCCGCCGGAACGCTTCAGCAGATAGAAATTCCAGAGTGGAAGTGGGAGAGAATTACGATGGATTTTGTGTCAGGATTGCCGCGATCACAGAGGGGTTTTGATTCGGTTTGGGTTATAGTTGATCGGATGACCAAGTCCGCTCACTTCTTGCCGGTTAAGACCACTTACGGAGTGGGTCAGTATGCCCAGTTGTACATATCAGAGATAGTGAGGTTACACGGAGTTCCGGTGTCGATTATCTCTGACAGGGGGCCACAGTTTACCTCTCGGTTTTGGAGAGCATTGCAGGAGGCATTGGGGACTAGGGTCGATCTGAGTACCGCATTTCATCCCCAGACTGATGGGCAATCTGAGAGAACCATTCAGGTGTTAGAGGATATGCTTAGGGCGTGTGTTATGGATTTCGGCGGGAGTTGGGAGAGGTATTTACCGTTAGCAGAGTTTGCCTACAATAATAGCTACCAATCCAGTATACAGATGGCACCATTTGAGGCTTTATATGGCCGGAGGTGTAGATCCCCTATTGGGTGGTTTGAAGTCGGAGAGTCCAAGTTAGTTGGCCCGGAACTTGTTCAAGAAGCTATGGGCAAGGTAAAGATAATCAGAGAAAGGCTTGCGACGGCTCAAAGTAGACAGAAGTCGTATGCTGACAACCGTAGAAGGGAGTTAGAGTTTGCTGTGGGTGAGCAGGTATTCTTGAAAATTTCACCAATGAGAGGCGTAATGAGATTTGGCAAGAAGGGCAAGCTAAGTCCGAGATACATTGGGCCATTCGAGATTTTAGCACGTGTAGGGAAGGTTGCCTACCGCCTTCAATTGCCGGCGGAACTAGAAGGAGTTCATCCGGTGTTTCATGTATCAATGCTTCGCAAGTACTTGCCAGATCCTTCTCATGTGATCCAACCCCAAGAAGTACAACTAACCGAAGACTTGACATATGAGGAAATACCAGTGGAAATCTTAGATTATCAAGTAAAGAAGTTGAGATCGAAAGAAATCCCGTTGGTAAAGGTTCTGTGGCGGAATCATTCAGTCGAAGAAGCTACATGGGAAGTCGAGGCTGATATGCGCAGGACGTATCCTCGTCTATTTGAAAACTAAGGTTAGTATATTATTGAAATTCGAGGACGAATTTTCTTAAGGGGGGAAGATTGTAATATCCGGAATATTTTTAAAATAACGTTAAGGTCCTAATCTAATTTTTAATTGAAATTGGGAGAAAATTTGAAACAAATAAAATTTTTCGTGGACAAATTGGGACCTAACGGGAGATAACGGGTACAAGTCAACTAACCCCAAATTTCTTTTTTTTCACTAAAATAAATTCTTGAATTTATTTTAGTTAATCTTAGGTGATCAAATATTTTTTTTTTCCTATATAAATATACATTTAAGAAATTTTTAAAAAAAAAAAAATATGGGAGAGTGATGGGTGGAGGGGGGGGGGTCACTCACGTGACCCCCCTATTTCATTTAGAATGCCATATACATCAAATTGCTTCAGCCCCAAATTCCCGAGAGTCACTGGAGCTAAGGAAAAAAAAAAGAAGAAAGAGAGAAACGTGAGGGCCAGTGACGCGAGCGAAGGGCGAAGTTTCGGGGAAGAAGAAGGAGGCTACGGCGGCGGCGTTTGGGGCGGAGCTGGGTGGCGCTGGACCGTGTTCTGGCCGGAGAAGACGTCCACGGTGGTTGGAGGCGGCGTGCACGGCGGAAACGACGTTAAAGGACGCTAAAGTTGCGGGACTCCGTTTTAGCCGGATTTTCGCCGGAAAACGGCCGTTCCGAGCTCGGGGAAGGTGACTAGGAGCTTACTCTACCCCGTAGCATCATTTAATCCGATCGAATCGAGGTAAGTAGTCCCCAATCACTCAAATCCCGAATTTATCAATTTTAGGGATTTCTGGAAAAATTCCAAATTGATACATTTGGTCATTCTAAGCTTCAATTGGATGTTGTTGGGTTGATTGGAAGTATGTGGAAGTGATTATGTTGATAAATTGATGTTGGAAGTTACTAATGTGGAAAAACCTAGACTAATGAGTTTCCAATAGGATTTAAAGTGATTTGAAATGTTGGATGGATAGTATTAGAGTCGATTGGAGTGTTGAATTATTATTTTATAATGGTATAAATTATTAGAATAGACAAGGGGTTGAAGAATGAATAATTTAGTTTTAATTGGAAACTAGATTATTGATGAAGGAGATAAATTCTAGTTCATATAGCCAATTTGGGATTAGGAGGTGAATTAGGAAGTTGGTTAGCCCGTGATAGACGCCGGAGAATTATTTAGTTAGTGAAATTCCTTAGTTGGGGCAAATTCCAACTTTTGAGTATATTGACCCACATGTGTGTATATGTGATAATAAGTTATAAGTGGAGTTGGAAATTAGTAAGTATGGGCCATTGGAAATTATGATTTTCATAGGTTATTAAATTAATAAAGGAATGAGAAAAGTCACATATGCACATTTGTTGGTAAATGGATAACTTGGGAAATTTAAGTTGAAGGGAGGTTGGAAATTTAAATATAAATTTCAATGAATGTTCAAAGAAGGGGTAAAAAGGTAATGAGAACAAGTGTGAGACACTTGAAAAATGGCATAAAGAGAAAAAGAGAAATTTAGACCAAGAATGTGATTCTTGGCAAAGTTAAACACATTCATATAGCATAAGCATTTCATATGCATACATGTTGCATAGAATATAAATGTTAATGACGTACGTATATTCGATAGGTAACCGCGAGTCATCTGGAGCGGGAGTGACTCCAGAATTGGAGCCGGGAAGCCGTCCAGGTGAGGGGTTTCCCATCCTTGCCCAGGGTTGGATGTGGATGTGTAAAGGTGGTTTGATTGATTTCTTGATTGCAGAAATTATTAGAAATTGACATGCTATTGTTGATCCTAAAAAGGATTTATTTGAATATATTTGTGTTTGCGAATATTACTCGTGATAATATAGTACTGAAGGGTGTTCACGTGATGACACGGGACACGCCTAATAGTACGGATAAAAGGGGTAGGATATTGATATGAATTGAGTTCTGGCTGTCTTAATAACTAGAAACACACTCAAGAAACTAAACTCGTTTTCTCAAAACGTCGACGTATCTTGTTTTAAATGAATTTAGGATCTCCCTAGAATTAGGGATTTTCGAAACGAGGGCTGGGTACTAATTAAAGAATAGGCAAATTTCATAATGAGTTAGAAAGTCTTAGTGAGTTTTCACTTGTTAAGCGCAATAGAAAATTTTATACAGGGTAGATAGAGTCAAAACTCCAAGGTATGGCTTGGAAAGTGAATAGAGTCAGACAAAAGATAATCGCCCGTTGAGGCCATTGCCCTGGCCTGGCACTAGGGTCAGTTAAAACTAAAGATAATCGCCCGTTGAGGCCATTACCCTAGCCTGGTACTAGGGTCAGTTAAAAATATATATATAATTGCCGTGGAGGCCATTGCCCTAGCTTGGTTCTAGGGTCAGTTGTGTGATTCATTGCATTTAGTTTATCATGTAAATTGTGAATGTTTATGAGGAGTATGCTAGAGAATGCATGATATTAGGTTTATCTACGTGTAATGTTTTATAAATGTTGCCTGGTCACTGTATAACACATGTTAAACCAGAAATTTCATGCGCGTGTGGATGTGAGTGTTTCCCTCTCCCCAGCTGCTGTGGTACCCGCCACTTAGCCGAGGATGGGATTCTCCTCACTGAGTCAAGTGGTTAAGACTCACTCCTCTTTTTAAATATTTCAGATACAGGTATTGGACAGGCGTCGACGTCCGGGCAGTGACACGGACATCTCACCACTTGTAACGTTTCGTTCGCGTGGGTGGTTTTGTTTTGGTTATTCATATTTCATATTTTGAGTTGTAAATATATATATATATATTCTAAGTTGTAAATGGGATGTAAATATTTACAGCTTTTGAATTATATATGTTATCTAGCATTGTCGGCTTCACATGAACTTATAGATAGGATTCTGGGTGTTGGGAAGTCAATTATTTGTTTATATATATATATATACGTTCCAACGCATGTGAATAGGATAGGTTGTACGTATTGAGACGTACAACCAATATGATATGGATATATACATACGTGTGAAGTTGTACATGGTTGTGTGGAAATATATATACTTGCATGTGGATAGGATAGATTACACGCATTGGGGCGTGTGATCACGTATATACATAACTGTGAATGTGTATGTATATAAGATTGGTTGAACAGGTTATATATATGTTGCGTGTGAATAGGATAGATCATTCCCTTGTGGTTTGATCACTGTATATATATATATAACTATGTGTGATTGATTGTGTGATTGGTTGAATATACCTACTTGAAATGGGCTGAAGCCGCAATGAGAGCCGTGGATTGTAGGTTACCTAGGCCACTAAGGATGGTGTGGCCACTATCTATTATGTGAATATTGTTTGTTGAGTGTATAACAGGGTAGTTACATTCTATGGTTATGGGGAAGGCTTACGGGTTTGGGGACGAAATCCTAACCCCGTGCCGGTCACGTACTCCTAAAATTGGGGTCGTGACAATAGTAAAACAAGCAGATTTATATTTCCCATTTGCATCTAGCCATAACTCTGGTCTCACTCCTAAACATTGCAAATCTTTTCGAGCATTCAAGTTATCTTTTGTCTTTCCAGCTTCTTTCAACAAAGTATACAACACATTGTCACTCACATTTTTTCAATGTGCATCATATCTAAATTGTGTCGCAACTTAAGAAAAACCCAATATGGCAATTGAAAAAATATACTTATTTTTCTCCATTGTTGGGTCTCTTGCACGTGGTCTTTCTCTTACTGAATCTGACTCTAGAGGCTTACCAAATCCCACATTAATGCCTTCTGTTTGATTCAGTCACATGGCACCATCTAGTTGAATTGGAGGATCCCGTCTTTCTGTTGTCCCATCAAAACGATTTCGATTAAATCTATAACTTTGTTGTGCTGGCAAGAATCTAGGATGACCCATGAAGCAAGACTTTTCCAATTGGTGAGTTTCATAGGCTTTTGATCAAAATTGCATGATGGACAAGCATAGCCGGTGTAGGTATTCCAACCAGATAAATTACCTAACCCTGGGAAATCACTTATAGTCCATAACAATACAGCCCGCATTTTGAACTTCTGGTTAGTTGAAGAATCAAATGTTTCAACGCCCTCGACCCACAAATCATATAATTCTTTTATTAGCGGTTGTAGATACACATCAATGTCATTTCCAGGCATTTTTTTCCCAGGTATGATAATAGACAACATTAAAGATGTTTGCTTTATACACATCCATGGTGGAAAGTTGTATGGAATCAAAATAACCGGCCAAATGCTATAATTAGTGCTCATTGTTCCAAAAGGATTAAAACCATCACTAGCCAACCCAAGTCTAAGATTTATGTGTTCTTCAGCAAATCCTGGGTATTGAGCATCAAATGACTTCCATGCTTCACCATCTCTTGGATGTCTAAGAAGACCATCTAAGTTTCGATCTGTAGCATGCCACCTCAAATGCTCTGCTGTTTTAGTGGACATATACAATCTTTGCAATCTTGGAGTGAGTGGAAAATAGCGTAACACATTTGCAGGTCTCTTTTTTTGTTTTTTATTTCCACCACGTCCATTGTTACTATCCACCCTTGTATTTGTCTTCCACCTAGAAGTATTACATGTTTTACATTTGTCATGTTCAGTATCATTCCGCCAATATAGCACACAATCGTTTGGACAAGCATGGATAGTTTGATAATTAAGACTCAACTTGTTTATGGTCTTTTTGGCATCATAAAACAATTTCGGAAGCCTTGCATTTTCAAATGCATCCCTCAACAATTCCAAAATCATGTCCATATCTTTATCATTCACTCGACATAAGCATTTATTGTGACAAAGCTTAACCAAAAAGGAAAGCTTTGAATACTTCGTACAACCTTCATACAATTCTTGATTTTCATCATTCATCAATTCATCGAATTTGCAATTTTCCCCATTTGTTCCACTAGTGGAACCAATGTGCACCTCACTATTTGGATGGTGGCATGACCCTGGTTCATCAATGTTTCTATCTCTAAAGACCCCAAAGGCATCGTGTAATAAATCTTGCATTTCCCCACCTACTTGCTCCACTTGTACCAAAGGAGTTGTAGGGGCATCTTCCTCTACCCGTTCACCATACCTAATCCAAGTAGTGTACCCCAACGGGAACCCATTGCATATCAAGTGATCAAACATAACGTTCCTTGTAAACCATTTTTTAAAGCCACATGAGAGACATGGGCATTTCACAATCCCTTCCACATAAGGCCGAGAAAATGCAAAATCGAGAAAACTTTCTACACCAGCAACATGTTCTGGTGAATAGCGTGACCTACTAATCCAACTTATATCCATAGCTACACCTAAATAGTTACGAAGAGACTTAATCAGAATAGTTACACTTTTACTAAACATATTATACTTTTACTAAACACTTAAGCTTGTATAATTTCTTATAAATTGTATGTATGACTACGACATAATAGCGTCAACCTAAAAAATTCATTTACCATCATAATTCATAATGAAAGATGAACACATCTAAACATTACAGTAACAAAATTTTGTTTTTCTC
Source organism: Senna tora (assembly GCA_014851425.1). Taxonomy (NCBI): domain Eukaryota; kingdom Viridiplantae; phylum Streptophyta; class Magnoliopsida; order Fabales; family Fabaceae; genus Senna; species Senna tora. Next base: position 13,225,319 of record CM026263.1, on the reverse strand, counting down.
AGAGATTAATAAACACAGCCACTCTAAAACAAAGATATACTCATATCAATATAAGCAAAGTACACTATATTGATGTAGCAACATAGTAATGCAAGAAAAGATGCTCATATTTCAATCAAAGAGAGTTTGATAATATAAAATTTACTTTTATCATACTTACTTTCAACTATATTGATGTAGTTGAAAATGAAAGCACAACTTTAGAAATCTTGCAATTTAGTCAAGCCGCAATTGAACCTGCAAATAATATGTTTTCACAAAAGAACAAATAGGAAGAAGTCATAATGGGCAAAGGATAATGATAAAATTAAGAAATTCAACTTTTAAATTAAATAATATCAAATCAAAATAAAATAAGCTAAATAACATGGTATTCTAATTCAAATATAGACGTTACCTTCAAATTTATTCAATCTAACTTTATACAATGCATATTTTTGTGCATGTTATCTATATTAAAATGGTTGAGTAATATATATATATATATATATATATATATATATATATATATATATATATATATAGCTTTATATGTGTATGCATTTGGAAGTGACACGTTGTGTAGAAAATAGAGATAAGTGCAGTTGGGAGAGACACATAAGTAGCTTAGGTACGACGCTGCAAAGTTGCAGTTAAGAGAAATTCGCATCTCTATTCATTATTTCATTCAAATAATAAATGAGCCCTCACATGTATTGGTGTTTAGCTGACAATTTGATCGGTATTTAGTAAAAATTTAATGTATTTATTGATTTAAATTTAAGTGTTAAATCAAACTGAATCATAAACAAACAAGGTTTAATGATTTTAGACTTTTAAAATATATACTGAGAAATATTTCAATTCATATGTAAGACTTCAACTTCTATTTCAATCAAACAACTTATATAGCTCATGATAATCAACTTACTTGTTGACAAATTCTGGTTTAAAATACCTCTCAGTTTATGGGGAAAAAATGGTCAATCCAATTTGGTTTATGTACTTGGGCGTATACTTTAACATACTAGGATGGATATTTCATTAGAAAACAAACTAGGAAGATAGGTCCATTCAATATATGGGCCCAAAATAAATTCAAACCTGTTTTTGATCCATTAATATATGAGTTGGCATGTGGACTTTCAAGTTTCAATAAACGACCAAGCTTGTGAATTTATTTATCTATATTTTAAAAAATTATCAAATATTTAATATTTTATTATTTTAAATCATAATAATAATTTTATCTTTTTTTCAAAAATAAATTACATGCACGGTACGTGCATGCGAAACCTCTAGTGTTATATATGTACATGAAAATCTTTTTAAATCCTAGATCAAGCAAACTCATAACAAAAACTACAAGCAACCTAAAAGAAAGAAACAAAGATATAGCTCTTATGTATTATGCAACAAGCAGAAACTTCTCAGCAACTATATCTTATAATGGCACAATTAATAAAAAATAAATAATTAAACTTACTCACTTTGTTATTAAATTCTTCAAGAAAAAAAATTAACTCATAGATTAAATGTTTTAAAAGGCCAAATTAAGCTGAAAATAAATATTTTCACTTGTAATATTTTATTAGAAATCCTGATATATATATATATATATATATATATATATATATATATATATATATATATATATATATATATATATAGTAGCAAACACCTAAAAATTCTAAGTTCTATCATTACAATATAATTTAGTGATGTAAAGATCAAATTACATGTATGAAGTATATATGCTTTTAAAGATGAAGAGATGTATCAACACCAGAGTCAGAGTACTCTGAGTCCTTGAAAGATTGTGTGTGGTTGCTGTAATTTGATGTATATATATAAAATTGTATTGAATGGTATGATTTTTTTTTTTACTTTTAATCTAAAATCAGAGCATCTTTTAAGATATACTTGAATTAAGATGAATAACTGTAATATCCGAGATATTCAGATTTAATTATTTTCATTTTTATTAAATTTATTTTTCTATCAGAAAGAAAAATAAATTAAATTAAAGAATTATAGGGTTAAAAATAGAATAAAGAAGAAAGTAAAAGGGGATATTTATAAATTTTTTTGGACCTAAAAGAAAAGAGGATTAAAAAGCATGAGGGAAAAAGAGGATATGACAAGTAAACAAGTTTTTCTAATAAAATATATATATATATATATATATATTATCTAATAATAAAAATATACATATAATATATATATATATATATATATATATATATATATATATATAATAAAATATATGTATATTAAAATAGTGGGGGAGGGGGGGCTAAACCGTGACCCCCTCTCGTTTTAATTAAAACATACACAAAAGAAAAAAAATAATATAATAATATGTATTAAAATAATGGGGGGCCAAATCGTGACGCCCACCCAATTCTCACACACACACACATTATAATAAAAGAAAAAGCAAAGCAAATAGAAGGCAGAAGTATCAAAACTCAGCACACAAACGCACAAAGCCGAGAAAAACCGAGAAGGAGAGGGAGAAGGGGCACCAACCGGATTCTCGCCGGAGAAGGTAACCGGAGTCTTCACTCAATACTCACTAGCTTTCTAGCCGATTGATTCAAGGTGAGAAAGCCCCAATCCTCCAAAACCCCAATTTCTTCAATATTGGGTATTTTAGGAATTCTTCAAATACTTCCAATCGGGGCATTCCGGGGTTAAATTTGAGCTTAGTGGGTGTTATTGAAAGCTTAGTAAGGTTCAGAATCGAAGTTAAACCGTAGGATTTGATCGGGTATGGAAATTAGGAAAATTTAGATAGAAAATTCCTATAAATTGAATTATTGCTAGCTGGATGCATATATAGGCTTGGATTGGAATAGTATAGGTGTTCTAATTGCTAGAAATAGACAAGGGAATAAAGCCCAAGTATTTACCGTCTCAACCGGAACTCAATCCGATGAAGAAGAGGCAAAATACTAAGCCACCGTAAAGTAAGGAGCTGTGCGGTGGGTTGAACACCTCGGTCTAGTCCGTGGTGGACACCTAAAACCCGCTAAATTGGTTCCAAGGCTCTAATTATACCCAATTATATTTTTATATATAATTAAAGGGGTAATAATTAAGCTTTTACTCGGCGAATAAGGGAGACGGTGGGATGAGTAAGCTAAAGCCTCTTTTGAACCGTGAATTTAATTCTTTTATTAGTTAAATACCCATATGAACACATGAAGGGAAATTTAGACAAGTGGAAATCTCTAACCTAAGCAATTAGAGGTTCTAAATGGCTCGAAACTGTGAAAGTCGAATATGGGGCATTCTGGACTTTCAGAAAGAGCAAATAAGACGACGTAACGAACTAAATAATTAATTCTTGGAAAATAGCTAAAGGGTGCATAAGCATTAGCATGACACGTGCATGGTAGATGCTTAGTTAAGCGTTCTAAATTTCTTAAATATAATGTGTATAGGGCACCACAGAGTGATTGGAGCTTCAGACACTCCGAGTACTGATCAGGAGGGCCAATGAGGTGAGGGGCTCTCTCATCCCTGCCCCACAGGGTTGGATGACTACGTGGAAAATGTGGCTTGCTCTATTTTGTGCAAATTGATATATGGAATATATTTATATGAATAAATTTGTGTTACGCGTGTATGATTTGCAAATAAGTAGTCAACGTGCAATAGTATATGTGCTTATATGATTAATCACAAGGTGTATATGCGCTATTGTGGTCACCGAGCCTTATATGATACCGTGGGTAGGATTGAGTCGAAATTTCAAATGTGAGAGTTTATTAATATTAGGAACCCACTTAAATTAATCATCGTTCAAAGGTTTTGACCGTATGGTACATTGAGGAAAATGAACCTAGGTTGTTAAGTGTGAGTGAAAGTGATGCATAATTGAAAAGGGGGAAACTAGGCCTAGCTAATTCACACGTGTAATATTCAATTAATTATTAATAGGGCGTCTTTCAAGGTCGAATAAGTTATTTGAACTTGTTTAAGTTAGTTCGGGTAGATCGAGTCGGTTATCCTGGTCGGACAGACAGGATTCAGTTAATAGTAAGTATGTCACATAGTGGCCATTACCTTGGTTTAACCGGGGTCAGACAAGTTGCCGGCTATTACTCTAAGCGTGCCTTTGAGTCAGAAAGTTCCTAGTTTGATCAACTAGGTTCAAATAAGACATTGCCTTCAGGCCAGTATTTCTCTTAGCGTAACACGAGAGAGAGAAAGTGAATGCCTTCGGGCTAGTACTTCACTTAGCGTAATGCAGGAGACAGAAAGTGAATGCCTACGAGCATAACTATGTATGACTTATGAAAAGAAATGATATATGTTTATGATTGGTTTACATGCGGATTAATAAACATGTTAGGAGCATGAATTAGGAATTTTAATTGTGAATATGATATATTGATTGCCTAATCATATTAAAGGTCACAATATAAATCCGTTTCATGCGCATGTAGTGGTTACTCCCTTCCCCCAGCTGTAGTGGTACCCGCTGCTATGCCAGGGATGGGGGAGCTTCTCACTGAGTCTGTTCGACTCACCCCCTATTTACATGTTTCAGATACAGGTGGTTTAGGAGTCGGGAACGCATCCACTTCTTCTCAAGGAGGCGGACAACTCTGAAGACCGCACGCTTTGTTCGCGTCGGTAGTTATTTTGATTATGTATATGTGTTGCGATGTATACATACATATATATATATATATATATATGAATCCTTTTTGGGCGTGGCGTATGTATGTTTACATCTGCGGTGTATATATATATGTCACACTTGAATTCTAGCATTGTCGACTTCATACAGATTAAAATTAGGTCTTGGTGATGGGAATATAGGCTACGATATAAAATATATCATGTATATACGTATATGACTTCTGCATGCGACTAGGATATCACACGCATTGAGGCGTGTGATCAATACGTAAATTATATGTATGTGTGATTGAATACCTTTTTGTGTGAAAATATGGCTTCTGCATGTGAATAGGATAGATTACAAGCATTGAGGCGTGTGATCAATATGTAAACTATATGTAAGCGTGTGATTGAATATATGTATGATTGTATACAGGACTTCTGCATGTGAATAGGATAGATCACCCGCCCTGAAGCGCGTGATCAATATGTATATTATATGTACTTGTGAATGAATATGTGTATATGTATAGACTGAAGCGGCGTTGAGCGAGCCGTGGATTGCAAACTGCTTAGGTCACTGGAAAGGGATGACCATATATGTTATATATTGTTTGTATTAGAAAAGGGTAGTTATAAACATGTGGAAATCTCAATCATGGGTTAGAGGCTTACGGGATAGGAGAAATCCTACTTCCCGTGCCGGTCACGGACGTCCGATAGGGGGTCGTGACAATAACAGAGGGGGAGAGAAATACGGTTTTATACAATTTTTTAAAAATGTAATTCCAAATTTTCTCTTATTGAATAGACATTTCATTTTCCTTTTCTTCCCATGTTCTCTTTAATCTAAATATACTTGACCATACTTTGGAAAGAAACACTCCCAAGTCCCAAGCAGATTTGTTCCACCAACCATTTACCAATTACCAATCACTAGGCACACTATCGACAATAGGAAAAACAATCATAAAACTGAATTTTCAGCCCCAGACTATCACACTGGTTACTGGACACTGAGAAACATTAAGTAGTAGCTCTTCTCAGACATCATTTCACAACCTTCCTACAAATCCCTCATAATACTAGGGCTATATTATCAAAATGTTAGAGCCCACACATGATCGAGAGGTTACTTATTGCTACCCAGTATAAATAACTCAAAAGAAACGACGAATGCCAAACATTGAAGACAAATAAACAAAATGTAGTCTATTCAACTCTAGGAAATCACATTAGTTACTAGCAGATAAGCCAAAACTAGATGTGGACTGCTGTAGATATTGAAAGTTACCAATAAACCCACTCCTCAATTTAAAAAGCACAAAACAGTGAAAGCTCACCCAACACAGTGAAGCAAATAATTATATATATATGCACACTCCATGCTGCTCAAAATAGATTAATTACTTCCAAATCAAACACAAACAATCAGACACATACCAGTACAAAGCTAACGAACCATTCAAAATTTCAAACTTATTATAATTATTATATTCCCTCGAGAATATAATTAATAAATGGATTAGGAATATCATTAATTTTATCAGCCGTCAGTACTGAAGAAGGCAAATGACAAGTAAAGCAGAAAACAAAGGACTCGTGCTCCTAATACAGTTGTTAGAAGACATTGACATTTGCTATTCCAGAGTCACTAAAAAATACTTAAACAGAAACCAAATTGCAATCAAATAAATAATAAGCATCTTCATCAATTAATCAGTGGAGAATCAAAATTTGGGTATTATGAATCATGATTCATAAGTGAACACGGTGGAAAAATCCAAGAAGCACAAGAGCTAGTGTATGGTACAACAATAGATGAATAATATGGAGGAGCATATTTTTTTACTTTCTCCGCGCTCTAAGAGAGGAGCTCTGTCACTTCTAGACTCCCGCATCCTCGCGAAATGGAAATCTCAACCACCAAAAATGTAACAAAGATAGAAATATTGGATTTGATTATATATAGAAGTGGTGGGTCATAAATAAAGTATTGGTCAATTCTTTGAGCGTATGAAAAAGCGAAAGGCGCAGAGCAGAATTGAGTTGAGTGATTGGGGTTTGTTTCTCACTTGGTGGTCACAGTGAAAGAGACCACAGGAGTCGAGAGACAAAGAGAGAGGAAATTGGGAGAATATGCCGTTCAGAGAGAGAGAGAGGTTCAGTGGGTTAAATAGAAGACTCATTGTTGCCGTTCAACGCTGTCGTTCGCCGTTCGCCGTTCGCCGTCGTGCTGCTTGCTCGTCGTTGCTTGAAGAGAAAATTGTGGTACGGTGAGTTAGGTCAGAATCGTGGAGAGAATGTGTTTAGGTCTAAAAGCGTGGCCGGTTTGGGGAAAAAAAGGCGCCTAATGAAAAAGGGGATAAGCGGCAAATTGATGTTTTTTTTTTAATTTATTCACTTTTGCCCACGGTTCTGAATGTAGGTAAACAACCGTGGTTAAATGAAATGCAATATTGCATCTAACCACGGTTGGCAATAAACGTGGGTAGGTAACCGCCGTTAGACACCTTCTTTTTTGTAGTGGATTAATGTAAAAAAAAAAGGCTTACGCAGCGTCTTCAATGTCAACAGTAACACGCTTGTTGTTCGAGTCATTGGGTGAAGACTGATGAACTTGGAACATGTTATAAATGCGACCAATCACATATGCAAATCAAAAAATCATGATGATGTTGATAAGTCTCCCAAAAATCAGTCTTCACTTAAAAAAATTATTGCGAGAGATGTCATTATGATGGAGAAAGTTAATCTAAGAATATACCAACTAATATATTCGGATCAAGCTCCCCAGATATTATTCGCTGAGCCTCAACAAAAGAAAATCCAAAATGATGAATAGAACCATCATCATCAGCAAGTGCTACTCGAGTTTGGAATAGCAAATTAAGCTTAAAAGCATGCCTGGTGGGACGAAAATAGCTACTCGCAGATACAACGTTGAATTGAGACATAATATATACATCTCCCTCTTTCAAAATATTCCTAAATTTGCTTGAAAAAACACTCTTAATCGAAGCATTTATCTTAGATCCCTGTCATTATTAGATAAATGTCAAATTTTTTTAATCGTTTTGTATAAGAAATCCAAAAAAAAAGGTGTTAAATGATGAATACAAAAGAAAATTTTGTCAATAGTACATTTCTGTCACATAAAACCATTTCAAGAGCATTATGTTGGCATGTTTTCAGATAGGGAGGCGTCTCCCACAAACGCACGACCCGGACCTTTATCTTCCATGTAGTCTTAGATCTGTTAATTGCGCCTACAACATCAATAAATTGATCCATGATCCAGCGAATTTCTGTCCAAAAAACGTATTTCGAAAAACTTGTGAAAAAATATTAATAAAAAACATTTGTTGAGATCTACACAAATGCTTTGCAATTTTCACCTTCTTTGATAATATATTACAGTGAGGTATAAAATATAAATTGAGAAGTGTTTAAAGACAGACCGAAAAATGTAGAAGTATCACGACTGCCGTTTAGAGGACCGTGATCGGCACAGACACAGGGAATATCCCTATACCTGTAAGCCTTATCACCTAATTGACAGAATAGCTATTATTGAAAAATACATTCACATGCATTATAATACCATGGCTAAACCGAAATGGTGACCTATCCTAGGCAAGCAAATCCACGGCCAGTGCCGCTTCAGGATATAGATATAGGAAAACACACATAATATATAACCTATGTACTGGCTACACATCCGAAGATAATGCCTATCCTATTCACATGCAACAGATATGTGTGTGTATATATATATATATATATATTGAAAACATGTTTTTCCTGCATTGTAATCTAACGGATCCTGATCTTTAAGGTGCGGGAAGCTGACAGTTATAGATTTAGTAATACAGTCTAATTAGGTACGTCTACCCTTTACTTTATGATACAGTGATAAAGTAAATTAAATTACAATTACACTTTATTCACCCACTTGAACAAGTTATGGGTCTTGGAAAATGTTGCTCAACCCTCGTTCCACCGAGACTCCTTTCACTTGTACTTAACCTGTCTCTGTGTAGAAAAAATGAGGTGTGAGTCTTAACCACGCGACTCAGTGAGGACTCTCCCATCCTCGGCGCAAGGCGGGTACCTTACCGCTGGGACTGGGAGTCATACACAACCACATGCACAAACAACTAGTTACTGTGAGTTAGCATGCATTCTTGGTGATCACACAATAACAGAAATTTCACCCAAACACTCACATGCATTTAGCAGATATAAGCATGCAGCAGTTTAATTCACATCATCACTCAACAAGTAAACATATAACATATAATGCCGGCTTTTACTTACCGATCTTCTCACGTTCAACATGTTTGAATCAACCACGACGTTGTGGTGACGTAATCCTGTACATCACTACTACGCTGCACAATCAGAAATCATATGCAAACACAGACAATTTGTATATACACACAGATACTATAACATACATCTACTTAATATCCCCAACTCTGGGGTTTCTACTAGCCACTACGTGGCTTTCCCACTTTGAACCCGTGCACTCGGGTTGCTGGCCACCACGTGGCAAATATACTTAACCCATTCACTCGGGTACTGGTCACCTCGTGACAATTATGTTAATCGAACAATAACTAACCCATTCACTTCGGTACTAGTCACCTCGTGACAATTCTATTAATCAAACACAATCAACTTCTATCTATCAAACATTTGATACGTAGCCACCGCGTGGCACGTCCAGACCCCTTACTGCGGGGCAATAGCTTGAGCCCACTCGTCCATTACCCAACCAGGCCACATGGCGGGCACGGCACGACGTCTTGAAGCATGGCCACTGACACACCCTGGACCAACTCCACAGGATGGTTTCTCTTTTACTAGGCTAGGCTCACGATTCACCCGTAGGTTCCTCCCGTGTCTCCTTATAGGATTCTTTGTATCTTTCCCGAAGGATAAACAATTCTTCTCCTTATTAATATGGACGAGTATCCTTAACAGGATATAACTCATACCCGTCCAGATGCACTCTCTGAGCCTCAAGTTATCGTCATAGCAATATAAAACCTTTCTCACCCTATTGCAAGGATAGGGCAATGACATCGTCATGGTGATTATAAAACTGAGGTCTCAAATGTCATCTGACGTTGTTCTAGTCGATGTCTCACATATCTAGCATAACCAAATCCGAAACCCACCAATAACTCCCTTTGCATGATTTTAATTTAAGTCACCGTCGTGATGAGTTTTCAAAATAAAGTTTAGCCCTTCCATACAAGGACTCTTGCCACCATCGTGGAAAAGATTTAATAAAATACTCATCATGCCTCCGGAGTGTATGAGTTGGATTTGTAACACACCAATCATAGCAAGCAATTATACTCTACTCCTATGTCTTCATATCCAAGCTACTTTCCACAACCTATTTTCTATTTCTTTCATTCTTTTAGCATTCTATATCTCTAGCAAACACATACCAGACAAGCAGAGAATATACATACTCATGTAATCCACAAAAGCATACAACCCTAGGAGCAGAGATGGAAGAACCCTCACCTTGGCCAACCTTCCATGCAATCCTCTCTTGTAACTTTAGTCTCCTCGGAGTCCCTGTTGCACTCTATTGCGTGCCGTTGTTCCTATAAGAACAACATTTACTTCATTAAATTTATTACTTAACTTAACTCATTATTTATCTTTCCATTACTCTCGCATGTAGTCCATGGTTGTCGCAGAGTCAAGCTCTTGGTCTTATCGGACTTCTCTATCCTGACTTATGCGTATCCTTCCTCGGACACTTGACTTACTCAAATATAACACTCTACTTGAGTGTTTCACATGCTTGGATTTGAGTACTAAACCTTTATCTCCACTGTATTCACATCTAAGGAAGCTTATCTAACTTAATTGGAAGGAATCCTAATTTTAGGAAGGTCTAAACATTTTGATTCAACTTGTGTTTCTACTTGGGTTCTAGAAATCTAGTTTCTAAACCTTAATATACCTCCAATTTATCCTACTTAAGGTTTCCTAAATATTTATGAGGGGAGAATGTTGAAATTTTAGAAATTGGATTTCATTGTTCCGCAAGCTTCCACTCTAGGGAAACAAGAAAGTACCTAAATTAATTCTTGATGCTTGATAGCATATTTAGAATTATTCTAGGGTGTTTAAGATTGATAGGAAGAGGTTTGGAGCCCTCACAATCACCCTTAAAATGTATTTGGGCAAATCGAGCAGGGACCCGACACGTTAACGTCAAGTTTCAACCTTAATAACCTCGGGCCAGCTCTTCACGGGTCTTGTTCAGCTAATATTTCCACAATATAATTTCAATAGGACCAATCCAAGCCTATTTACTCAAATCCAAGGTCAATTCCAAAGTTACCAACAATTTCCCAATTTGGAAATAATTATAATTTCAATAATATCAATCCAAGCCTATTTACTCAAATCCAAGCTCAATCCTAATTATCAACAATTTTCCCCAATTTGGAAATAATTATAATTTCAACCCTAAATCCTTCCAAATTTAAATTTAGGCAAATCCAAGAATATAATCTCGATTCCTACCCCAACTAAGTGTTCAAGAACACTTCCTAGGTTTCAATCAACCCTCCAAACAACTCAATCAAAGATCAATCGAAGAAATCCCTAAAAATGGAAAATTTGAGGGTTTAGAATGAAATTGGGGTTACCAACCTTGATTCGATTGGTGGGAGGTGTGGAAGATGTTGTAACCGAGCTCCGGTGACTTTTTCCGGTGCCGGCTAGCTCTTCTCCGGCCACTTTTCTGGCAAAATCCTCATCTTCCCCTTCTTCCTCCCTCACCTCTCCACCCTCTCTCTCTCTTCTTCGTTTTCTTCTCGACCTCTCTCTCTCTTTCTCTTTTCTTTCTCTTTTTCTTTCTTTCTTTTCTATTTCTTATATCAACCACGGCAACCCCACTATGTAATTAAATAATATATATATATATAATAATAATAATAATAAATAATTAAATAATTAAATAATAGGATAATTAATAATTAATAATTATATTAATTAAATACTTAAATAATAAATAAATAAATATAATTAAAATTAAATTAATTAATAATTTAATAAATAATAAGTAATATGTATTTTTAATTTAATCTCTTTCCCCATTTAATTCAGGTTTCTACTTTCTTTGGTCCTGAATTAAATCCCAAAATTTATTTTCTATTTCTTTTCTTTCCCTTTTATTTTATCCTAAACCTCGAAAAAAAAATTCGGGTATTACAATCCTCGAAAAAAAAATTTCTTTCCGGTTTCTTTTAACTTTCATAATTTTCCTATATTCTTTTTAATGTTTTAATTCCTAGCCCTAGAGTAAAACCTTCTTTAATCCTCAAAATTTTTATAGTGCCTTTTGAAAAGAAGTGAGAATATTGGAATTGGAATCATCTAATAAATGCGTCAAAATAAATTACAACATATGTCATGGACTATTTAATGCTGATTCTAATCAGATATGAAAATGTATCAATTACTCATTAATTGCAAATGTTAGAATCAATTTAAATTTTTATGATTGAGTAAATCAGAATATATTGCATTAGACATTGCCACGTATGCGTATCTTATATTATATGGCGACTAATCTGGCTCTTAGGTGATATATTAAACGACATGTGGATTTATTTCCATAAATTAAATATTTTGTGGTATGAGGTGTTGATTGAGCAAAGGATGCCTGAATCCTATGTGGCAAGAAATGGAGCTAGGTATGTTACTATTTATATATATATATATATATATATATATATATATATATATAGATTAGGATCAATTAAATTTAAAAGATGAAAAAAACATTAAAGTAATAATTTGATAGTATACTATACAATTATAATTTACATTTACACGGTTGCGGGGAATTTTTTTTTTTGAGATTTAAGAGATTAAATTAGAGAAATCTGTATCTTTCACAAATCAAATTAATACTTTATTTTAATTTAATATTACGCATAAGATGTTTTGATTTAAAAAACAATATAATTAATGGTAACATTTTTTTCTTGAGAGTTAAGAGTATCTTTCAAAAATCAAATTAGTAATTCAATTTAATTTAAAATTACGTATAAAATCCTTCCCACGTGGCTATTCTTCATCTAAAGGTGATTTCTTTGATGTTGAATTTGAGTATTTAAAACCATTAACTTTTAATTGCCAATCATATTAATTAAAAGTATTGTCTCAAGTAGGCAATTTATTCGTTATAGAAAAAATGATATAGAGCATTTATATTTATTTGTTCCTTATTAATTTGATTGATCAATGATTTTTTTGGTGCTAGAATCTGATTGATTGTATCAAAATCATGAATTACACCGATATACATAGTTAACCTCAGGATAATGTAATTATAGGATATGAATTTGATATTGATGATTAAATTGATTTCTATCATTTAAGGTTGGAATTATTAATACAAAATCTCAAAAAAATCACGTAAATCTAAAAAAAATCACTTGGGTGAAGACTGATGAACTTGGGACATGTTATAAACGTGACAAATCACATCTGCAAGTCAAAAAAATCATGATGATGTTCATAAGTCTCCAAACAATCGGTCTTCACCAACAAAAAATATTGTGAGAGATTTCATTATGATGGAGAAAGTTAATATAAGAATGTACCAACTAATATAGTCTGATCAAGCTCCCTATACCAACTAGCTTTTGGCCCGTGCACATGCACGGGAAATTATTAAAGTTTTTATAATAGTAATGCCAAACATTATATATTATTCATAATGAATAATGGAGACCCAACATATTTGTATCCATTTAGATGGTACTACGAAGGCATATATTTATGTAATAGTCTAAATGAAGATTTAAATTTTAGAATTCTGACCAAGTTTACCTTATATTAATGTAGTAATGTTTTATTTGACTTTAAAATAAGTAATCTACATTTATTAGCATTATATATAAGAATATATTATTTTCTATATATATCAATTTTAATATTGCATCTTGTCTTCATTTTAGTCTCGGTCTGTAATTTGCAATAATATCTGCTTTGGAAATTAGTTACGTGTTTAATAATGAATTATTAATTCAATTGGAAATTAAAAATGAAATTAATTTCAGGCTTTTGACTTTTAATATGTACATTAATTAATTAACAAAGATAATTATGGATTTCATGTCAATCTGCTACTTTTGAATCTAATTTCTCTAAATCTTACATTTGAAACTTTCAATTTTTATCCTCTGATTGTTCAATTAATTTGACTATTAAATTCCATTTTTGATAAACTATGAAACATAGATTATAATTTTTAAAAAATTTTAAAATCTGTTTTATCTCTACCATAAAAAAACTGTTTTATTTCTCACAATTTCCAGATTTAAATATGGTCCCTCAAATTTAATGCTGGATTTTTAATCAAGAAACTAATAAATTATTAAAATAAAAATAATAATTAGATTCCAAATATTAATACAAAATTTTAATATATTGTGATTTAACGTGATTTTATGCTAAAAAAATTGTTCTGTTCATTTAAGCTTTTCTAATATTATGAAAATAAAAAGGTAATATAAATGAAGATTTAAATTTTATAATTATAATCAATTTGACGTTATATTAAAGTATAAATATTTGTTTTGAATTTAAAATAATTATTCTACATTTATTAGTGTCACGACCCCAAATCGGGAGTATGTGATCGACACGGGAATAGATTTTTAACCCTAAACCCATAAGACTTACCCTGTAAAACGTAACTATAACTACCCTACTATACAACCAATATATACAACATAATAATAGTGGTCACACCTCACTGGTGGCCTAATTAACCTGTAATCCGCGGTTCGCTCAATACCGCTTCAGCTCAGCCTAGTGTATAGATCACTACAAAAAAATTAAATTTAGCAACGGTTTTTTTTGTTTTAGCGACGGTTTTAACTGCCACTAAAGCACTCAATGGCGGTTTATAAAACTGCTGCAAAGTCTTCCGTCGCAAGGGTTGTAGCGACGGTTAGGAGACCGACACTAAATAGCGATAGTTCAAAAATTGCCGTTAAATAGCGGTGGTTTTCAAAATCGCCGTTAAATAGCGGCGGTTTTGAAAAAACCGCCGTTAAATTTGTGGCGGTTTTGTAAACCGTCGCTATTAGTTAAGATGTAAAATTTTTATATTTTAGTAAATAATTTCATATTTATTTGATCTTATTTATATATAACCAAAATATACTTATATTTATATTAAAATATTTGCTATTAAAACTAAATTTAGATAAATCAATTTGTTCAAATACAAATCTTCTAAAATAATAAACGTTCCAAACTAAAATTGTCATAAGACTTCTTGCAAACTAAAATTGTCATCTTGCAAACTAAAATTGTCATAAGACTTGCAAACTAAAATTACTATAAAACTACTTACAAACTAAAATTACCATTAAAGTTTCAAACAAAAATTATAATCAAGTAGCTTACAAACCAAAATTATCACAAAATTAAAGTTTCACCCTATAACATATTCATCTACCCATATATATATATATATATATATGTATATATATATATACATATATATATATATATTCATCTTCCATCAATTGTTTCACCTTAGTGATATAATCACCCATTATTTCTCCGTCCTTGGATTTGCCTGCCAGAAAGAGTTTTTTTATTATACATCAAGTTACCAAGAAATAACATAATTTAGTTAGAACAAAAAACTCAAACAATCAAATTAAAGAAAATAAAATAACAATAATGCTATAATGCCAAACTTTTTTGGTAGCATACACATGGAGCTTCCCTAATTAACCGTACCTGTAGTCAATGTTCAATTATAGATAGGCATATGCATGCAAGCAATCTCTCTCTATCCCACCTTTAACCCTTAATTCATGCACACATAGACATGAGGGCCATACACAAACGGCCATAGCCTCAACATTTAATCATGTTTCATATTCCAAAGTGGATGACAATAAAATACATGTTGGACTACCACAAACGTCTTCTTAACTATTTACCTTTTACACCAAAAATTAAAATCCAATCTCTACAAAATGTGAAGAATAATAAGTCAAAAGCAATGTCTAATAAAATTTCCCTACTAAGAAAAGTTGAAAAACAGAGGCTATGACGTTGGCGTGCATTCTGGAGATAATTAGACCAAGTATAAAACTTCAACTGCTGAAATTTGATTTACAAGAGAAACGAAGAAGAAAAAAAAACTCTGAATTGATAGATCGACTTCAGTAAAGCATAGAAAGTCCATCAAAGTCGGTCAACAGCTGCGTATTTCAGTAGGGAACACAGAATGCTCAAAATGTTCAAAACTCGCAATCTCCAAACACTTTATTCCCCTACATTTTCTCCGCAAGTAAACGAAAAGACTAAAGCACAAAGTTATAAAAGTCACATTCAGATTGGCCAACACGCAACCAAAGAGAAATAAACCATCTCATCACAGCCAAAACCAGATCAGGATAGAAGCGAAGCAAGAGCATCCAAATAAGTCCAAACAAACATATAAACTAGGTGAATCGTCAATGGGCGTGAGTTAGATAGTAATGCTTTAACTCGGATTTACAAACTCTAAAACAAGCATTCCACAACATAAATAGAGATTCCATGAGCAGAGCAAAAATAGAGATACCACTTCAGAGCAGAGCACCAACGGACTTCAAACACGAGCACAGAAGGAGCTTCATGGCAACGCACAGTAGCAACGGACGGCGGCAATGGTGGCAACGGACGGCCAGAAAGGAGGCAACGGACGGCGGCAAAGGAGCTTCAAAGCGCGGAACCCTAATGTGTTTTGTTTTCTTTTGCTTTCAAATTTTGTTCATATCGATGGGAGCCTTCTTTTTTTTTTTGCCTGGATGAAAGTATTTTTAAATATTAAATCTTAAATAAAATATATTAATTTTTAAATATTAAAATAGATTAATTAAGAATTATTTCTAATTAATATTTTTTGGTAAAAAATGAAGTAAAAGGGATTTTTATAAATTTTCATAAATTTATATTTATTTTAATTTTTATGTTTAAAATTATTTAATTTCATTTAACATTTATAAAATTTAAATTAATTAAATATTAAAATATTTTTATTTTTAAATATTAAAATATATTTAATAAAAATTATTTCTAATTAATATTTTTTGGTGAAAAATGAAGTAAAAGGGATTTTTTTATAAATTTTCATAAATTTATATTTATTTTAATTTTTATGTTTAAAATTATTTAATTTCATTTAGTTATACATAAATTAATATATTAAAATAGATTAATCAAAAATAAAATCTATTTAATATTTTTTTTAGAAATAAAGGGATTTTAGAAATTTTCATAAAATTATATTTATTTTAAGTACCTTTTATAATTAAAATTATTTAAATAATTTATTCAAACTAAATATAAAAAGTAACTTTATTTTTATTACTAAATAATAAAAATAATTAATATATAAAAATAAAAAAATAAAATTAAAATTACTTAACGGCAGTTTTGAGAGAACTACCGTTAAATAGCGGCGGTTGGGCTTAACCGCCGTTATTTAGCGGCGGTTAAGGCCAAACCGCCGTTAGTTAACGGCGGTTAAGAAGAACCGCCGATAATTAACGGCGGTTTTGTCTTAACCGCCGTTAATTAACGGGGGTTAAGACAAATCGCCGCTAAATAACATTTTTTTTGTAGTGGATATATATCAACACTCATAATATAAATATTTATATCATATTGACCATACGTCTCAATACGTATGATCTATCCTATTCACATGTAGCAAGCACACATAATATAAATATCCATATCATATTGACCGTACGCCTCAATACGTACGATCTATCCTATTCGCATGCAGAAGTTTATATATTCATACGTATATCCTAGTTTATCCTCAAACTGGACCTTGTCTTTAAATACATTTTAAGCCGACAAGTCTAGAGTAGGTACATATCGAAAGCTGTAAATATATATATACAACTCTTACAACTTATAATATGTACAACCAAAAGAAACAAAATAACCAACAGGTGTCCACCCATGCGAACAAGTGCGTAAGGATGGTCTGATGTCTGTCTCACTGTCCGGACGTCGATGCCTGCCCGATCCTTGTATCTGAAACATTAAAGCAGAGGGAGTGAGTCAAACAGACTCAGTGAGAAGCTTCCCATCCTTGGCGTAGCGGTGGGTACCACTACAGCTCGGGAAAGGGAAACACCCACAATCACATGCGCATAAAAATCCAGTTTATCAAATGTTATATTACGATCAGACAATATTAATATAACATAAAATCATAGATAAACCTGCGGATCATGCTCCTTTGTCATGGTTTTCATAAACAAGTAAACATTTTTAACATATCTTTTGAAAACTGTAAATCACTCAACTGACCCTAGTATCAAGTTAGGGCAATGGCCTCAACGGGCAAATTATTTTAATCTTTAACTGACCCTAGTGCCAGGCTAGAGCAATGGCCTCAACGGCAAATCTTTTAATCTTTTAACTGACCCTAGTGTCAAGCTAGGGCAATGTCCTCAACGGGCAAATGTTTTAATATTTAACTGACCCTAGTGCCAGGCTAGGGCAATGGCCTCAACGGGCAAATCTTTTCTGACTCGTTTCTCACCCCGAGCTTTCAGCTGGGATTATGACTCTATCTACCCATTTCTATACTTTACCTAGGTGGTGTGAACCTCCCTATGACTCACTAATCGATTTATGAGATTTTTTTAATCCTTATTTAATACCCAAACCCTTGATTAGATCATAACCTAGCTCTAAGGCCGTTCCTAAGTTCAATTACCATAAAACGTCAACGTTTACTAACAACTTCAATACAATTTCTTTAATGAGTTTCTAATTAATAGGGTAAACCAAACCTTGGACTCAATCAACAACTTAGCCCCTTGCTTGTACTATTCGGCGTATCTCATGTCATCACATGGATACCCTCCAGTACCTCTTTACCTGTAGTCAAACACACACATACAAATACTGTCATATATAACAGTTTAGGAACAACAATAGCATGTTAACCACTAAGTAATTGTTACAAATAGTCAAGTTGGCAAAGCACATATCCACATCCACAATCAACCCTGTAGGGCAAGGATAGATGGGAAACCCCTCACCTGGACGGCTCCCTTGTGCTTGTCTTGGAGTAACTCCCGCTCCGGACGAGTCATGGTTTCCTAACGAATGCATTCAAGTGGTTAACATCTCAACTATATGTAATTCATATGCATACGACATGCTTGTGCCTAAAATGCATCTAGACGTTGCCAAGAACTGAGTCCTTGGTCTTATCCGTCTTCCCTCTCTTCTATGAGAGTCTCAAGTGCATCGCACTTGGTTTCATACAACTATCGTTCTCCTTGAGTTGCTTTTGGAGCCTTGGATTTGAGTTACTAAACCTCAACGTGCTTCTAATGACGGTGTAAAAAGAATTTAGAAATTCAAGTTGGACTTAGCTTATTCCGTAAGTTTCTATCCTTGAGGAACAAGAAGACATTTGAAATGATTTTTTATCCTTAAAAACATGGTTCGGGTGTCCTAAGATGTTTAGGATTTAAAATAGGAGATTCGGACACTCCGGATTGGCTTAAAAAGGGGGTTTTGGGCATGCTGGGCAGAGACCGGGCGCTGTGGCACCAAGCTGCTGCCCAACAGCTCTTTATATACCCGAGAGCGGGCGCTGCAGCGCTAGCTCGCAGCACAGCAATTCGTTTGCTGTGCTGTGGGCTGGTTTGGGCCCGTTTCGGCCCCATTCCGACCCCGGCTTCGACTCCGCACCTCACGGGTTTTGTTCACCTACATTCCAACGACATAAATCGAACTCTAACTACTCAAATCCAAGCCCGATTCCAAATTTATCAACGAATCCCCAAATTGGGAATATTTAAAATTTTCAACCCCAAACCCTTTCAAATTCGAATTCGGCTAAACCCGAGGGTATAGCCTCGATTCTTACCCCAACTAAGTGTTCAAGAACACTTCCTAGGTCTCAATCTACCCTCGAAAGAACCCAATCGAAGGTTGATCGAAGAAATCCCTAAAATTGTAGAAATTGGGGGTTTCGAATGAAATTGGGGTTACCAACCTTTGATTCGATTGGTAGAAGGTGTAGGAGACGTCGTACCCGAGCTCCGGTGACTTTTCCGGCGTCGGCTAGCTCTCCCCGGTGAGTTTTCCGACGAACACCAACCTTTCTTCTTCTTCTCCTTCACGCCTCACCCTCTCTCTCTCTCTTCTTTCTCTCTCATTCTCTTCTTTCTTTTGTTTCTAATCCTGTAGCGCCCACTTCTTTCTTTTCTATTTATTTACTTTCTTCTTCCCTTCCACTTACAAAGAAAAAACCCACGGCACCTTCCCCAAATTAAAAATAAATAATTGATTAAAATTAAAATAAAATACTAAATAACTAAATATAATACTAATAATATAATTAAAATAAAGAAGAAGTGGAAATTATCCCCAATTAAATCCTCCTCTTTCCAATTCAATTTTTATTTTCTCTTATATCCAAAATTTAAATACCCAAAAATATTTCCTACTCCCCTTTTCCCTATTTAATTCAGGTTTCCAATTTCTTAGGTCCTGAATTAAATCCAAAAATTTATTTTCTACTTCTTTTCTTTCCCTTTCATTTCATTTTAAACCTAAAAAAAATTTCTCGGGTATTACAATTAGCATTTTGAATGAGAATATATGATTTGATATATATAATAATTTCACTAGAGATTATTTTATTTATTTCTCCATAATCTGTGACTAATAATATATGTTAATTACCTGTTGAATAATAAATAATTTATTCACAAATCAAGGATGAAATAAATTTCAGATTTTTGAGTTTAATATGTATTTTTATTTTTTAATTCACAAAGTTATTGATGGAGCCCTCTGATTTTTTTTTCATGTTTTTACATGGACTCAAATCTTAGAATTCGAACCAATATATGATTTGATTTTACCAATATAAATGATGTCTCATTAACTTTTGCATTTTTATTATTCCATTAGGGTTTCCAATGAACTACATTTAATGCTCCGTATAAATTATATGATTTGCTAATTCTTGTTTTAACTTATATATTTCTGTTATTCATTAGATTATGATCTGCATTCAATCATAACTATGTTTTATATGATTATCATAAAATGAAGGTTTAACTTAAATAAATTAAGATTTTTTTTATGATCATTGCAATTTATTTTAGTTAGCATAATTACCAAACCTACAACTGTAAATTCAATCAGAATCAAAAACTAGACAAAGCACCTTCGCAAAGCACCACCGAAAGAAGAATCAAAACTCATAAGAAATGCATCATCAGTCATCACTCAACGCCAAATTGCATAATGAATCTCTAGAGGCAGCAAATTGGCTAATTGAAACCCATAATTATGAGCTTAACCAACAACTTGATTGTCAACCATCAAATTTACTAAGAGTAAAAGAGATGGTCGTATCAACCATAAAATAATTTTTTTTCGGAGAATTGAAATGTGTTCCAAAACTTCACAAGCATCCAACATACACAGATTGTAGATTATGGAAAAGAGTAATACCTTTTTCCAAATGACATTAGGAAAAAAAAGAAAGTTAGCAAAATGGCAAAATATTATTTAGAAATAAGAATAAAAAACGTTTAGGTATGTAAACTGAAGTACTTCATCTGCGTGTCCTGGAAGGTCTTGCTTTAATGTGCGCGTCCTAATATCCCAGATCTTGATAATCAAGCACAATAAAAGGTCGTTTTGACAGAGTACATTTCATATGTATATTGGTTTAACAACAAAACATTTCATTGAAAGAAATATGTAAAAACAAAAAATCAAAATACCTTGTGGTGAAGTCTTTGCTTCCACTTAAAAGAAGCCTACTGTCTACAGACCAGCTGTGTAATAAAACCCAATTTTCCAGAGTAACATATTTTGAACGGAAGACATTAATTTTTCAATTTGAAAAAAAGTAGGAATTCCATATGTATATTGGCATAACAAGAAAACAAACATTAAGGGGGAAGCAAAAGTAAGAATTTCATATGTATATTGGCATCAACTTGATTTATCAAACAATATAGTCCCATGATCGCGCTGAAGGAATAAAATTCATATCTGACATACCAGAATTAGTTGTTGAACAACGATTGACAGGTCAAATCCGGAAAATAGCTTGAGATCTATCAATGGAGCTTATGGCATTAAACTTCCATGTTTTAGCTTCTGGAAAAACAACTGTAGAGTCTCTCAATAACAAAACAGAAATATATAGATTTTATAAAGAAAAAATAAGGGAGGATGAATTATACGATTTGAGATCCTGAAATTAAACAACATATATCAATTAGTGCAAAAATCAAGGTAATTGTAATTGGGATATCGGTCAGCTATTGATAGTGATGAATTGATCATTAATTGCCTTGAATCAATTCAAATTTGAATAATACATAAATGTTACAATCATTGACATGTGGCAACTAAGAATGCCAAGCTGGAGGATCAAAAATTATGTGGAATTACTATGGATGTACACGTGGATAAGTGCATGACATGTGGACTGAAGGCTTCAGATTAAGTAATAATGAGGTGTTAGTTGAGCAAACCACTCCTTAATGGGTAGAGTACTATATTTCGCGTCCTCGGACCCAGACTTAGCGAGTATCAAAGTCAATGCCTATATCCAGACCGTACGAATAGTCGAATCCCCATACCCGAACTCAGACACATAAAACTTTTAAAATAAATTATTATTTTTTAATATAAAATTTATGTTTATCAACTATTCATTAAAAAAATATGCTTTTAAATTATATATATATATATATATATATATATATATATATAATATTAAATATTTTTTTATTATCATTTTATATTTTCTCAATCAAAAAGTTTAAAAATAGTACTTTTATATATAAAAATAAATCATTATTATTGTGGACAGGGTATGGGTAGGGTACCTCTTTACCCGTCCCTGAACCCAATGACTTTGTACCTGGAACCATACCCAGACCCACAAGGTAAAATTTCAGGGTACTCATTGGGTATGGGTATTTTGACCATCCCTAATCTATAGGTGATTTCTTTGATGTTGAATTTGAGTATTTAAAACCATTAACTTTTGATTGTCAATCATATTAATTAATGGTATTTTATCAAGTAGGCAATTTATTCCTTTATATGCACGTTAGAAGGAATAAATTATTTTAGTTAAATTTTTAAGAGTGTAAATTAGAACATTAAACATATTTAAAGACTCAAATTAATAGTTAAATTTAATTTATTCATTATATAAAAAAAAGATATATAGGATTTATATATATTTGTTCCTTATTAATTTGATTGATCAATTTTTTTTTGGTGCTACAATCTGATTGTTTGTATTAAAATAATGAATTAATAATTTAATAAATGTAATCCCTAAAATAGACGTAAAAAGAAAATTTCTTTTGAGATTTAAGAGATTAAATTAGAAAATCTTGTATCTTTCACAAATCAAATAAATACTTCATTTTAATTTAATATTAGGCATAAGATGTTTTGATTTTTAAAAAAATAACAATATAATTAATGGTAACATTTTTTTCTTGAGAGTTAAGACACAAAATTAGAAGAATCTGTATCTTTTAAAAATCAAATTAGTAATTCAATTTAATTTAAAATTACGTATAAAATCCTTCCACGTGGCTATTCTTCATCTAAAGGTGATTTCTTTGATGTTGAATTTGAGTATTTAAAACCATTAACTTTTAATTGTCAATCATATTAATTAAATGTATTGTGTCAAGTAGACAATTTATTCGTTATAGAAAAAATGATATAGAGCATTTATATTTATTTGTTCCTTATTAATTTGATTTATCAATGATTTTTTTGGGTGCTACAATATGATTGATTGTATTAAAATTATGAATTACACCGATATACATAGTTGACCTCAGGATAATGTATTATAGGATATGAGTTTGATATTGATGATTAAATTGATTTCTATCATTTAAGGTTGAAATTGTTAATACAAAATCTCAAAAAAACCACTTGGGTGAAGACTGATGAACTTGGGACATGTTATAAACGCAACCAATCACATCTGCAAATAAAAAAATCATGATGATGTTCATAAATCTCCAAAAAATTGGTCTTCACCAACAAAAAATATTGTGAGATATTTCATTATGATGGAGAAAGTTAATATAAGAATATACCAACTAATATATTCGGATCAAGCTCCCCATATATGATTCGCCGAGCCTCAACAAAAGAAAATCCAAAATGATGAATATATAGAACCATTATCATCAGCAAGTGCTACTCAAGTTTGGAACATGAAATTCAGCTTAAACGCATGATTGGTGGGACGAAAAGTACATTTCTTTCACATAAAACCATTTCAAGAGCATTATGTTGGCATGTTTTCGGATAATGAGGCGTCTCCCACAAATGCACAACCCGGACCTTTATCTTCCATGTAGTCTTAGATCTGTCAATTCCGCCTACAACATCAATAAACTGATCCATGATCCAGCGAATTTCTGTCCAAAAAATGAATTTGGAAAAATTCGTGAAAAAATATTAATAAGAAACATTTGTTGAGATCTACACAAATGCTTTGCAATTTTCACCTTCTTTGATAAGATATTACAGTGAGGTATAAAATACAAATTGAAAAGTGTTCAAAGAGTACGAAATAAGTGAATAAAGAAAGAAACAATACTTACAAATATAAGTTAGTGTTACAGAGGAAGAAGAATTCACAGTCTACAAAAAAAAGAAGAATATGTAATACCCCAGAAAATTTCGAGGATTAAAGAATGATTTATTTAGAATTTCGAGGATTTAAGAATGATTTATTCCGGGGCTAGGAATTAAAACTTTACAAGGAATGTAGGAAAAGCATGAAAGTTAAGAGAAACCGAAAAGGAACCGGGAAATTTTTCGAAGTTTAAAATAAAATAAAAGATGAAGGAAAGAAGTAAAATATTTTTTTTAATGAACTCAGGACCTAAGAGATTAGAAACCTAAAATAAATAGGAGTAGGAACTATTTTTGCTATTCAATTTGGGAATTAAAAGAAAATAAAATTTAATTGGAAGGAGGATGGATTAAGTTGGAGATATTTTTCAACCTTCTCTTTGGTATTATTATTATGATTAATAATTTATTTATTTATTTAATATTAGTTTCAGATTTTTTTATTAATACTTAAATATATTAATTTGTAAGTAAAAGAGAGGAAAAGAAAATAAAAAGGGAAAAGGGGAGAGGGAGAGAGCCACGGACACAAGAAGCAAGAAGAAAGAAAGAGAAGGAAAGGAGAGAGAGGGAGAAGAGAGAGAGAGAGAGAGAGAGCTAGGGTTTAGAGGTGGGAGGAGATCCAGCGGAAATCTCGCCGGAATCCGGTGAGCCAGAGTTGAAGGAGGAGCATGAGATCATCCTCGTCATCTTCCTCGTCTCAATCTCTCGAGTTAAAGTTGGTACAACGCCCGATTCTCTCCAAGTTCCCATTTTCTTCATTTTTGGAATTGAGTTGACAATCCGAGTTTGGGCGGATTCGAGGGTAGAATAATGTTTCGAAAGTGTTCTTGAACACTCATCAGGGTGAGGATTCGAGGCTAGATCATTAGATTTGACCAGATTCGAAGTTGGAAGGGTTTGTGGTTTATAAAACCCATTTTTCCCAATTTCGAACAATTAACGATTCGGCGACAAATCGGAGTTGGATTTGAGTTGTAAGACTTCCTAAATGTAGTATATATGTAGGAGAACAAGACCCGTGAAAAGTGGAATCAAAGCCGGATCGGAAAATGGTTGAAAAGGGGGCCGAAACCAGCCACAGCACAGCAAAACGTTGCTGTGCTGCGAGCTGGCGCTGCAGCGCCCAAACTGGCACTACTGTGCCCACTTGCTGGTTGGCTAAGGGCTACCAAGGCAGCACCTTGGCACGGCAGCGCCAGGTCCTTGCCTGGCTTGCCCCAAGCCCACTTTAAGGGCGAATTGAGACCTCCGAACCCCCTCTCTTCAATCCTGAGCACCCTAGAACACTTCTAAACATGTTTTTGAGGATTAAATCACTCTAAGTACCTTCTTGTTTCTCAAGGATGGAAACCTGCAGAACAAATTTGGTCTAACTTCGTGAATTACAACCTTACCCCTTCACAACCTTTAGGAAACCTTAAGTGGGATAAATTGGAGGTATATTGAGGTTTAGAAACTAGATTTCTTAGAACCCAAGTAGGATAAATTGGAGGTATATTGAGATTTAGAAACTAGATTTCTTAGAACCCAAGTAGGAACACAGGTTGAATTAAAGTGCTTAGACCTTCCTAGAATTTGGATCCCTTCCAACCAAGCTAGATAAGCTTCCTTAGATGCAAATACAAGTAGCTAGAGGTCTAGTACTCAAATCCAAGAATGTGAAACACTCAAGTAGAGTGTTATATGCGAGTAAGTCAAGTGTCTGAGGAAGGATACACATAAGTCGGGATAGAGAAGTCCAATAAGACAAAGAGCTTGACTCTGTGGCAACCATGGACTACACGTGAGAGTAATGGAGAGATAAGTAACATGTTAAGCTAAGTAATAACCTTAATGAAGTAAATGTTGTTCTTATAGGAACAACGGCATGCAATAGAGTGTAACAGGAACTCCGAGGAGACTAAAGTTACAGGAGAGGATTGCATGGAAGGTTAGCCAAGGTGAGGGTTCTTCCATCTCAGCTCCTAGGGTTGTATGCTTCTGTGGATTACATGAGTATGTACATTCTCTACTTGTGTCGTATAAGTTAGCTAGAGGTATAGAATGTTAAAAGAATAAAGGAACTAGAAAATAGGTTGTGGAAAGTAGCTTAGGAAGACACATGAGTAGAGAGTAATTGTTTTCTATGACACTAGGTTGAGGCTCAGAGAGTGCATATGGACGGGTATATGAGTTATATCCTGTTGAGGATACTTGTACATATTAATAAGGAGAGGAATTGTTGATCCTTCGGGAATGATACAAAGAATCCTATTAATGTGTGAGACTAAGATAAGGAGACATGAGAAGAACCTACGGGTGAACCGTGAGCCTAATCTTGCAGAAGAGAAATCATCCTGTTGAGATGGTCCAGGGTGTATCAGTGGACAGGCTTTGAGACGTCGTGTCGTACCCGCCATTGTGGCCTGGTTGGGTAATGGACGAGCGGACTCAAGCTATTACCCCGCAGCAAGGGGTCAGTACGTGCCACGTGGTGGCTATGCGTCAGTTGTTTGATAGATAGAAGTTCATGGTGTTTGGTTAACAGAATTGTTACGAGGTGACCAGTACCCAAGTTTATGGGTTAAGTATGTTTTTCCACTTGGTGGCCAGCAACCCGAGTGCACGGGTTCGAAGTGGGAAAGCCACGTAGTGGCTAGTAGATATCCCAGAGTTGGGGAGATTAAGTAGGTGTATGTTAGCATCTGTGTGTATGTACAAATTGTCTGTGTTTGCATATAATTGCTGATTGTGCAGCGTAGTGGTAACGTACAGGATTACGTCACCACACGTCTTGTTTAATTCAGACATGCTGAAACGTGAGAAGACCGGTAAGTAAAAGCTTGCACTATATGTTACATGTTTACTTGCTGATTGATGACGTGGAATAAACTGCTGCATGTTTACAGTTATTAAATGCATGTGAGTGTTTGGGTGAAATTTCTGTTGTTGTGTGGTCGCCAAGAATGTATGCTAATTAACAATAACCAATTGTTTATGCATGTGGTTGTGTATGACTCCCAATCCCAGCGCCATGGTACCCGCCTTGCGCCAGGGATGGGAGAGTCTTCACTGAGTCGCGTGGTTAAGACTCACACCTCATTTTTACTACACAAAGACAGGTTAAGTACAAGTGGAAGAAGTCTCGGTGGAACGAGGGTTGAGCAGCAGTTTCCAAGACCCAGAACTTGTTCATGTGGGTGAATGCATTGTAATTGTAATTTAATTTACTTTATCGTCGTATCATAAAGTAAAGGGTAGACGTACCCAATTAGATTGTATTACTAAATCTAGAACTGTCAGCTTCACACACCTTAAAGATCAGGATTAATTATACTACGATACATGGAAATTTGTTTTCAAAAAATATATATATATATATACATATATCTGTTGCATGTGAATAGGATAGGCAGCATCTTCGGATGTGTAGCCAGTACACAGGTTATATATTATGTGTGTTTTCTTATATCTATATCCTGAAGCGGCACTGGCCGTGGATTTGCTTGCCTAGGATAGGCCACCATTTCGGTGTAGCCATGGTATTATAATGCATGTGGATGTATTTTCAATAATAGATATTCTGTCAATTACGTGATAAGACTTACAGGCACAGGGATATTTCCTGTGTCTGTGCCGGTCACGGTCCTCTAAATGGGGGTCGTGACAAACTTGGTATTAGAACCAGGTTGTTCTTTAAGGGTGTGAAGCTAACTAGTAGTCTCGGGTGTCAGTTGGGCTAGCCATTATTAATCCGGACGTAACGGTGGTTCCGACAAGCACTTGTGAGGTTACTCAGGATGTTTAGTCATAAATTCTTTCGAGTCATCGCTTTAGGCATAGAATTTGTATGTGAAATTCTATGCAAAGCATATAACCTGTACAGTACACAAGTGCCGATGAGCAATAGGGTGTAAGGAGGGGTGGCAGTGACCCCGGGAACCTTGGGATGTCATAATAGGGAAAGGAGGAATCCTTGGACGATGCTACCTAGACACAGACACATTTGATTGAATTGTACGCAGAAATGCGCAACATTGTGTGATTATTGTAGGTGTTAAATGAGTCGATGCGTCTGCTCTATTAGCGGCGCGTTGTGTGCTATGGTATAGGCATAAGTTGTTTGATTATCATATGGAATGAAAGTAGAATAGAAATATGCAGTGAATGGTAGTTCAGGCTAGGAATGGTTTGTAAAGTGATAAAAAAGACACGCTTGGCGTGTAGAAAAGAAAGTAAGCCCATGGGGCGATTGAAATGGGAAGTTTACAGACAAGAATAAACAGGGCCAGGGGGCATGAGACCGACAGGAAGATGACTACGTGAATGGGTCACGACTGTGCGGTATGCTATGGCTGAAGGAAGTGAGTTGTTCTTTCTAGAAAGTAAACAGAAAAGAGGTGGTATATGCCACATTATAGAAGTACAAGTTTACGGACTAGAAAATCAGGATACGGTATATGGATGGGCAAAGTGGCCGAACCATATGCCATAGAGATAGATGTTAAGAAGTAGAGGCATATGTAAACGTGTAGAACGTGACCATATGCCGAGCAGGAAACGGAGTAAATGGTAAGGCATAGGGAAGGAACCTAGTCCAACCCTGTGCTCGATCCATGAACTGCTAGTTCCTTAAGCGAACAAGGGGGAAAACAAGGGATTAAGCCCAACCAAACTCTCTTGCGTTGCTTAAGGAAAAGCATAAAGAATAGGATATTGATCACATGAGAAATTTTTGTAAAAATCTTTTTGGTCTTTCCAGATGAGAGATTCTAAAAGACTCTCAAACTTTTTTTTTGAAAATACTAGGGATAACCATTGGAAGGAAAATTTTCATGAAAAAAACAAATTCTTTCTCAATTTGTGTCATTCCAATTGGTTAAACCCTAACCATTTACGGAAACCTTAGGCATCATTTTCTAAGAAATAAACTTGAATTAATTTTTAAAACCCATAGGGTGCCTAAGAAAATTAACTCCTGTGACCAATACCCTACAAAACAATAGTCCTTTTACAGGAGCTGTATAAGGATGGTAGATGTAGTTGAGAAATCACTCGCTCGGAGTGATTAAAGTTAAGTAGACATCGAAAAGCACTAGAGAGTGCTAAAGTGCCAAGGGAGTATACCGATAAACCTAAGGGTTACAAATTAAGGGGCCATAGGGTGATTATGGACCCGAAAGTATTAGACCGGAGCAGGTCTAGAAGTGGGAATGGGCGCAGACCTGCGGGTACTGTCCAGAGATAAGAAAATGAGTGTTATTGCGGTAGATAGCTCTCGAACGAGACAACGTAAGAGATAAACCCCAAGGGGACTCGTGGAGGCCCGAGGGGAGAGAAAGTAGACTGGGATAAGTAGTCCCATAAGGGGGAAGAGCGGGAGCCTATAGGACCCCATAGGATAAGAGTCAAGCAGGAGGTGGAGAACCAACTACTACCGTAAGTGTATGTATAGTACACAGATTATAGTGGACATAGCTAGGTGAGCTAGTTCCACAGGTTGGGGAACCGTAATCCGTTAGTCTGAAGCCCGTGTATGGGTGGAGACTGAGTGGACCAACCAAACGTATAAATGGCCATGTGGGTGCCAAAAAAGGAAAATTTACCGTAAGGATGGTTAATCGAAAAGGAGAATTTAGTGAGTAATGAGTATTGAGAAATACTCAAAGAAAGAGTACCACGTAGGTACGAAATGGAAAAGAAGGGAGTGAATACGGGAACAGAGTCGGGTAAGCATCTGGGGATGCAACCCAAAATGATAAATCAGGTATGCTACCATTGGGGGCGATTTGAACCCAACGGGTAACACACTTGCAAGAGGCGGTATATGTTCGTGAACATATGCCACACCGTAAGAAAGGAAAGAGCCAAACCGTGGGAGTGGACCCCGTTTGGTCAAGGGAAGTAGAGCATGTTCGAAAAGGTTCATGCTGGAGTTAACAGATTAAGTATTCGAAGTAGGAATACAGGATCTAAGTGAGTTGAGGAGTCCGAGTGGGCCAAGTTGGGGTAAAAGCCAACGAAAACCCAACGAGTAGAGTTAGCCTAGGATGTGCAACCCTAAGTGGACTAACCTGAGGATGGTATAGATCCACAGTCATAGTCGTGTTAAGCGAGGCCTTCGGATATGAAGACCGAACTGAGCCTGAGGCAGAGTAATGATGTCACGACCCCCGTTCGGGGAGCACGCGACCGGCACAGACCGAAAGTGGGACCCCCTGTCTGTAAGTCTACAATCCTGGAACTTAACTAATCATGCATGAAGAAGATATCAATATGAAAATTATAATTCTTACAAATCATAAATAAACCTTTATATATGCGCATGATCCTGCCTCTAGACAAATGGAGATGACCTCTAAGTTCTTACTTAGACTTATACACTTATAAAATAAAATAAAATTCAAATCGACATAACGCCCACATGAACAAAATGTGGGCCTTGTGTCACGACCCCCTATCGGACGTCCGTGACCGGCACGGGAGGTAGGATTTCTCCTATCCCGTAAGCCTCTAATTCCTTATTGACATCCTTACATATGCATAACTACCCATTTCTAATACAAACAATATAGTATTTATATGGTCATCTCTATCCAATGACCTAAGTAGCACACAATCCACGGCTCGCTCAACGCCGCTTCAGTCTATACATATACACATAATCAATCACACGTACATATAATATACATATTCATCACGCGCTTAAGGGCGGTTGATCTATCCTATTCACATGCAGAATCCCTGTGTACAGTCAAGCATATATATTCAATCACACACCTGCATAAAATATACATATTGATCACACGCCTCAATGCGTGTGACCTATCCTATTCACATGCGGAAGCTGTATTTTCACACAATCAAGTATGCAATCACACATATATATAGGTTTACATATTGTCCACACGCTCAGTACGTGTGATCTATCCTATTCACATGCAGGAGTCACATCCATATATATGTATATACACATGATATTCATCATATCACAACCTATATCCCCAATAACAAGACCAATCTTTAATCTGTATGAAGCCGACAATTCTAGAGTGTGA
Source organism: Senna tora (assembly GCA_014851425.1). NCBI lineage: Eukaryota > Viridiplantae > Streptophyta > Magnoliopsida > Fabales > Fabaceae > Senna > Senna tora. The sequence continues at coordinate 13,193,907 of CM026263.1, read as the reverse complement.
CATATACATATATGCATATAGCAACTGTACAAAACAATGCTATACCAAAATGAATCATATACATATATATCCTGCCAAAACACATATAACAGTACTACCCACGCGAACAATGCGTGCGGTCTCTAAGCCTGTCCGCCTCCGTGAGATGAAGTGGAAGCGTTCTCGATGCCTATACCACCTGTGTCTGTAACATGTAACATTGGGGTGAGTTAAACAGACTCAGTGAGAGGCTTTCCCATCCCTGGTGTAATAGCGGGTACCACTACAACTGGGGAAGAGGAGCCAATCACAAACACATACGCATATAACGGGTTTAGATGTTCATATATTAGGTGGTTAGGCAATTAACATATATTATATTCACAATAAAGAATTTAAAGCATGGATTTACATACATTTAAATTCACACATACGTCATATCATGATTTAGCATATAATTCCATGTGGTCCTCTGTATTCAAGTGATCATAATCATAAACTGGCCCGAAGGCAATATCTCCGTTAGGAGAGAAGCTGGCCCGAAGGCAATATCTCACGTGAGCAATATGGGAACCTGGTTGATCATTCTAGGAACCCCTGGTCCCAAGACTATACTTGGAACAATAGTCTGACCCCAAGACTTCACTTGGAGCAATAGCCGGCGACTCATCTGACCTCGGTTTACCCAAGGCAGTAGCCACAATGTGGTGTACTCATATACTTTGTATTTTTGTGAGTTTGACTCAAAACAAGAGACTCAATCTACTCGGACCACCCGTGATAGACTCGGTTTCCGCGTTGTACCATAAATGACCCCTATGGACCACTACTTGTTCATTTTACTTCTTCTTAGGCAAATTTAGACTTTCCAAGTGGTTTCTAATTCGGACTCCTGGTTCAGAACAAAGTCACCTAGGTTTATTCTCTTTAAGGACTTACTTACAAAACCACACCCTTCAGATAATATTTACTCGATCCTACCCCCGATGTTGTATAGGTCCTGAGGACCTTCTTTTCATATACGGCTCCTTGAGCCACCATTGCTTTAACAATCCACATACACACATATAGCACATTTTCACGTATACTGTAATTTAGGAACAACAATAGCATGCTATCTAACATGTAATTCCTACAAATAGGCAAGAAGGCAAACCATATATTCATATCTGCAGTCAACCCTATAGGGCAAGGATAGGAAAGCCCCTCACCTGGTTGGCCCCTCGGATCGGCTCTCGGTGCGCCCGAAAGTCCACTCACAGTATGGTGCCCTATACACATATACTTGAGAGATTCAGAGACTTGAAAATTCAACCACTATCGTGTACATGTAACGCTAATGCTCATGTTCTTTCTAATTAATTCCACTAGTTGTTGGCTTGGAATGCCCTCAACTAGTTTTCGGAACACCTAGCATGCTTCTAATTCATGTCCAACCCTCTCTTAATTACACTATTCAGAAACGTTGAATTTGGGAATGCAAGGTTACCCAATTTCACCTCTGTGTGCCCGTGTGAAGTTCCCATTGCGCAAGTCTTGAATTTATGGCTCAAGAGTCATATATTCTACTTGTCCAAAATTTCCATTTATCAAAATTACCTTGAACACTTCACTTACACATGAATACACATACCCGAATACGCGTAAAGTTAGAAAATTGTCTCTTTTTCCCCGAACGGGGTCCCGGGTGAGACGGGAATTACTCGGGTTTTCATCCCTCGTAAATTCCAATAATTTTTAACAATTTTTTTATAATTATTATTCAACCTTTCAATGCACCCCAAGTCATTCCGCAACACCCTTAAACCTTAACAACCCCATTTTCCTACACTTTTTCCAACCCGGATAAATTTCATCAATTTAGTTCCGGCTCCTAAGCTTCCAACTCACTTCCTAGCATGCAAATACTTCAATTTAGGACTTAGAACACTCAGATTGAATCAATTGGGGTCTTTCCAAAAATCCCTAAAATTGATAAAATTGGGGTTTGAGAGTTTCGGGACTTCTCACCTCGATTCAACCGGTTAGAAGGACGATATGGAGTAGAGGAGACTCCCGACTAACTTTCCCGGTGAAGAAACGGCATTTTCCGGTGAGTTTTCCGTCGAGAAAGCTCTCCCCCTTTGCTTTCTCTCTCTAACCCGAGCTCTCTCTCTCTCTAGCACAAGGTGGCGTTCTCTGGCTCCGGTGGACGGCGACTCCGGCCACCACCACGCTTCTCTTCCTCCGTGCACGAGCTCCCGTTCGTGCTTTGCCTCAAGCTGCTCTCTTCCCTTTTTTCCGTGTCTCTCGTGCGTCTTCCCTCTCTGGTTTGTTTCCTCTTTCTTTTTCTTATTCTCACTTATGTGATATATATATATATATATATATATAAATTCTGATTTCCTTTTTTTCTTTCCTTTACTCTTTCATTATATAATATATATATATTTAATTAGTTAATATATATATATATACTTATTAAAAAAAATCTGATGTAATATAATAATATTAAAAGTTGGGATACTTATAACTTAAAATAACTTGTATCTACAAATTAATAAGTAGTAGGATAGTGGGTGCTCCTATCCATTTTCAACTTTTAAATTAATTAATTTAATTTAATTAATGACGCTAGTTAAAATATTCCCGGGTATTACACCTTGAGAATTGACGCCTTGCTAATCCGAGACCTGTCACTTGTTCTGAACCTGTCTCTGAAAATATTAGCAAACGAGGGGTGAGTCATACGACTCAGTGAGAGACTAACCCATCCTAGGCATAGTAGCGGGCACCACTACGACAGGGAAAGGGTGACAACCACATACTTATGCAGAATGTCTTGTATACACCATGAAACATATAATGTGATCAAATTCACCATTCGCAATCCAATCTATAGCATAGATGCCAAGCACAAATAATCATTCAAAATTTCTCAACTATATATCAAAGACTTCCATCAAACCCATTCACGAATCAAATTAACAGATAGTTCAAAATCAAATAGCATAGTCAAACACATCAAGTCTGAAATCAAAAAGTCAACAAAGATCAAATAAAACATAGTACAATCATTCATATACCCTTGGCAGTGTTAATCACAGTGTCACACATAAACAATTCCTTACAAACACAAAATCATATTCTGATAGAGTTCATATCATAATACCAATAGCACGTCATCCAAATCAATATTTCACAAAAATCAACAATCGAAGAAAACAAATATTTGAATGTAATGTTGGCCGCATAGGGTTGAGATTGCCTGTGCACCATTTAGTGAAGGAAGGTTGTTGAGAATAATATAATTTTAAAAGAATTAGTTTACAAAGCTGCTGTCCAAGGTTTTCCAAGTAATAAAGAGCATGAATCCTCGACTTGGTTTTCAAAAGGATAAGAAATGCAGTATGTAAAGAAGGGGGTTCATACAGTTAAAAAAAAACTATATGACCAACATTTACCTATTCACACAAATTCCTTCCCACAAGCAAACAAGGGGTGAGGTTCAATTAGGTTCCTTCCCTCCTCCTTTGTTTACCTATGAGTTCTTAGAAAATGGGTTGGTTAAGTGGTTCAACTAGGTTACTTCCCACCACCTTCCCAATTTTACAATTCTAACGGCGCATGGTTCAACCCCGTTCCTTGCCATGCTCGCCTTAGTACCTCAACAGAAGGTTAGTCCCATGGTTCAACCTTGTTCATTCCCATGGACTACCTCATGCCATTTCACACATGGCGTATGGTTCAACCTTCGTAATAGCTGAGGGATATTTTTAGAATCAGGTCAATTGTGTATAGTAAGACTTAGCATGGTCATCATTTTGGAGTTGGAATGTAAGGACAAAATAAATAAATAAATGAACAATAAAAATAAATAATAATTTTGTGTATACATATAGATAAATAAAATTAAATAGGAATTGATGAGATAAAATGAAATTGATAAAATTGTGAAATTGAAGTTAACCATTTTGGCTAAAGAAAATAAAAATACATTTTTTAGAGTGAATTTTGGGATATAATTAAGATTTTAATAGTTTTAGAGTTGAGAATTTAAGAAATTAAAATAAATATGAAAATTAGATAGAAAATTATAATTTTGTTTAAAAGTGGTCATATGAATTATTCAAAGCTTATAGTTTAAATTTGAGAATTTTTCGAAAATAAAAATTATACTGGGTAGGAAATTTTCATCTGCAAGACACTCAATAATAGATATTTTTAATAGACTTTTGATTAGCCAAAATTTTCAAAAATTTCCCATACTTACGTACAAATAAATATAGTTATGAAAATCCAATCAAAACTCTATTTCACTATACCCCAAAAGTTGTCAATTGCCCAAACTACCCTTAAATTCTCAAACCCCATTTATGAGCCACGAATTTGCTTGCTCCAGAGACACCACGCAGCTTCTTCTTCCTCTTTTCATTTTACTTATTCATCTCTTCTCCATTTCTCCTCTTCTCTTAGGTAAGAAGATTTGCCCACAACCTTCATCTCTCAACCATTTTCCTTGCTTCCTCCCACCATTTCCAAGTTTCATCAAGCTTCCTCTACCATTGTGGGACATCATAGAGCTTGGGAAACTGCCCCAAAACCCCAATTTCGGACTTGTAAGAGGTAAGTCCCAAAAATCATGTCTCCACCTCTTAAATCATGATTTTCTTGTTGGAATGAGTTGCTAATGGGTAGTATATCAAACTAGGACTCTTTTGGAACATAGAAAACACCCCAATAAGGATTTCTTTGGAGGACTTCAACCTAGGGTTCATGTTGGACGAATTTTTGTGAAAATTTTTGGAATTTTTGATTTGTTTGAAATTGTTGATATGTATGAACTCTAAATGATATATTTATGCATTTTAGATGATTTGGAAGAATGCCCAATGATTGCGATGGTGATTTATGAATTTTGTAGAAATGAGTAAAATTTCTATATTTGGCAAAAACTCTCCATTGATGGAGATAGATGGTGTGCAAAGTTTTGAATGTGATTTCTTAAAATAAGATTTATTTTGAACTAATACCAACTCTCATGTCACGACCCCCACCCGGAGGCATGTGACCGGCACCAACAGAGGGCCTAACCCTGAGTCTGTTAGCCTTAAAACCTATTTCATTTAACTATCATTCCCATTCGCATAGACATATTATCAATATATATGACTCACATCTCCTGTGTGACCTATCTTACACCTGCAATCCACAGCCAAGTGCTGCTTTAGTTTATATGTATACTCAAACACACATAATATATATATCTGTCATATACGTTGCCACACACTCCGGCGTGTGACATATCCTATTCACATGCAAATTCGTATAGATAATAATAATAAGTCCCCCAAAATAATCCTGTCTTTAAGTATGTGGAGCTGACAAGTCTAGAGTATAATAACCAAAAAGTGTAATCAATTCATTAAAATATCCAAAATAAAATCAAAGCCACCCACGGAGACAGGATGTGAGTGCTAGCAAAACGTCGCCTTCACTGAGCCGACGTGGAAGCCTGGCCGGTACCTGTATCTGAAAAGTAAACCACTAGAGGGTGAGTCAACGAATCAGTGAGTGACTCTCCCATCCTAGGCGTAGTAGTGGGTACCACTACGACCGGGAAGAGCAGAAGGCACATTCACATACGCATACACTTCAATTCATCTTTGATAATTATATAATTCTTCTCAAGCAATAGAACGTGTACAAACTCTACTTTAACCGTACCACAACATACATTAATCATGCATACTAACATACGCGTATCGAGAAGCACCGAACACATAGATTAACATTCAAGTGCAGTTCACCCGCCAAACTTACGTACCTTTGGTTACCTTGTTGCCGCCGTGACGTGTCGGTCCTCCCTATCTATCCCGATGCACTATAAGATTTAACCCATCGTCATGGTCGGTTGGATTTGAAATATAGTAATTTTAAAACAAGGATTCCTCAACGCCACGTCAAGACAACAATCAACGTCATGACCTTCTTTTTATGAAAATAACTTTGTCCTGACGTCACGTGAGGATACCGGCCATCGTCATGGCATGTTCGAAGAAAAGGAAATCTAGTCATAGTGCATACCAAGGACATTGAGGGTTTACACTAATGTTGAGTACCTATACGCTCGGTATCTTACTTCGATACGCATAGGCACACGACCCATTCCAAGACCGTCTCAACGGAATGTTGTGCTCGATGGCGCACCCCGACACCAACCCGCCGAGGTGTCCATCTACATCGGCACTTTCGGGACCATCGTCTCGGGAAGCCAGCTTGGTTCCATCCAGAGCAACTGAACGGATTAACCAACTAGTAATGGTGGCATACTCCGGACCGGCTCAACAGAGTATCCACAAGTGTATATATACACGAAGGCAAATTCGAACCTTACCCGACGAAATGCCAACATGAAGGTACTTTCCGAACCTGACCCGACGGAAAAAAGCCCTTACCCTTGGTACCATACATGTTATTGCCATAATTCTCGGGTCAAGCACATATGTGTGCGGAATTCTTCATCGTCACCCATATGTACTTGATCCACCATATTTCCACTTTAACAGTCACAAACAATTCATTGTACAAAATTCCAACAATCGCCAACATAATGACATAGTATTACTAGCAAACATAAAATTAAATATTTACAAACATTCACGTATAAGCAAGCCCACAAATCAAGGTTATCATACAACCCTTGGGACTAGGATGGAAGGGTCCCTCACCTTGGCCGCTTTACTTAGTAACCCTTGAGCACTCTTGTCTCCAAGGAAGTACTTGAGTCCTAACAAATAGAACCACACAAATTAAACTACTTATCTACACATGTGTGTAGCTAATTTTCCATAAACTCCATATTAACCAATTTCCCACTTCTACACATATCAATGCCTAAATTCCACTACCTAAGCTATGGTCATCATTTGGGAGTTGGTTTTAGTTCAAAATAAATTTTACTTTAAGAAATCATATTCAAAAGTTTGCACACCATCTAGCTCCAACAATGGAGAGTTTTTGCCAAATATAGAAATTTTACTTATTTCTACAAAATTCATAAATCACCATCCCAATCATTGGGCATTCGTCCAAGTCATCTAAAATGCATAAACATATCATTTAGAGTTCATACATATCAACAATTTCAAAGAAAAAAAAATCCAGAAATTTTCACAAAAATTCGTCCAACATGAACCCTAAGTTGAAATCCTCCAAAGAAATCCTTATTGGGGTGTTTTCTATGTTCCAAAAGTGTCCTAGGTTGATATACTATCCATTAGCAACTCATTCCAACAAGAAAATCATGATTTAAGAGGTGGAGGCATGATTTTTGGAGCTTACCTTAAGGAAATTCGAAAATGGAAGTTTTGGGGAAGTTGCCCAAGCTCCTTGAGGCTTAACAATGGTGGAGGAGACTTGAAGAAACTTAGGAATGATGATTGTAAGCAAAGGAAGTGGTGGGAAGTGGGAGATTTTGGGATTTCTCCCTTTACCTATCACATAAGAATGAAAAACATAAGAGAATAAGAAGAGGAAGAGAAAGAATGAGTGTTGCGTGCTGCTTGCTACTGCCTGGTGTTTTGCTTATAATTGGGTTTGAGCATTTAAGGGAAGTTTGGGCAATTGGCAACTTTTAGGGTATGGTGAAATAGAGTTTCAAAAATCATAAGCCTATTAAAAAAATCTGTCATTGAGTGTCTTGCAGATGAAAATTTCCTAACCAGTATAATTTTTATTTTTGAAGAATTCTCAAATTTAAACTATAAGCTTTGAATAATTCATATGACCACTTTTAAACAAACTTATAATTTTTCTACCTAATTTTCATATTTATTTTAATTTCTTAAATTCTTAACTCTAAAATTATTATTACCTTAATTATATCCCAAAAATTTTATTTCACTCTAAAAAATTTATTTTTATTTTCTTTAGCCAAAATGCTTAACTTCAATTTCACAATTTTATCAATTTCATATTATCCCATCAATTCATATTTAATTTTATTTATCTATATGTATACACAAAATTATTATTTATTTCTATTGTTCCTTTATTTTTTTATTTTGTCCTTACATTCCAACTCCAAATGATGACCATGCTAAGTCTTACTATACACAATTGACCTGAATCTAAAAATACCCCTCGGGTATTACATCCCAAATAATGACCATAGCTTAGGTAGTGGAATTTAGGCATTGATATGTGTAGAAGTTGAAAATTGGTTAATATGGAATTTATGGAAAATTAGTTAGACACATGTGTAGATAAGTAGTTTAACTGGAGTGGTTCTATTTGTTAGGACTCAAGTACTTCCTTGGAGACAAGAGTGCTCAAGGGTTACTAAGTAAAGCGGCCCAGGTGAGGGACACTTCCATCCTAGCCCCAAGGGTTGTATAATAACCTTGATTTGTGGGCTTGCTTATACGTGAATGTTTGTAAATATTTAATTTTATGCTTGCTAATAATACTATGTCATTATGTTGCGATTGCAGGAATTTTGTGCAATGAATTGTTTGTGATTGTTAAAGTGGAAATATGGGGAATCAAGTACATATGGGTGACGATGAGGAATTCCACACACATATGTGCTTGACCCGAGAATTATGGCAATAACATGTATGGTACAAAGGGTAAGGGCTTTCTGTCGGGTCAGGTTCGAAAAGTGCCTTCATGTTGGCATTTCGTTGGGTAAGGTTCCAAATTGCCTTCATGTATATATATACACTTGTGGATACTCTATTGAGCCGGTCCGGAGTATGCCACCATTACTAGTTGGTTAATCCGTTAAGTTGGTCCGGATTGAACCAAGCAGGCTTCCCGAGACGATGGTCCGGAAAGTGCTGATGTAGATGGACACCTCGGCGGGTTGGTGCCGGGGTGTGCCACCGAACACAACATTCTTTGGCGATGGTCCCGGGATGGGTCGTGTGCCTATGCGTATCGATGTAAGATACCGAGTGTATAGGTACTCAACATTAGTTTAAACCCTCAATGTCCTTAGTATGCACTATGACTAGATTTCCTTTTCTTCGAACATGCCATGACGATGGCCGGTATCCTCACGTGACATCAACACAAAATTATTTTCTTGAAAAGGTCATGACATCGATTGTTGTCTTGACGTGGCGTTGAGGAAACCTTGTTGTTTTTTTTGAAATTACTATATTTCAAATCCAACCAACCATGACGATTGGTTAAGTCTTATAGTGCATCAGGATAGATAGGGAGGACCGGCATGTCATGACGGCAACAAGGTAAGCAAAGGTACATAAGTTTGGCGGGTGAACCGCACTTGGAAGTTTATTTATGTTCGGTGTTTCTCGATACACGCATGTCAATATGCATGATTAATGTATGTCATGGTACGATTAAAGTAGAGTTTGTACATGTTATATTGCTTGAGAAAAATTATATAATTATCAAAGATGAATTGAAGTGTATGCGTATGTGAATGTGGTTTCTCCCCTTCCCGGTCGAAGTGGTACCCGCTACTACACAGGATGGGAGAGTCACTCACTGAGTCGTTGACTCACCCTCTAGTGGTTTACTTTTTCAGATACAGGTACCGGTCAGACTTCCACGTCGGCTCAGTGAAGGCGACGTTTTGCTAGCACTCACATTCTGCCTCCGTCGGTGGCTTTGATTTTATTTTGGATATTGTAATGAATTGATTACACTTTGTGGTTATTATACTCTAGACTTGTCAGCTTCACATACTTAAAGACAGGATTATTTTGGGGGACTTATTATTATTATGTATACGAATTTGCATGTGAATAGGATATGTCACACACCGGAGTGTGTGACAACGTATATGACGGATATATATTATGTGTGTTTGAGTATACATATAAACTGAAGCAGCATTTGGCTATGGATTGCAGGTGTAAGATAGGCTACACAAAAGATGTGAGCCATACATATTGGTAATGTGTGTACGCAAATGAGAATGATAGTTAAATGAAATAGGTGTTAAGGCTAACAGACTCAGGGTTAGGCCCTTTGTCTGTGCCGGTCACGCGTGCCTCCTGGTGGGGGTCCTGGCAACCTTGTTCCTTCCCATACACCACTTTATAACACACTAAATCACTCAAATCAAGGAAAAAGACAATTCCTTCAATAAGGCACCAACATACCGGCAAAATCAATCAAAAGGGAAATACGACACTATCTCAATCATTCTATCAAGACTCTTGTTCATACACAACATATATCAAGTCCACTATGTCCTTCAACCCTTGAAAATCACAATCACAATCATAATCTCAACATAAATGGGTCCACACCCAATCTCAATCAAATCTAAAACGCAACAACATGCCTCATCGACCAATTTATAATGGTTCGAATCACATAGAAAATCTCATTACTAGGTCAATTTAGATTCAATCCTAATTCATATTAAGTGCATGATTGCAATCACACAATTAATCACAACAAATAATTTAATCATCCCTTTTTGGAGCTAAGATAAGAAAGTCCCTCACCTTGGCCGCTTCACTTAGCATTCCCTTTGAGCACTCTGGTCTTCAAGGAAGTACTTGAACCCTATCACATACAACCAATTCAATCGATATCAAATTTCATACAATTTTCTAGTTTCTTTACTTATGACTTCTTAGATTTATCCAACCCCCAAGTTCATTTACTTGGCCTATGGTCATCATTTGGTGTTCTCTTTTAGTTCAACTCAATTAATGCATAAATAAACATGTTTAAAAACTTGTTCACTCTCCAACCTCCATCAATGGAAAATTTGCCAAGTATGAAAAGTTCTCATTTTCACCAAATGTTCACATATCATTATTCCAATCATTGGACATTCTTACAAATCATTTAGAATACCTAAATAATTCATTTGAAATCCATACATGCCATCAAGTTTCAGAAAATTTATAAATTCCATAAATTTTGCCAAAATTCGTAGGTTAGGAACCCTAGGGTAGAAATCTCCATAGATCTCAATATTTGGGTGATCTCTATGTTCAAAAATGATCCTAAGGTGATATATTATTGATAGGTAGCTCATTCCCATCAAGAAACCTATGATTTAAGAGGTGAAAACAAGATTTTGATGCTTACCTTTGGGGAAGTCTGAATTTGGAAACCCATGGAGGTTGCCCAAGCTTGTTAATGATTAACAATGGTGGAGGGAGCTTGATGAGGCATGGAATTGGTGGGAGGAAGCAAGAAACATGGTGGAAAGTGAAGGATTTCTTCACTTGTTGCTTGCCCTAAGAGAGGAAATGTGAAGAAGAGATAAAGACAATGGTGAAGAATGGCGTGGTTCTTTTGCTGAAAGGAGAAAAAGATGCTCACTTATGTTGGGTATGTAATTTAAGGGTAATTTGGACATTTGACAACTTTTGGCGTATGCTAAAATAAATTTCTGATGGGACTTTCTGATTTAGATTTATTTATGGGTAAAAATGGGAAAGTTTAGAAAATTTTGGAAAATCATAGGCCTTTTAAAAATATCTGTCATTAAGTCCCTTGCAGATAAAAATTTCCTACCCAGTAAAATTTTTATGTTCGAAAAATTTCCAAATTTAAACTGTAAGATCAGTAAAATTTATGTAATCACATTTTAACTAAATTATAATTTTGTGTACCGAATTTTAATATTTATTTTAATTTCTTAAATTCTCAACCCTAAACCTATTAAAATCTTAATATTAAAAAAAATCTTATTCCATTCTAAAAAAATTATTTTTACTTTCTTTAAAAAAAATGTGTAACATCAATATCACAATTCTATCAATTTTATATTATCCCATCAAATCTTAATTGTTATTTATCTGTATATATACACACAATTTTTATTTATTTAGTTGTTTATTTATTATTATTCCATTATATTATGTATTTATTTTCTTTTATTTTATTTACATTTAAACTACAAATGATGACCATTCTAAGTCTTACTACATATTTGACTTGATTCCAAAAATACCGCTCGTGTATTACAATCATCGAAAAAATTCCTTTCCGGTTTCTTTTAACTTTCATACTTTTTCTATGTTCTTTTTTTTTTTAAGTTTTAATTCCTAGCTCCGAAATAAATCATTCTTTGATCCTCGAAATTTTCGGAGTATTACAAAACCCTTAACCCTAAGCCCTAAACCCTAAACCCTAAACTCCAAGCCCTAAACCCTAGACCCTACACCCTAGACCCTAAACCCTAAACACTAGACCGTAAACACTAAACCCTAGACCCTAGACCCTAAACCCTGAACCATAAACCGTAGATCCTAAACCCTAGACCCTAAACACTAAACCCTAACCCTAACCCCTAAATCCAAAACCTTAAACCCTAAACCCTAAACCCTACACCTTAAACACTAAACCCTAAACCCTGTACCCTAAACTCCAAAACCCTAGACCCTAAACCCTAGAGCCTAGACCCTAAAACCTAAACCCAAAACCCTGGACCCCAAACTCCAAACCCTAAACCCTAGACCCTAAACCTTAAACACTAAACCCTAGACCCTAAACCCAAAACCCTACACCCTAAACAATAAACCCTAAACCCTAAAACCTAAACCCTAAACCCTAACCCGAAACCCTAAACACTAGAGCCTAAATCCTAAACCTTAAACCCTAGACCCTAGACCCTAGACCCTAAACCCTAAATCCTACACCCGAAACCCTAAACGCTGAACCCTAAACCCTACACCCTACACACTCGATCCTAAACCCTAGACCCTAGATAAACATTAAATCTTAAATGCAAAAACCCTAAACCCTAAACTGTAAACTTTAAACCATAAACCTAAACCTTAAATCCTAGACCACAGACCTTAGACCTTAAACCCTTAACCCTAAAACCTAAACCCTAAACCCTAAACACTAAACCCTTAACCCTAAACCCTGAAACCCGAAACCCTAAACACTAGACCCTAAATCCTAAACCCTAGACGATAAACCCTAGACCCTAGTCCCTAAACCCTAAACGCTAAACCCTAAACCCTAAACCCTGAACCCTAAACCCTAAACCCTAAACTCTAGACCTTAAACCCTAAGCCCTAAACACTAAACCCTAAACCCTAAACCCTAAACTCTAAACCCTAAACCCTAAACCCAAAAACCCTAAACCCTAAACACTAAAACACTAAACCCTAAACCCTAAACCCAAGAGCCAAGACGCTAAACCCTAGACCCTTAACCCTTAACCATAAACCCTAAACCCTAAACCCTAGACTCTAAACACTAAACCCTAAACACCAGACCCTAAACGTTAAAAGCCTAAACCCTAAATCCTAAAACCTAAACTCTAAACCTTAAACCCAAAATCATTAACCATAAACACTAGACCCTACATCCTAAACCAAAAACCCTAAACCCGAAACCCTAAACATTAAACCCTAAACCCTAAACCCTAAACCCTAGACCTTAAACCCTAAACCCAAAAAACGAAAACAATAAACCCTAAAACATAAATCGTAAACCATAAACCCTAGATCCTTAACCCTAGAGCCTAAACCCTAAACCCTAAACCCCAAATCTACAACCTTAAACCTTGAACCCTAAACCGTAAATCCTAAACCCTAAACCCTAAACCCTAAACCCTAAACCCTAAACGTTGTACCCTAAACTCTAAACCCTAGAACTTAAACCCTAAACCCTATACCCTAGACCCAAAAATCTAAACCCTACACCCTAGACCCCAAACCCCAAACCCTAAACCCTACACCCTAAACCCTAGACACTAAATCCTAAAACCTAAACCCTAGACCCTAAACCCTAAACCCTAAACCTTAGACCCTAAACCCTAAATGATAAACCCTAATTCCTAAAACCGAAACCATAAACCCTAAACCCTAAACCATTATCCTTAACCCGAAACCCTAAACACTAGAGCCTAAATCCTAAATCCTAAACCCTAGACCGTAGACCCGAAACCCTAAACCTTAAATCCTAAACCCTAGACCGTAAACCTTAAACCCTAGACCCTAAACCCTAAACCCTAAGCCCTAAATCCTAAACCCAAGACCCTAGACCCTAAACACTAAATCCTAAATGCAAAAACCTAAACCCTAAACCCTAAACACTAAACCCTAAAACCCGAAACCTTAAACACAAGACCATAAATCCTAAACCTTAGACCCTAGAACCTAAACCGAAGACCCTAAACCCTAAACCTTAAACCCAAAATCCTAATCCCTAGACCCTAAACCCTAGAACCTAAACCCTAGACCTTAAACCCTAAACCCTAAGCCCTCAATCCTAAACCCAAGACCCTAACCCCTAGATCCTAAACCCTAAACACTAAATCCTAAACCCAAAAACTCTAAACCATAAACCCTAAAACCCTAAACACAAAACCCTAGACCCAAGACCCAAGCCCCTAGACCCTAAACCCTAAACCCTAAACCACAAACCCTAAACCCTAAAACCTAAACCCTAAATTCTAAAACCTAAACCCTATACACTAAACTCTAAACACTAGACCCTAAACGTTAAAACCCTATACCCTAAATCCTAAAACCTAAACCTTAAATCCTAAACCCAAAATCATTAACCCTAAACACTAAACACTAAACCCTTAACCCTAAACCATAATCTTTGAACCCTATACCCTAAACTCAAAACCCTAGACCCTAAACCCTAGACTCTAGACCCTAAAACCTAAACCATAGACCCTAGACCCCAAACCCCAATCCCTAGACCCTAAACCCTAAACCCAAGACCTTAGAACCTAGACCCTAGACCCTAGACCCTAAACCCTAAACCCTAGACCCTAAACCCTAAACCCTAAACCCTAGACCCTAAACCCTAGACCCTTTACCCTAAACGATAAACCTTAATCCCTAAAACCGAAAAACTAAACCATAAACCCTAAACCTTAATCCCTAACCCGAAACCCTAAACACTAGAGCCTAAATCCTAAACCCTAAATCATAGACCGTAGACCCTAAACCCTAAACCCTAAATCCTTGACCCGAAACCCTAAACCCTCAACCCTAAACCCTAAACCATAGACACTAAACCCTAAACCCAAAACCCTAAGCACTAAGCCCTAAACCTTAAATCCTAAACCCTAGACCCTAAACCGTAAACACTAAACCCTAAATCTAAAAACCTAAACCATAGACCCAAGACATTAGAAACTAAACCCTAAACCCTAAAACCTGAAACCCGTAACCTTAAACATTAAACCCTAAATCCTAAACCCTAGTCACTAGAACCTAAACCATAGACCCTAAACCCTAAACCTTAAACCCAAAATCCTAGATCTTAAACCATAAACCCTAAACCCTAAACCCTAGACCCTAATCCCTAAATCCTAAACCCTAAACCCTAAACCCTAAACACTCATTCCTAAACCCAATCCTTAAACCCAGAAACCCTAAACCCTAAACCTTAGACCCAAAACCCTAGACCCTAAACCCTAAGCCCTAAACCCTAAAACCTAAACCCTAAAACCTAAACCCTAGATCCTAAAACCTAGACACTAAACCCTAAACACTAGACCCTAAACGTTAAAACCGTATACCCTAAATCCTAAAACCTAAACCCAAAATCATTAACACTAAACACGAAACACTAAACCCTAGACCCTATACCCTAAAACATAAAACCCTAAACCCTAAACCCTAGACCATAGACCCTAGACCCTAAGCCCTAAACCCAAAAACCCTAAACCCTAGACCCTAAACAATAAACCTTAAACCCTACACCCTAACCCTAACCCCTAAATCCAAAACCATAAACCCTAAACCCTAAACCCTACACCCTAAACCTTAAACCTTGTACCCGAAACTCTAAAACGTAGACCCTAGACCCTAAAACCTAAACCCGAAACCCTAGACCCCAAACCTTAAACCCTAGACAATAAACCCTACACACTAAACACTAAAACCTAAACCCTTGACCCTAGACCCTAGACCCTATACCCAAAACCCTAAACCCTCGACCCTCGACCCTAAACACTAAACCCTAAACCCTAAAACCTAAACATTAAACCCTAAACCCTAAACCTTAAACTCTAAACCCGAAACCCTAAACAGTATATCCTAAACCCGAAACCCTAGACCCTAGACCCTAAACCCTAAACACTAAACCTTAAACCTTAAATGTGAAACCCTAAACCCTGAACCCTAAACCCTAAACCCAAAACCCTAGACCCTAAACCCAAAACTCTAGACCCTAAACACTAGACCCTAAACGTTAAAACCCTAAACCCTAAAACCTAAATCCTATACCCTAAAGCCTAACCCCAAAATCATAAACTCTAAACACTAAACCCTCACTCCTAGACTATGTACCCTAAACCATAAAACCCAAAACCCTATACCCTAGACCTTAGCGCCTAGACCTTAAACCCTAAACCCGCAAACCCTAAACATTAAACCTTACAACTGTAAACCCTAAACCCTAAACCCTAACCCTTAACCCTAAACCCTAAATATAAAACCTTAAACCCTAAACCCTAAACCCTAAATACTAAACCCTAAACCCTAAACCCTAAACCCTAAACTCTAAACCCTAGACGTTAGACCCTAAACCCCAAACCCTAGACACTAAACACTAAAACCTAAACCCTAAAACCTAAACTCTAGACCCTAGATCCTAGACTCTACACCATAAACCCTAGATCCTAAACCATACACTGTAAACCCTAAACCCTAAACCCTTAGCATTAAATCCTAAACCCTAAACATTAAACCCTAAACCCTAAACCTGAAACCCAAGACCCTAAATCCTAAACCCTAAACTCTAATCCCTAAACCCTAGACCCTAAATCCTAATCCTTAAACCCTAAACCCTACACCCTAAACCCTAAACCTTGTACCCAAAACTCTAAACCCTAGACCCTAGACCCTAAAACCTAAACCCAAAAACCTAGACCCCAAACCCTAAACCCGAAAACCTAAACCCTAAACCCTAAACACAAAACTCTAGACCATAAACCCTAAACCCTAAGCCCTAAAACCTAAAGTCTAAACCATAAACCCTAAACCCTAAACACTAAACACAAAACCCTAAACCTTAAACCATAATCTTTGAACCCTATACCCTAAACTCTAAACCCTAGACCCTAAACCCTAGACTCTAGACCCTAAAACCTAAGTCCTAGACCCTAGAACCCAAACCCCAATCCCTAGACCCTAAACCCTAAACCCAAGACCATAGACCCTAAACCCTAAACCCTAGATCCTAAACCCTAAACCCTAGACCCTAAACCCTAAACCCTAAACCCTAAATCCTAAACCCTAGACCTTAAACCCTAAACCCTAAACCCTAAACCCTAAATCCTAAACCCAAAAACCCTAAACCCTAAAACCCAAAACCCTAGACCCAAGACCCTAGACCCTAAACCATAAACTCTAAACCCTAAACCCTAAACACTAGACTCTAAACCTTAAACACTAGAGCCTAACCGTTAAAACCTTAAACCCTAAATCCTAAACCCTAAACCCTAAACCCTAAACCCTAAACCCAAAATCATAAACCCTAAACCCTAGACCCTAAATCCTAGACCCTATACCCTAAACACTAAAAATCAAAACCCTAAACCCTAAACCCTAAACCCTAAACCCTAAATCCTAGACCCTAGACCCTAGACCCTAAACCCTAAACCCCAAAACCATAAACTCTAAACCCCAAACCCTAGACCCTAAACACTAAACCCTAAACCATAACCCTAACCCCTAAATCGAAAACCTTAAACACTAAATCCTAAACCCTAATCCCTAATCCCTAAACCCTATACCATAAACTCTAAACCCTAGACCTGAAACCCTAGGTCGTAGACCCTAAAAACTAAACCGTACACACTAGACCCTAAACCCCAAACCCTAAACCCTACACCGTAAACACTAGGAACTAAACCCTAAAACCTAAACACTAGAACATATACCCTAGACCCTAAACCTTAAACCTTAGACCCTAGACCCTAAACCCTAAACCCTAAACCCTAGACCTTAAACCCTAAACCCTAAACACTAAACTCGAAACCCTAAACCTTAAACCCTAAATCGAAAACCCTAAACACTAGATCCTAAATCCTAAACCCAAGACCCAAGACCCTAGACCCTAGACCCTAGACCCTAAACCCTAAACCCTAAACCCTAAACCATAGACCCTAAACCTTAAACCCTAGACCTTAAACCCTAAATCCTAAGCCCTAGATCCTAAAACCCTAAACCCTAAACATTAAACCATCAAAACCTAAACCGTAATCCTTAGACCCAAGACCTTAGACCCTAAACACCAAACCTTAAAACCAAAACCCCAAACCCTAAACCCTAAACACTAAATCCTAAACATTGAAACCCGAAACCTTAAACACTAGACCCTAAACCCTAAACCCTAGACCCTAAATCCTAAATCCTAAGCCCTAAACCATAAACCCAAACCCCTAAGCCGTAAATCCTAAACCCTGGAACCTAGACCCTAAACCCTAAACACTAAATCCTAAACCCAAAAATCCCAAACCCTAAACCCTAAAACCCAAAACCCAAAACTCTAGACCCAAGACCTAAAACCCTAAACCCTAAACCCTAAATCCTGAACCCTAAGCCCTAAACCTTAAATTGTAAACCCCAAACACTAAACCCTAAAACCCTAAACCCTAAACCCTATTCCCTAAACCATAAACCCTAAACTCTAAACCCTAAACCCTATACCCTAAACACTAAACCCTAGTCCCTAAACTCTAACCCCTAGACCCTAGACCCTAAAACATAAACCCTAAACCCTAACCCCTAACCCTGAACCCTAAATCCTAAACCTTAAACCCTAAACCATAAACCCTAGACCCTAAACTCTAAACTCAAAAAGTCGAAACATTAAAACCTAAAACCTAAACCCTAGACCCTAAACCCTAAACTGTAAACCCTAAACCTTAACCCTAACCCTAACTACAAAATCCAAAACCTTAAACCTTAAACCCTAAACCTTAAACCATAAACCCTAAACCCTAAACCCTATAGCCTAAACGCTAAACCCTAGACCCTAAACCCTAGACCCTAGACCCTAAAATCTAAACCCTAAACCCTAGAGCGCAAACCCTAAACCCTAGACACTAAAGTCTAAACGCTAAACCCTAAACCCTAGACCCTAGACATTAAACCCTAGACCCTAGACCCCAAAACCTAAACCCTAAACCATAAACAATAGACCTTCAACCCGAAAACCTAAACCCGAAACCCTAAACCCTAAATCTTAAACCCTAAACCCGAAACCCTAAACACTAGAGCCTAAATCCTAAACCTTAAACCCTAGACCCGAAACCCTAAACCCTAAACCCGAAACCGAAACCCTAAACACTAGGGCCTAAATCCTAAACCCTAAACCCTAGACCGTGAACCCTAAACCCTAGACCCAAGACCTTAGACCCTAAACCCTAAACCCTAAAACTGAAACCCTAAACCCTAAACACTAAACCCTAAACCCTGAAACCCTAAACACTAGACCATAAATCCTAAATGCTAGACCCTAGAACCTAAACTCTAACCCTTAAACCATAAACCCTAAACCCTAGCCCTAAACCCTAAACCCAAAACTCTAGACCTTAAAGCCTAGACCCTAAACCCTAAACCCTAAGCCCTAAACCCTAAGCGCTAAATCCTATACCCTAGACCCTAGACCCTAGACCCTAAACCCTAAACACTATATCCTAAACCCAAAAACCCAACACCCTAAACCCTAAAATGCAAAACCCTAAACCCTAAACCCAAGACCCTAGATCGTAGACCCTAAACCCTAAACCCAAAGCCCCAAATCCTTAACCCTAATCCTCGAGACTCTAAACCCTAAACCCAAGACCCTAATCCCTAATCCCAAAAACCCTAAACATTAAACTGTAAAACCTAAACCCTAGACCCTAAACTATAAACCCTAAACCTTAAACCCTAACTCTAACTTATATATCGAAAACCTTAAACCCTAAACACTAAACACTGTACCCTAAACTCTAAACCCTAGACCCTAAAACCTAGACCCTAGACCGTAAAACCTAAACCCTAAACCAAAGAGCCCAAACTCCAAACCCTAAACCCTACACCCTAAACCCTAGACACTAAACCCTAAAACCTAAATGATGAACGCAGCCTTGTCGCGAGGCTGGCACCAATCAAATTAATGCTAGAATGAGCAACTAGTGGCACAACCTAGGTCGAATCTCTCTCGCGGAGCCTATGTATTCAATTGTCAATTATGTAAGATGTTCACAAAAATATGGATGTCTTTGAGGAATTTTATCAAACAGTTGGTGTGCAAGAAGAGTAAATGTATCTAAAAGAAACTAAAACTAAATCTTTTTGTGATGTTTTCAATATTTCAAAGCAAGTAAAAGTGAGGTGAATGTATTAAGATGGATATGCTTTGTTGGAGAATGCTTGGGGCTATCCTTGCTCTCTAAAAATTATGGAGTTAATCAATGAGGAACCATTTTTCTAATGTAGTTTAGTGACCACTAAACTTAGGTAATTTAATTAGAGAATGCAATTAGCCAACCGGACAATTAACAAGCCCAATCAAATACCATCAATGAAGCTAATGGGGAATTCAATATAGATAAGAATTCAACTCAACAAATACCATTGTCATTAAAGTAATTTCCATAATGAATTAAAACTACAATAAGATTTAACCAAATCCAATGTAATCAAAACCCACAATGGGAGAATGAAAATACAAATCACAAATCTATATCAATCCCTAATATCCAACTACAACCAAGTTAAGTTCCACAACCATGGAACCACAATCAAAACAAATCCATCAAAATCAACTAGATAATAATGAATCTATAAAGAGAAGTAGATGGAAAACAAGAAAAACTCCCTAGTAAGTGCCAAAGCTCAAGCCCCAATCATCCTCCTCCAAAGCACTAGAAGTTTAGCCACTCATGGAGATGAAGAATGCTCCACCAAGCTTCTCCAAACCGTGCCCAGCCATGGATGATGATGAATGTTGCAAAAGAAATGAGTGAGAATGGAGGTGGAGTGAAGAAGATGAAGAGAGAATGGGAATGGAGGCTTGGAGATGAAAGGAAAGTGAAAACTTGGAGAAAAAGATGAAGTTTTATGATCCCCTTAGCCTCCTCCCTTAACCCTAATGTATTGGGGCAAATTAGGTCTGATAGGGGTGAGTGGGGTCCACCAATTCGGCCTTAAAAATGATTTTCTGATGTAAAAACGCGGCTTATCTGATGTCGCTCGCTGCGGTGAGCAATTTGCTCACGGCAGCGAGCAGACATGGCCATTTCAACAATTCTGCTCGCTGCGGTGAGCAGAATTGAAAACTTGTCATTTTTGCTTGGTTTGTGCCCGGTTCTTCTCCTTCACTTGCATTATGGCTCCCAAATGTTGATCTCCTTGCTAATCCTCTCTAGATAACCTACAAAACATCCATCAACACTTGTGAAAATTCCAATCATGAACTTAAATTTGCACAAATGCTAAAGTTATGAAATTAACACAATTTATACAATAAACTCATGGAGTTAGCAAGAATTAAATCCAACACTCATATGAATCAAAATACCATGAAAGCATGCATTTGGACACAATAATCACAATAAAACCTTGCCAAATGATACAAAATATTATGATTAGAATGAGTGTTGTCACTAAACCCTAGACCCTAGACCCTAAACCATAAACAAAAAACCCTAAACCCTAAAACCTAAACATTAAACCCCAAACCCTATACCCCAAACCCTAAACACTAGATCCTAAATCCTAAACAGTAAACCCTAGACCCTAGACCCTAAACCCTAAACCCTAAACCCTAAACCCTAAACCCTAAACCCTAAACACTAAACCCTAAACCCTAAACCCTAAACCCTAGACCCTCAACCCTAAGCCCTAAATCCTAAACCCTAAACCCTAGACCCTAAACCCTAAACACTAAATCCTAAACCCTAAACCCTAAACTTCAAACTCTAAACCCTAAAACCTAATCCCTAGACCCAAGACCATAGACCCTAAACCCTAAACCCTAAAACCTAAACCATAAATCCTAAACCCTAAACATTAAACCCTAAACCCTAAAACCCGAAACCTGAAACACTAGACCATAAATCCTAAACCCTAGACCCTAGATCCAAAATCCTAGATCCTAAACCCTAAACCTTGAACCCTAAACCCTAGACCCCAACCCCCAAACCCTAAGACCTAAATCCTAAACCCTAGACCCTAGACCCTAAACCTTAAACACTAAATCCTAAACCTAAAAACCCTAAACTCTAAACCCTAAAACCTAAAACCCTAGACCCGAAACCCTAAACCCTAAACCCTAAACCCTAAACCCTAAAACCAAAACACTAAACCCTAAACACTAAACCCTAAACACTAAACCCTAAACCAAAATCCTAAACCTTAAACCCTAAACCCTAAAACCCTAAACCCTAACCCCTAACCCCTAAACCCTAATCCATAATGTCTAAACCCTATACCCTAACCTCAAAACCCTAGACTGTAAACCCTAAACGCTAGACTCTAGACCATAAAACCTAAACCCTACACCCTAGACCCTGTGAAGACCGAGCCTTCGACGGGAGTCGCCACCAAATTTTCAATCAAAATTTGGAAAAAAGAAATATAAGTTCAAAAGTGGGGTAAAATGAATTTTCACAAAATGTTGGGTTTTGGATTCTGATTGAGATGAAGGGAAGGTGTTAAGCACCTTTCTTCTCCCTTCCGAAGATGGTTACCCTAAAAATTAATATTAAAATTATTTGGCCTTAAAAATATATACAATCATGGGGGAAAATGAGGAAGGAAAGAGGGAGGGCTTGACATAGGATAAAAGCCTAGGGCCTACATACCCTCAAAGAGGGATCAAAGCCCACGTAGTTCCTGTGACATGCAAGTGTGTGAGTGAAGGGAGGTTCATCAAGTGAATACTCAGATGGCCTCCTTGTGCAACCTACCTAAAGAGGCCAATGCCTTTTGGTACATATCTACCATACAATCAATCAAGGATATGAAAAAATGCATGTGTGAGGGCTCATTAGGCGTAATACACAGATGGCGTGAAGGATAGTGCTCCTATAACAATACAAAAAAAGGTCTTCGGTGGCGACATTGTCGCCACCGAAGACCAAAAAGTCGCCGCCAATGATCATTGGCGGCGACATTTTAGTCACTGCAAGGTCGCCGCCAATAGTCGCGTTGCAGAAGACATTCTGCAGCGACATCTTCAGCAGCGACATTTTAGTGGCCACCAAGGACATGTCTTCAGCAGCGACTTTTTAGTCGCCACCGATACATGTCTTCAGCAGCGACATTTGGTCGCCACTAAAAGCAGTTATCGAAACTCCAACCGTCGGCCGAACCTCGGACGGTCGGCAGCGACCACCATTTTCTGGACCTCCGCCGGTCGGTGACCACCACCGCTGGCCAACGACCACCACCGTTGGCCGACGACCACCACCTTGCCGGACCTCCGCCAGCCCACGATCACCACCACCTTATATTTTTGAAAAATGGCGCATGGACGGATTCGAAGTCGGGACGTGATGCATGGTAATTTCTGCAGCAACCACTAAGCCAAATATCACCTTTTGTTATATAATGTCATTCTAATATATTTATTATTTATATTTGTCTTTAATCTCAAAGACATGTCTTCAGCAGCGACATTAGTCGCCACCAAAGACATGTCTTCAGTAGCGACTTTTCAGTCGCCACCAAAGACATGTCTTCTGTAGTGACTTTGGCTGCCACCAAAAACATGTCTTCAGCAGCGACCTTTTAGTCACCACCAAAGACATATCTTCAGTAGCGACCTTTTAGTCGCCACCAAAGACTTCTCTTCAGCAGCGACTTTGGTTGCCACCAAAGACATGTCTTCAGCAGCGACCTTTTAGTTGCCACCAAAGACTTGTCTTCAGCAGCGACCTTTTAGTCGCCACCAAAGACATGTCTTCATCTGCGACTTTTGGTCGCCGCTGAAGACTCTTTGGTGGCGACTTACTTAATGTCGCGACCAAAGGACTTTTCGGTGACGACCCTCTGCCGCCACCAAAGGGTCTTTTGTGGCGACATTTAAATGTCGCCACGCAAGGGTCTTTGGAGGCAATAGTTTTGTTGCCACCAAAGGGTGTTTGGTGGCGACTATCAAATGTCGCTGCCGAAAACTCCTTTTCAGCAGCGACTTTTCTTGTCGCCACCGAAGAGTCGCCGCAGAAAGTCCTGTTTTTTGTAGTGTAAGGACAAAAGTCTCGTGGTGGCACTAGATTACATAATAAAGTAATAAATCACATATATTTGTCCCCCAAAAGACAGGGGGTCACGACGAAGAAAGAAACTACTTAAGCAAAAAGAGTCAAGCAATTAAGAGAATATGGGTGGATTAGTATGAGAAAAATAATAGAATATAATTGAAATATTTTCTACCTCTTAGTTCTTCTTTGCAAGCTTTCGGTCCTCTCCTCCACTTCTACATATTTTTTCCTCCCATGACAAGTGATGGGACTCACTATTTATAGTGAGTTCCATGAGTTATACAAAAGGAAAATTGAATCTAGGCATTAATGGCCATCAATGGGCCTTAATGGGCATAAATGAGCATTAGTGGGCATCAATGGGTATTAATGGGCATCAATGGGTGTTAATGGGCATCAATGGGTATTAATGGGCATTAATGGGCATCAATGGGCATTAATGACCATTAACGGGTTGGGGGTCGGGACGGGTAGGCTTCCCCGTCGCGACGGGTACCTGATCTTGAATCTTATTAGATATGCAATAAATGCTAAGTGTGTCGCGACGTATGGGCCTATACGTCATTACGGGTCCCTTAAAGGAGGAGGGGATCGCAACCCATAGGCCTCACCCGTCGCGACCCCTCACCTTATTTTTGTTTTATTTTATTTTTGGTGGATTTTAAGGTGGACAAAAGGCGGTATTCACATAAGCCATCCAGAGGCGATGTTTGTCCTTATTTATTAATTTAAAAAAGTTTGGACAAAAAGGGGTGTCTACAGATTCCCCTCTTTTCTTGCCTTTCTCTTGAAAGCTCTACTGAGAGAGGTGAGCATAGATCACAAAAATGAGAGAGAGGACAAGTAAAGACAAAAATAGACCCCTATTTTGTTCGGGGGTCAAAAGTGTGTAAAATCAATCGATAACCAAAGCCTAGAATAGTGCAGGCATAGCCCTAGAAAAATCCTAAGCCACCAGTGCTATGACTCGTCAATTCCCCCATCTTCGGCATCCGACATGTTCGCCTGAGGTGGATAGAGTCCCCTAGTTGCATCGTGACGGTGAGGCCCATCAAGGAGTTAGAGCGCTATTAATTAGAGGGATAACTAATTGGTGCTAAAACTCTAAAGAAAATCTACCCGATGATGCACCCCAAAATATGAAAATAATGAGAAATGGTATTCCCGCGTTATGGGTGTCAGCTTTCGAAGCACTCAACGGCAAAAACTGCTCACTACGGAGATCTTGACTGGCAAGAATATCCAAAAGGTTATAGGTGTCAGAATCCAAAACATTTATTGGTAGAATCTGAATCCTATAGAAAAGTTGTGGATCTCAGATTCCGAAACACTTATCGTCGAAATCTGATTCCTATGGAAAATGGTGGGCGTCAGATCCCAAAGCACTCATTAGTGGGATTTTGATTCTCATATCTAATCCCAAAACAGTTATTGGTGGGATAAGATATTGAACCCCAAAACACTCGTTGGTAGGATTCAATGGCGCCAGTTCTCGAAACACTTATTGGAGAGATCTGGTCAGATTAAAAGATGGCGCCAAAATCCCTAAACACTTATTGGTGGGACAAAGTATTGAATCCCAAAACGCTCATTTGGTAGGACTCAAAACGGGGCCAACTCTTGAAACACTTCATGGTGAGATTTGGTCACATTTAAAAGATGGGCACCAAAATTTCTAAATACTCATCGGTGGGACATTGATTCCTGTACCTATCCCCAAAACACTCATTGGTGGGACTAAGTGTTGAATCCCAAAACACTCACTGGCGGGATAAGATACTGAATCCTGAAACTCTCATTTGGTAGGATTCGATTGGCGCCTGATCTAGAAACACTCATTGGAGAGATTTGGTTCAATTTAAAAGGTGGGTATCACTATCCTTAAACACACATTGGCAGGATGATGATTCCCGTATCCGACCCAAAAACACTTACTGGTGGGATAGGATACTGAACCCTAAAAAAATCATTGGTAGGATTCAATGGTGCCAGATCTCGTAACAATTATTGGTGAAATTTGGTCCAATTAAAAGGTGGGTATCACTATCCTTAAACACTCCTTGGTAGGATGTTGATTCCCGTATCCGACCAAAAAACATTTACTGGTGGGATAGGATACTGAACCCTAAAACACTCACTGGTAGGATTCAATGGTGCCAGATCTCAAAACAGGCATTGAGGTTCAACTACACGATCAGGATGGCGATTCCCCGGTGCAGGCACTAGGTTTAAGGCAAGAATGGTAGTTCTGAGGCGATGACCCTCTTTATATTAGGACAGCTCACAATAAATTCCCAACACCCCACAGGGTTGGAGAAATCATGACGGACCGTCAAGGTCGCCCACCTTGTTCCCAAAGAATCACGCGAGGAACCCCCCCGAGGCTAAAGAGTCAGGAGGAAATAAGCCAGAGTCCGCCCGCCCGGACCTATCCTCCGCTTAAGACTCTGAACGCACTTTGCATTATCACATTACCTTTAAGTCAAGTCATATGTGTCTCTACTTTGAATTTAGGATTTTCAGCCTGGCCATGGCTCGCCTGACTTAGGCAATCCGAATGTAAACATTTTGCTTACCTTCAACCTACCTAAGGCTAGCCTGACTGAGGCTGCCCGAATGTACTCATTTTGTTTATTATTAAAAGCACTCCTTTCCAACTAGAGACAAGACTTCAACTCTGCAAAGTACTCGCGTAAGTCCTACCATAGGACATCGGGCTTGACCGCCACAAGAAAACGCTAAGCGCCCCCAGGCCCAATCTAAAATTTCCCCAAATGCGCGGTAACAAGACCCCTTTGGTGGGAAAACCATAAAACGAACGTTCGACGAACCATGCTAGCAACACACATACACACCGTCCTGATCACACGGTGCTCATGCAAAAAATCTTTTTACCCAGACGGAAAGATTTAACCACAAAAAGAGAAACTGCAAACACACACAACTTTTTACCCCGAAGTGAAAAGGAAAGCAGGAAAAAACTCTTTGCAAAAAATCATTCTCATTAATGCCAAAAATGAGAGGGCATCCGCCCATTACAAAGGGTAAACACGTTAAAATTTACATAAGCCTAATCTTGGGCATCCCCAAGATCTACAAAAGCCCCGGCCCTAGCCGGCTCCATGTGGTCGACATCTTTCGACGACCCCGACCTGGTCGCCTCAGCCAGCTGCTGAGAAGTAGGTCCAATCTCTGGAGCTGGCACGCCAATTCGGGACAACACTTGGTGATCCACCAAACGATTCGTCAATCGACGAAGATAAGCAAGATTCAACGGAGGGTCCATTTACGCCTGACCGCGAAGCTCACCCTAAAAAAAACTCCAAGGAAGGATGCAAGGAAGCCACACACTCCACTGGGAATCTCTCCCCACGGAGACGCTCGAGGTACTCGACCGCAAGGAGCATAGCGTACATCCTCTGTGCAGACAGCTCCTCCTGGCGATCGGCGACATCGGCAACTTTGCCCTTAGCCGCCAGCCGACCAGAAAGGCTCTCAGCAACACGAGCCTCCGCGTCCCGCAAGGCCTCACGGAGTGAATGCAGCTCCTGCTAACGCCTCTCAGCGTCATCCCGACGGACGGCCAGCACCTTGCGAATCCTCTCCAACTCTGAGCAAAGGAACGAAACTTCTGCAGGGTGACCAACTTCGGCCCTAAGACGAGCGACCTCCTCAGTCAAGGACTTAACCTCGCGTCCTTGACCCTCAAACTCCAGCTTCTTGGCAGACAGTTGCTCCCGCACGTCAGCCAATCGCTTTTGGGAGACCTCTAGAGCCCGGCTCTTAGAGGCCACAACACCGAAAAACTGATCCTGGTCGCGACGAATCTCCTACTGTAAGAAGCGCGCATATACACAACGGAGTAAGGAACACAAGCCTATAACAAAACGAGGAAAAAACCAATACGAGGGAACTTACCACACGCTTCTCCCACTCAAGACCAGCTTGGTGGAAGTCGGCCAATGCCTCAGCAAACCGGATGAAGCCTCGAACAGCAATATTCAGGGGCAAAGTGTCCAGCCCCCTAGCTTGCCTCTCCCGCATCTCCACGGGGAAGCGCGTGCCCAATGCCACCAGCTCAAAAGCTAATCCCCCTCCGGTGGACTAAGGGATTCAGAAGGGCCGGCAGTCGACCCAGGAACAAGATCTCTCGTGGCAGCCGCTTCACTCGCCACTACATTCCCT
Organism: Senna tora; assembly: GCA_014851425.1. Lineage (NCBI taxonomy): Eukaryota > Viridiplantae > Streptophyta > Magnoliopsida > Fabales > Fabaceae > Senna > Senna tora. Next base: position 13,165,580 of record CM026263.1, on the reverse strand, counting down.
CCGTCTGTGAGGGCTCTGGCCTCCACGGCCGCATCACCAGACTCCGCAACCTCCACAGCTGCAGGACCACCCGTCGCAATCTGAGGCACGGAAGAGTCTCGGGAAGACTCCTCAACGACCACCCTGGCCCTCTTAGCAGGAGGCTGATTCACCCCTTCAACGGGGCTGAGAACTAGAGGACGGGTAGAAAGAATCACCCTCATCGGTGATTGACGAACGATAGCAGAAGTGGTAACCGAGGTAGGAACAGGGGCAGAAACAAGAATAACATCCCCCGCCAGAGCCTCCACCTGTGCATCCTCCCGGTTAGTACTCCGCTGTACGACCTGCGGAGACAGTCGCAAGTCAGCCCCAGCAGGACGCTTCTTGGGACCACCTTCCCTGCTTTGGGCTAACTCTACTGCAGATGTTCCCCTCCTTTCCCCTTCCTGGGGTCCGCTCGCTCCAACCTTCCCGTCTTTCTTCCTCATCTCCTTCGGAAGAACCTCATGACGACGCTCCCCCTTGGAAGACGGAGGCACAGGAAGCCACCATTCCCTCTCGCCACCAATAGGCACCATAGCAGGTACCACAATTAGGACATCGAAGGCTCCCCCTGGTGACAGGCCCTATTGACCATTCTTCCTCTCCACGCTCCAGCCAGTATCGTGAGTCCGGACTAGAGGAGGAGGAGGAGGGGAAGAGGAAGGAAGATCTTCGAAATCAGTGAAATCAAAGGGATAGTAGCTGTAATCGTCACCTCCGCCAGCAATTGCGAAGATTCAATTCAACAAGAAGCAGGGATCAAAAAAGGGAAGAGCAAATGAAACAGAGGCAACGGAGAAAGGTGAATGCAAATGTAAAGTCAAAAACTTTCAAACGTTGGGCATTTATTGGGCACCCAGAGGCGCGACGATTCAAAAACTTCGACCCCTCGAATCCCGCAATGGATAAAACTCCTTATCCTGTACAATCAAACCCAGCTGCAACCGCTCACTTCAACCGCACATGTATAAAGAAGCAACGAACGGGATTCACAGCCAGGGCAAAGGAGACGCAAAGACCAAAAAGCCCCCGAGAACCCAAGAGTCGCCTTGAGACACTTGAGGTCTTTTTCGCAAAACTCTCCACCCAAGCTAATGATGGCTACCCTCAGAAACGAACCTGCATTCAATGAGGGAGAAACATCGGCAAAACGCCTTAATGACAAAAGCACCCGTTTGAGCTCTGACGCGTGGCACCTACTACAAAACTCGCTCCCTCAACAAATAGCGCTCAGTAAGGAAACCATCATCAGCCACTAACCACGGACGAACATGGCCAGAGGAGAGCTCTTAGAAAAATGACCAAAGCAGCCCCTAACTTTAGGATTTCCCTTACTAGCCCTTAAAGGGTATTTTGGGAAATGCCCCTTTGAGACGGCTCAGAAACTTGCTGAGGAAGAAAAGCGGCCAGCCATCCAAAACGAGACGCGTGTCCTCTCCAAGACACCTCCTTTTCTACGGAGCGATGCGAGAGAGCCAACTTCGTGAGCTGGACGGCCAGCTCCCATACACGTGACTCCAAGCGGACGAGCTATTCCACGAATAGAGGCTGCGAAAATTCCCAAGTGTGTAACAGGCAAAGGAACTTAAGTCTACGATCGCCCAACACCCATAGACTTGGGGCACTTATGTAACTTTGGAATATTCCACCTTGGGACACGTGGCACTGACGTTCTAGAAGCACGGCCCCAGCACCTCCTGGAGACACGTGGCACCACTCATCGATCCATTACGTGGCCCTCGCCCACGTCAACACACGGAGTCTCCCCTCAACCAGGCGTGGGATCTCCACAAGCTTCGTTGGACGACCCACGTCCCACAAAGTCGTGGGTCGAGCAGGATCTCCCCACACACCAGTATAAATAGCCCCTCACCCGGGGGACTAAGCAAGCAATCCAGTCTCAACAGAATCACATACGACCCAAAGGGTTATCATACGTTATCTCTGATATTCCACACTCTCTCGGTACCTGAGCACCCTCAGATACCCCTCACAAGTACGTCCAGCATCTTGAGCCCCGTCATTGGCCCCCCGTTCCGGCCAACCTCCGATCGGCTCACCTCCTCCTTGGAGCACACCGCTTACAGGGCTTCCAGCAGCCCTTAGAGACCATAGCTCTCTCCCACTAAGGCAACCTCCCAAAGAGCAGTTCGCCCACCCGAAGTACCTTAGACACGTCTTAGCGGCACACGGCCCAATACAGGTAACAACCTTGCCTAACGGCTCCGATAGACGTCACCATGACAAACTACGTGGACTTTGATCCCTCCCGAAGGGTACGTAGGCACCTAGGTGCATCACCTAAGGACAAGTCCCCCAAGGTTAAGACCCCTTGCGGTCCTAAATTCACATTACAATTGTTTGAGCCAAAAATGATAGTTACACAATGCAAAGAAATTTTTTTTTGTATATGCAATGCCAAGAGAAGGAGGATTTTTTTATTCATAAATTTAAAAGAGAATTTTGTATGCAATGCAAATGAGTTGATAAGAAGGAAATTTTTTTTATACAATGCAAATAAATTATTTTTTATCTATATATGCAATGCAAAGAAAATTTGTTTTTTTGTTTCTTTTATTCACGATTCAAAAGACAATTTTATATACTACTATAAGAAAAATGAAAATTTTAATTTTTGCTTTTTTTTATGTAAATGATTTTCCACTCTTTCTTTATATATACAATGCAAAGAAAGTTATGAGAACAAGAAAATTTTTGCTTTAGAAAGAAAAGTTTTTTTTTTTATATATGCAAAAGAAGTTATGAGAAAAAGAATTTTTTAGATAACACGAAGAAGATTTTTATATATACATGTCCTATGCGCGTGAAAGAAACTATGAGAAAAAGAAATTTTTTTTTATATAATCCAAAGAAAATTTTATTTATTTATTTTTATATATATAAAATTTAAAAGAAATTATGAGAAAAAGGAAAATTTTTTCACAATGGCAGGGAAAGTTTTTCTTTATATATATGCGATGCAAAGAAAAAGTTTTTTTTTCTTTTATTCACAATTCGAAAGGCAATTTTATCTACAATGCAAAGAAAATTATAAAAAATGAACATTTTTTATTTTTACTTTTACTCATTTTTTTTTAAATGTATGCATGAGGGGGTTTGCTCCTTGTGTCCTAAAGGTTAGGCTCTTAAGGTCTCTAAACTTGGCTGATCTACTAAAGGTAGGCTTTTAAGGTTAACTTACACATGGTTTAGCTTGGGATCTAGACACCCTAAAACGGCCGTTAGAATGCCCCTACCAACGGTAGAGACCTTGACTTAAGAGAGGATTTTGTCATAGAAAAGTCTGCGCGGATCAACTCTTAAGGCAAGTAACAATCTAAGTAGGATAGATAGATCAACCTCTGTAGGCCAAAGCCCAATAGGGAAAGATTCTCATACTTCATTCTAACATATTTGGACGTGCTCCGGGTATAGGAGCTAATTTGTGGGTGGTTATAAATTTAAATAGTGCACTTTTTCAGTAGGGGCATCCTAACTACCCTTTCCTTCCACTTTAAAGTGGAAACATTGCAAAACAAGATATATATATATATATATATACAACAAATATATACAAAGAAAAGAATATCCAATATTGAGGGCCAAAATAATTTAAATATTAATTTTTAAAGAAAAGGGCTTGATTCTAGAGTCGCCAACTGTGAAGACCGAGCCATCGACAGGAGTCGCCAACTGTGAAGACCGAGCCATCGACAGGAGTCGCCACCAAATTTTCAATCAAAATTTGGAAAAAAGAAAAATAAGTTCAAAAGTGGAGTAAAATGAATTTTCACAAAATGTTGGGTTTGGGAGTCTGATTGGGATGAAGGGAAGGTGTTAAGCACCCTTCATCCCCCGTCCGAAGACGGTTACCCAAAAAATTAATATTAAAATTATTTGGCCTTAAAAATATATACAATCATGGGGGAAAATGAGGAAAGATAGAGGGAGGGCTTGACCTAGGATAAAATCCTAGGGCCTACGTACCCTCAAAGAGGGATCAAAGCCCACGTAGTTCCTGTGACATACAAGTGTGTGAGTGAACGGAGGCTCATCAAGTGAATACTCAGATGGCCTCCTAGTGCAACGTACCTAAAGAGGCCAATGCCTTTTGGTAGTTATCTACCATACAATCAATCAAGAATATGAAAAAAATGCATGTGTGAGGGCTCATCAGGCGTAATATCCAGATGGCGTGAAGGCTAGTGCGGCTATATGGACAAAAGTCTCTTGGTGGCACTAGGTTACATAATAAAGTAATAAATCGAATATTTTTGTCCCCCAAAAGACAGGGGGTCGCGACGAAGAAAGAAACTACTTAAGCAAAAAGAATCAAGCAATCAAGAGAATATGGGTGGATTAGTATGAGAAAAATAATAGAATATAATTGAAATATTTTCTACCTCTTACTTCTTCTTAGCAACCTTTCGGTCCCCTCCTCCTCTCCTCCCATGACAAGTGATGGGACTCACTATTTATAGTGAGTTCCATGAGTTATATAAAAGGAAGATCGAATCTGGGCATTAATAGGCATCAATAGGCCTTAATGGGCATTAATGAGCATTAATGGGCATCAATGGGTATTAATGGACATCAATGGGCATCAATGAGCATTAACGGGTTGAGGGTCGTGACGGGTACCCGATCTCGAATCTTATTTGATCTGCCATAAATGCTAGGTGGGTTGCGACGTACGGGCCTATACGTCGTGATGAGTCCCGTAAAAGAGGAGGGGGTGTCGACCCCTCAGCTTATTTTTGTTTTATTTTATTTTTTGGTGGATTTTAGGGTTGACAAAAGGCGGTGTTCACATAAGACACCAGAGGCGATGTTTGTCCTTATTTATTAATTTTAAAAAGTCCGGAAAAAATAGGGTGTCTACAGATTCCCCTCTTTACTTGCCTTTCTCTCGAAAGCTCTACTGTGAGAGGTGAGCATAGCTCACAAAAATGAGAGAGAGGACAAGTAAAGACAAAAATAGACCCCTATTTTGATCGGGGGTCAAAAGTGTGTAAAATCAATCGATAACCAAAGCCTAGAATAGTGCAAGCATAGCCCTAGAAAAATCCTAAGCCACCAGTGCTGTGACTTGTCATTTCCCCCATCTTCGGCATCCGACATGTCCACCTGAGGTGGATAGAGTCCTCTAGTTGCATCGTGACGGTGAGCCCCATCAAGGAGTTGGAACGCTATTAATTAGAGGGATAACTAATTGGTGCTAAAACTCTTAAGAAAATCTACCCGATCATGGACCCCAAACTACAAAAATAATAAGAAATGGTATTCCCGAGTAATGGGTGTCAGCTTTTGAAACACTCAACGGCGAAAATAGCTCACTAAGGAGATCATGACGGGCAAGAATATCCAAAAAGTTGTAGGCGTCAGAATCCAAAACATTTATTGGTAGAATCTGAATCCTATGGAAAAGTTGTGGAAGTCAGATTCCGAAACACTTATTGGCGAAATCTGATTCCTATGGCAAATGGTGGGCGTTAGATCCAAAAGCACTCACTGGTGGGATTTTGATTCCCATATCTAATCCCAAAACACTTATTGGTGGGATAAGATATTGAACCCCAAAACACTCATTGGTAGGATTCAATGGAGCAAGTTCTCAAAACACTTATTGGTGAGATCTGGTCATATTAAAAGATGGGCACCAAAATCCCTAAACACTTATTGGTGGGACTAAGTATTGAATCCCAAAACACTCATTTGGTAGGATTCAAAACGGGGCCAGCTCTCGAAACACTTGATGGTGAGATTTGGTCACATTTAAAAGATGGGCACCAAAATCCGTAAATAGTCATCAGTGGGACTTTGATTCCCGTACCTAACCCCAAAAAACTCATTGGTGGGACTAAGTATTGAATCCCAAAACACTCATTGGTAGGATAAGATACTAAATCCTGAAACACTCATTGGGTACAATTCGATTGGCTCCTGATCTCGAAACACCCATTGGTGAGATTTGGTCCAATTTAAAAGATGGGTATCACTATCCTTAAAAACTCATTGGTAGGATGCTGATTCCCGTATCCGACCCAAAAACACTTACTGGCAAGATAGGATACTGAACCCTAAAACACTCATTGGTAGAATGCAATGGTGCCAAATCTCGAAACACTCATTGGTGAGATTTGGTCCAATTTAAAAGGTGGGTATCACTATCCTTAAACACTCATTCGTAGGATGCTAATTCCCGTATCCGACCCAAAAACACTGGCGGGATAGGATACTGAGCCCTAAAACACTCATTGGTAGGATTTAATGGTGCCAGATCTCGTAACACTTATTAGTGAGATTTGGTCCAATTAAAAGGTGGGTCTTGCTATCCTTAAACACTCCTTGGTAGGAAATTGATTCCCGTATCCGACCCAAAAACAATTAGTTGTGGGATAGGATACTGAACCCTAAAACACTCATTGGTAGGATTCAATGATGCCAGATCTCGTAACACTTATTGGTGAGATTTGGTCCAATTAAAACGTGGGCATCCCTATCCTTAAACTCTCCTTGGTAGGATATTGATTCCCGTATCCGACCCAAAAACACCTACTGCGGGATAGGATACTTAACCCTAAAACACTCATTGGTAGAATTCAATGGTGCCAAATCTCGTAAGTCACTTATTGGTGAGATTTGGTCCAATTAAAACATGGGCATCGCTATCCTTAAAAACTCCTTTGTAGTATATTGATTCCCGTATCCGACCCAAAAACACTTAGTGGCAGGATAGGATAATGAACCCTAAAACACTCATTGCTAGGATTCAATGGTGCCAGATCTCGTAACACTTATTGGTGAGATTTGATCCAATTAAAAGGTGGGTATCACTATCCTTAAACACTCCTTGGTAGGATATTGATTCCCATATCCAACCCCAAAACACTTACTGGCGGGATAGGACACTGAACCCTAAAACACTCAATGGTAGGATTCAATGGGGCCAGCTCTCGTAACACTTATTGGTGAGATTTGGTCAACTTAAAAGGTTGGTATCACTATCCTTAAACACTCCTTGGTAGGATATTGATTCCCGTATCCGACCCGAAAACACTTACTGGCGGGATAGGATACTGAACCCTAAAACACTCATTGGTAGGATTCAATTGGGCCAGCTCTCGTAACACTGATTGGTGAGACTTGGTCCACTTAAAAGGTGGGTATCACTATCCTGAAACACTCCTTGGTAGGATATTGATTCCCATATCTGACCCGAAAACACTCACTGGCGGGATAGGATACTGAACCCTAAAACACTCATTGACATAGTTCAATGGGGCCAGATCTCGCAACACTCATTGATGAGATTTGGTCCAATTAAAAGGCGGGTTTCACTATCCTAAAACACTCATTGGTAGGATGTTGATTCCCATATTCAACCCCAAAACACTTATTGGCAGGATAAGATGCTGAATCCTAAAACACTCATTGGTAGGATTCAATGGTGTCCGATCTCGCAACACTTATTGGTGAGATTTGGTCTAATTAAAAAGGTGAGTATCTGAGATTCCCAAACACTCATTGGTGATAGCTTGACAACCAAGGAGATCGCGGAAGGCACGAGTCCCAAAAATATAGGGTACCAGATTTTTTATGGCTTTCCATGAGCATCGAAAATTGATCACGACATGAAATAAAGTTTAAGTGATTAAAAAGATTTTCCCTGCTTCCCAGCTTGCCTGGACTTCACAGGTCTAAAAGGATTCATGCAAAACCTGCAATTCCTGCTGTTCCAACTTACTTGGATTTAGCAGGTCCCAAATATTACACAAAACATGTTTTTCCTGCTCTTCCCAACTTTCTCGGGTTTAGCAAGCGATAAAAGATTTATGCATATGTGGATCATGCAAATGCTCATGCGAATACCTAGTCAAATGGGAACAGGAACGTAAAAATCATGAGTACCGTGCAATCATCGCACAATAATCACTTGATGACTCATGGAAGTATCGTGCAAATGTCATGCAAATGGAGGCATGTGCAAATGCAGCGACGATGCTAATAAATGAATCGAGTTAAATGTGAATACATATGCAAAGATAAGGAACATATACAAACATAGTGATAACATGAGCATATAAGAGACATGCATACAAACATGCTCCAAAACATCACTTTATTTATTTATTTTTTATTTTCTCTTTTAAAGGGAAAATGTAAACAACATTTTGGGATACTCATGCCCCAATACTTTGAGAGGAAGTGATTCCCCAGCCTTCTTAAGGAAAGAATGTGTGGGCGCATTAGGATCCCAACAACCAAAAAGATGATTCCCCAGTCCACCGACAGGAGAATGGAGGAAAATTCAGGGCATTAGAGACCCTATACAGCCAGAAACCTTCTTTGGAACCCTGGGATCCCAACCCTAGATGCAAAGGAAATGATTCTCCGGTCCGCAAACAAAGAAGTTAAAAGAGAACTTGAGACATCGAAATCCCAAGACAAGCAGAGAGGGCCATGTTTTTTGGGATGATTCGATCCCAATACTAAGGGCAAGATGATTCCCGAGTCAATGTGCGGGGATTAAGTCTGCATTCAGAAAAGGGAATTCCCCAATTTAGAGATTGAGGCAGGATGACTGTTTATATAATGATGAGGTAAAATTATTCTCCTATCAACGGGAAAAATGAAGACAGGTGAAGGCAAACATTATTTAATTACATCTTAATCTTTGAAAATCAAGTAAGAAGGGTAAAAAAATGCTTCAGCTTTGACTAAGCTGTCGAAAGCCAATTAAGGAAATCTTTGACCTTATTTTGAAATTCATATCGATTTCGAGTATTGAGCACTAATCAAGCACCTCTTCTTTCTTAAAAGTTAACTTGGTCTTAACCATTGAAGACTAAGTAAAGAAATAAATCAGTACATTGGTTTCAATCATCGACAACCAAGTAGAAAAATAGCATGGTGGAGGTGACTTGATTACAATCCTCAAAACCAAGCATTGTCTGCCCTCATACTTCTATTTTCAAGGATTTACATGTAAATGTGAAGTATAACCTTACTCTCATTAGGATAGAATTTATCAAAGAATTAAGAGAGAATTTGGGACATCTAAATCCCATGGAAAACACGCATTTGTGGGACCTTGTGACCCTGTCTCTGAAAATAGGAGGATTCCCCAATCAATGGTCAAGGGGCTGGGACCACAATTTGGGTAGAAAGGGATTCCCTGGCCAAGAAACTGAGACAAGGTAATAGTATATTCAATGAGAGGATGAGGTGAAATTACTCTCCTAACGATTGGAGGAGTAAAAACAAGTGAAGGAAAACATTTGATCATACCTTTAATCATTGAAAACCTAACAAAGAGGGTTAAAGATGCTTCGGCTTTGAACAAATTGTCAAAAGCCGAGTGAGAAAATTTTGATCTTATTTTGAAATTTATTTTTGATTTTGAATTTTGAACATAAATCAAGAACTTCTTCTCTTAGAAGTTGATTAACTTGATCTCAACAATGGAATACAAAGTAAAGAAATCAATCAATATGTTGGTTTCAGTCATTGAGAACCCAATGGAAAAATCTCATAGAAAAAGTTACTTGTTTTCAATTCTCAAAATCAAGCATTGTTTATCCTCATGCCTTGATTTTCAATGATTTGCAAATGTGAAGCACAACTCCCTCACGTTAGAATGAGATCACCAAAAGTTTAAAGTGCCCTGTCTAAAATGGTAATCCATTAAAGAAAGACTTATCATCGTAACTTTATGTTGGGACTAATGTAAAATGTCTATGTGATACATACGTGGAAATGGAGGAATCCAACAGAAGAGTGAACTTCTGTAAGAAAAAATGAGTCCTCCTTAGTGATAACATTGACCACCTGACTGACAATAACATGATACCTTAAATATGCATATAGAATCTCCAAAGAATGACCACAATGGGATGAAAGTGAGGTTTTTCTGGGTTATGGAAAAAGGGATTTTCCAAATTTTTTTTTGAAAAAGAGGGTAAGAAACTCGAGGGACAAAGAATTTCCCTAGCTTCATTTCAAGATAAAATTTGGATAGGGATCAAGGGATTAAAGATCTCGGCTTGAAATTTTCCGGGGGGAAGTTTATTCTTTGAGTGCTGAGATTGAAGTCGCTCACTCATTTTATTAGCCCTATACAAAACATTTGAATTTTCTATACCTCAATGAGGACTTTATGGGTGCAAAATGTGGGCTTATGAAAGGGAAAAAGGGACCCAAAAATTATTGCAGGAACATAATGCCAACTCTTTGAATTCAAATTGCTCTAACCCATGAGCTTTTCATTTGAGAGTTAATAAGGTCTTTAAACAAATTGAGCATCCAACTTACAAATATAAATGACCAAAGAACAAGTAATTCTCTCACTCGCCGTTTTTGGAATATTTTCACTTGCCATAGGCTTGTAATTAATCTACATCTCCGCTACAGATGTATTAGAGTAATAAATCAAGAGGTCTTTAAAAGCTTATAATGATGGACGAATGGCTAATGTGGAAAAAGTGTTTAAGAAATGAAGTTAGCAATTATCGAGCATGAAATAATAGTTTCTTGCATGAGCATGATAAATTTGACCTAAAAAGGAAGATGCTGACCAATCGATCATTCTCTATCTATCAAAAGAGTTTGCCTTAAATCTTCTCTCTTTTTTGCTTGTGTACTTTTATTTTTTTCTTATCTTTTTTTCGTTAATAATCATTTTATTCTTTCTTTTCTTTTCTTTTTCAAGCCCTTTCTTGGCTTATTTGAATCGTTAGGCAAATCCAACTCGTGAGAATGACGGGTCAACGTAATACCCATCCAATAATCACGTGATGAAGTGTTTTAAAAATTGCTTAATAAAAGGTTCAAAATAGGTGGCAAAAGGGAATATAAATGGGGTTTGTGTTTGGACAAAGGGAGAATGAAATAAATGCCTCCATCCTTTCTATCAAACCAATGCATGCAACTCTTCAATTAAGATTAAAAACAAGTTCTAGAACCGGCATGAGCAAACATATTACACTTAATGATAATCGATGAAAAGAAATTAGTGTTTGGCTCAAATAACTTGCCACAAGGTTTGACTCTCACATTGGTCACTTGCAAAGCCAATTGGATGCTAAACCTACATAAGAAACAAAGCTGTTATCATGGATTGAACTTATATCGTGAGTTGTCCTTATTATTCCCCAGGGTTTATTTTAATGTCAAGTAATTTTAAAATCATACGCATGAAGGCTTAAAAGTGGCTAACAATGGATGATAGTGAAAATGTTCCTTTCTTTTTTCTTTTTGGTAATTGATTCCCTGAAATACACAAAGTTGAAAGACTACCCAGTCCTGGTGAACATTGACTTGGTTCAAACTTTGAAAATTCCACTCTTGTCCCAAATGGGGTGACTAAAGGTGATCTTCATTGTGTTTGGGGAAAACCAAGAAATGCCTCATATCGTTGATATAGCCAACTTATTTGCTTTTTTTAAGGCTTGTTTCTTTATTTTTATTTTTCTTTTCCTTTTTCTCTATTTTTCTTATTTTTCATTATTTTTTAATTCCCCAAAAAACATGGCTTAAGACTGAGGTGTGTGAAGCGTGTCACTTATGAAGTGAGTGATGCTTCTTGAGAGACTCACGCCTATGCATATGTGCGGTGTCTTCTTTTATCAATCAAGTTAATTGCCAATGTTGGATCAAATTAGACGAGGATTCCGAACATTCGATTGCTAGAATGGAACAAATGAATGACAGTTACTGATAAAAAGACATTTGACTTTATTCACAAAATAAGTGTGACGAAGTTCATTCAAAAAAGATTCGAAGACAGTTCAGACTTTTTGATGTCATTCACTCTAACATTTTCTAGTCAAGCTTGCCACATTTTACCCTCTTTGCGAATGTACCCTCAAACTCAAGAGCTGGGGTGATCTTGTTTTTCCTCATTAATATTTGGACACTGGATTGAAAAATGCTACTTGCCTCAGTTGAATGACCACACGCTTCACGTGGTACTCTCATGAAAGTTGTGGCTTGTACCATCTGGGGTACGGAGGTGTTTATGGAACCATGAGTTTGAAATGATGGTTCCCCAATGAGAGCCCAAAACATGCCCTAAGACAATAATTCCCCAGTAGAAACACTGAGTATTAGACACGTGTTGAGAGTACATCCCCCAGTGCGGGCACTAGGGTCTGAGATGTGGCCAAATTGGTGATTTTCCAATGCAGGCATTGAGGTTCAAATACACGATTAGGAGGGCGATTCCTCGGTGCAGGCACTAGGTTTAAGGCAAGAATGGTAGTTCTCAGGCGATGACCCTCTTTATATTAGGAATTCAAAACGAGGGTTTCCCAATACAAACTCTGAGGCTCAAGACAAGAATGAGTCTAGAAAGGTGATTTTTTGTCACCATCTAGCTTCAACAGCCAGGCTCGTTCTTGAGGCCAAACAATTATCACGCACCAGCCCAATATAATTATAGCTTTGAATGCAATGCAAAAATGCGAAAAATAAAAGGAACAAATCAACAAAAGAATATGGAAGAAATGGCTTCACCACAAATACCATGTTAAGTTCTTTACAACAAAGGAGCCTTACAGGTATCTTGATGAAGATTTATTTTCAAGAAAGAAGTGATTACATTTGCAATTATCTTGAGGATCATTCTCTGGATCTCTAGTAGTCCCCTTGCCAGTCAATGGATTTTATGAGAGACCAAGACTGGAGTGTAAAGAAGAGTTTCGTTACACACACATGGGGTTTCTTTTTCTCTTAGTCAAATGTTGCGATTAGCAAATGAGATTCTCAACGGAAACAGAGATTCCTTAAAGTATGAAAATTCATGGTTAGTAGGAAAAAGAATATATATTTCTTTACACGTTAAACGTCTCAATTACCAGCTGCAACCT